>LPNX010150113.1:0-74274 GCA_001517045.1 Pseudotsuga menziesii
ATATATATATATATTCCAATAGGAAAATATCTGCCATTCTAAATAAAGAATGACTATAAACTGTTTCAGAGGAACTTTCATTACAAAAGAACCAAAATCCTTACAAAAATTCTCATAATTTTTCTTGTGGGTTATCCAAGAATACAAGTTCTATATCCAGGCTATGCCTTTCAAAACTTGACAAAAAATATCTTGAGTCTCATATGTTTAGTGCTGTTATCATGTGTCCTGAGTTCAAATTCCTGAAATTTCCTCTCTCTCCAGTTTTCTTGGATCCAATAGCAGAGCTAGCTTGGATAATCCATCGACTTCCATATTCAGCTCTCTATAAATGTGACATATTCTTAAACCTGTGAAGAATTCCAACAGCCTTCTGATAGCGTTCAGTAGCATTTGTAAATGTGGGGCATTAATTTGAATCTTCATGTTCACCCAATCAACCACCATTTTGGAATCCCCGAACACTTGCAATCATTAGAGGAAATTTAGGGTTTAAAATGGGCCTCCTAAGGAAAATAATAAAATAATAGTTATTAATTTTGGAGGAAGAATGAAAAAAACTATTTTTTTGTTCGTATTTTCTACATATCTCCGTGTGTTTTTACTCAAATTTTGAGCGGGAGAGTTCGTTGGATGTGGAATTTAATTCCACATCCAACGAGTACCCACACTGCATACTTTTGACAAACCCTGCTACCCCAAAAATAAGAAATACATGAAAAAATGTGATGATGACATGGATGCGGAATTAAATTCCACATCCAACGAGCTCCCTCACTCAGAATTTGAGTAAAAACACAGAGAGATATGTCAAAAATACGAACAAAAAAAGTAGTTTTCTTTTATGACAAATATGTCAATTCAACCATTATGGTTGACTCATTTTATTGAAATTCTATTGGTTCTTGAATTCCAACTCACAAAATTTATTGTTGGCGTGTTTTCTTATAAGGCCCATTTTAGACCCCAAATTTCCTCTAATGTGAGATATATTGTTGTTTATGGCCAAGTTCATAACCAAGTGCAGTGCAACAAGTTATGCCTTGTTATTGGTACAATGTCTTGGAGCAAACCTTTCTTGGATCTTATGATTTTCTGAGAGGTAAACCACTCCTCCTGATCCTCCCAGCGGAGGGTCCCCTTGACTTGCACCATCTAAAAAGGCGCAAGGAATATTTTTGTTTATCTTTGGAGGAACCAGAACTCTGATTTTTGGCTCTTTTTCTTGGGATCGATGTTCCCTGACCCAATGTATCACAAGAGATGATGTTACTTCAAGAGAAATCAGTTTGTTATTAAAAATGATAGTGCTTCTATCCCACAAAATTCCATAACAGAAAAGGGATGGGAAAGCACTATATAGACATACCAATCTTTCTTAACACCATGCTTTAGCTTTGTGTTCAAGAGAGATCCCCGATGTCCCTTGATAATTTAATTCTGTGCACGATGCCTTCCACACAAATTCTGCATAAGAACAGAAATTAAACAAATGAGAGACATTTTCCTCATCTGAATAACAAAGTGCACATCGATTTGGACCAATCCATCCTCTTTTCTACATGTTATCCCATGTTAAAATCTTGTTATTGAGGGTCAACCACAACGTTAATTTTTCCTTTAATGGGCCTTCAGATTTCCATAATTGCTTCCACCAATCCGCCTTCTCTCCATAATGCTGCTCCCATGCCCAAGTCTTGTAGCCTAGTTTGGCTATGAAATTCCCATTAACAAGATTTTTGGTCCAGACCAATTTATCATCTTTCTCCTCCTTTAAATGAATAAAACTAGATTTGAGCAATGAAACATAATCCTCACATTCCTCCTTCAGTCCTTCCTCTAGACCTAAGTCCCGTGAATTCTTCCAGAGAGCAATCTTGGTTTAGGGTGAATATCCCTAAGCTTCTTAGTTTTACTAACTAGGCCTTCTGAAAGTTTAAATCTCTCCCCTACTCTTGTCCATAGATCTTCTCCTACCCTTACTTATCTTCCATTGACAACCAACCATGCCAAACAGTTCCCTACTTGAGGGAAGGCTAAAACCAGTGTTTTCCATCCTATAGACCCATTCTTGAAGGATTTTTCCAGTTTCCTTATCCAATCTTGAATGGACCCATTTGGGAAATATTTGGAGATTAAAATATTATCCCATAAGGAGTCAGGATTCTTGATTAGGTGCCATAATGTTTTGGTTTCCAATGATTGACAGAAAAGAAAGGGGGTTCTTAATTCCCCACCCCCCTAAATCTTTCGGATTGGATAGCAATTGCAATCTAGCTAGAGGAATTCCTTATGTATGTCTATTGGCAGACCATAAGAAGGAGAAGACTTTTTTCCTTAATTTCTGTAAAATGACCTTCGGGATATAAGCAATTGTGGCCCAATATATTGGGATTCTTTGAAGGAATGCCTTAATCAGAACCATCCTTCCTCCCCTAGATAAGAACTTATAAATCCAGCACCCAATTCTACCTTCAATTTACTTGTATAGCCACATCCAGTCTTTAAAGGAGTAAACATTAGGCTTGAGTACAAACCCTAGGTATTTGCAACCTTCATCCATTCATTTTATAATGTAAGGAAATTCATCCCTAATCCTATCTCTTACCTCCTTTAGGAAACCATTTTCAGAGAGAATGGAATTTTCCACATTAGCATGCATTCCTATAGCTTTCTTGTATAAGTCCATAATCTTCTCTACTTCCTTCAGGTTTCCCTATGTTCCCTCTCCCATAATTACCACATCAGCCACAAAAAGGTTGTGAGATAGTTCTTCTGAATTGGTTACCATTATTCCTTTATAAGATCCTTCCCTTTTGCTTAATTTATAATTCTTCTTAGGGCATCTGCTACCAATAGAAAAAGGAAGGGGGAAAGAGGGCATCCTTGTCTAAGGCCTCTTGTAGCCCTGAAAAAATTTGAGGGTGATCCATTAATCAGTACTGCAAAGGAAGCTGATTGAAAGCATCCCATTATCCAGTTGACTATCTCCAAATCCATCCCAATTTGAATCATTACTAGCCTTAGAAAGGTCCAGTTTACCTTATCACAGGCTTTGGAGAGATCTAGTTTTAAGGCAAATGCTGAGATTTTATACTGCTTTATGGTATGAATTTATTCCTGTACAAGGGACACCACATCATGTATTTGGCGATTGAACAGAAATATGAACTACTCCTTTGTTCTAATATCGCTCGGAATTGGCTTCAACCTTTGGGCTATAATCTTTGCAATTATTTTATAGACCACATTGCAGCACGAGATTGGCCTGAATTATTCAAAGAAGGAAGGGTTTTGTTTCTTTGGGATGAGAGAAAAGAATGTGGAATTCAGGGCTCCTAATACCTTCCCCACCCTTTGTGACTCTTGCACAACCTTCAGTAAATCCTCTTTCACTAGGTCAAAAAAACCTTGAAAAAATTCAATGGTGAGCCCATCCAGACTAGGGCTCTTACCTTTTTGAAAGGACTGAACAATTTTCTCCAATTCCTCCTCTGTGACTTCTTCCTTCAGTAAATTGCTCATTTCTTCATTTATCAATATTGGAAACAAATTGTGACCTTAAGGATTTCTTGGATATTACATCCTTTTGGTTCCTTGAATAGGTTTTTGAAAAACCTCTCCCTCACCTCTGTTTTTTCTTTGAAGGAGCTAACCATTACCCCATTCATGTCCTTTAATGTTGAAATCATGCTCTGATTCCTTCTAAGATTAGCGAAATTGTGAAAAAATATAGTATTGTTGTCTCCTTCTTTTATCCAAATAACTCTTCTTTTTAGCCTTAGTATCTCCTCCTCCCTGGCCAATAGTTCTTATCTTTTAATTCCTTCTCCCTAACCTCCTTTAATTCTCCCTCTGTAAAAATTCCAAAGTTATTCTGCTCGTAAATATCTTTTAAGGATTTTTCTACTTCCTTTAGTTGTTTCTGTTGATTGGCCGTGTAAACCCTAGCCCAAGGTTTTGACACCTTCTTAAATTTTAGGAAATTTTTTGAAAGTTGTTTCATGAAGGTGATATTAGGGTTTACCTCCAACTTGCTCCATGTATATCCTATCAGCTTTCGGTAGTCTTCCTTCAACAACCATGCACGGTTAAATTTGAATGGGGACGTCGGTTTCGTTTCTAGTTTTTGAATTTGTAGGAGAACTGGGAGATGGTATAATAGACCTCCTACTTCGACCCATGTTCTGATTATCATGGACCTTGAAAGAAAAAATATATCTAACCTTTTAGAGTGGCCTGGTACTCGTTTCTCTTGTTCCTCCACATCGGAGTTAGCTTTAGCGGTTGAATGTCCACAAGCTCCTTGGATTTAAAGAGTTTCATGAAAAAGGAGCTTAGTCCATCATGGAGGGCTAAGGTTCCCCAATTTTCTTTTTCAGATAGGGTTAGATTCAGGTCCCCACAGAGTATCATGTTCAATGGCTCCAACAATGCGATTTGAGTGACCAATATAGAAATCTTTGGTAGATGCGGTGAATTATTCATACTTGTGAACAAAAAGAAATATATGAGTAGTAGATATGTATTAGAAAAAAACTAAGGAATGTGTGCACCTAATATAACCGTTCCAGATTTCCTTCTAACCCTGGTTTAAATTGATGTGGAATCCTCCACTTTGCAAAAATATCCTGGGTGAATTCAATATCCTTCGCTACCTTTAGTTGTGGATAGTTTGAATTTAGCAGTAGAGATATTTTGGAGATATCTTTATGAAAATTATCCAATATTAATCTTGAAAATACAAACATAGTTAGAATCCATGCTGGAAAATAAATTTACATCTCTTGAAGACAAGATCCAAAAACAAATAGAAAATAAAATAAAACTATTGGAGAATAAAATGGAGACAATGGAGATTATATTACATGTAATAGAAAAACAAAGCTAAGATACATCCCAACAAGGATATGCTGATACTTTATAAAGTATTAAAATGATGGACGTGATTAAAAAACTAGAAGAAAAAGTTAATAACCATCTCACCCTAGATAGTGTGGGAGGAAAATTAGATATAAATCCGATAAAAGAGGAAATGAAAAAAATGATAGAATTAGACCATGAGCGTAACAAAAGTTTATTGAACCTTTTAATATTTGGTTTGAAAGAGGAGGTAGACGAGGATACATTAGCCATAGTCCAGAAAGAATTACATAATAGATTACAAATTGCAACAACATGTCTCACAGAAGCAACAAGGCTGGGGAAATTAACCAAGAATAAAGGAAGGCTAATCTAGATAAAGGTGAGCTCTATTGACCATAAGTATGTCATACATAGTAAAACCTCAAGTCTAAAAGGAACAAGAATATTTATAAATGAATATCTCATTCCAAAAGATCAAGCAGAATTAAGAAAGGAGGTTCACAAGGTAAAAGAAGCTAGGAAGGAAGGAAAATGGGCAATAATTAGAAATAGAAAAGTTATTATTCAAGATAGAAACCAAAAAGATAGTAATAAAAATCAATTCAACATGCTTCGGTTTCTTGCTTGGAACTATCAGTACTTTCCATGGAACAAAGGCCCCAAGCTAAGTTGGATCTCGAATGAAGTTGATATTATATTGTTAGTTGAAACTTGGGAGCACGAAGAATCTAAGGTCCCTAACATATATGGCTTTGTACTATGGTCAGTTTGGAATAAGCAATCATATCATAGAGGCATTGGGGGTATAGCTTGTTACATTAGGAAGAACATGTCCCCGCATTCCAGGATTTATAAAAAAGACCCTTACAACCAATATATTTTGATAGAGATTACTGACATTAATGATAAAAAAAACTACATATCAATCTGTTATTTTTCCCCTATTAATTCTAACTTCTATAAGAAAAACAATTTAGATAAAAATTGTCCTTACAATGGTTTAGCGAATGATATTTCTAGCCTAAGCAATGAAGCTAATATCCTCTTAATGGGTGACTTTAATGCTCAAACTTCAAGCAACCAAGCTATTCTTCTAAACAGTCATTCCAACCCTAATCCTCTTTGGTTAGACAAAGACCTTACTCTAGTTGGAAGGTACAAAAGAAGCTTTGAAGATCTAGGGGAAATTTTGTTTGGGTCTGAGCTAGTCAAGCTCTGTAGTGCTCAATATCTCATAATTTGCAATGGTCTTAAGAAGTGGCCCAATTCTAGCTAGATGATCTATATCCATGGGATTCGTAGCAACATGGTAGACTATGTTATTTCTGATATCCCTTCATACAATGAAATAATAATTTTTGAAATCTTAAACAACCACGAGCCTGAATCAGATCATAGACCTTTAATTGTAACTCTCAATTTTGTCATGCATAGAGATCCCATATAAGATAATCGTCACAGTTGAAAAAACTTGATCTTTGATAGAAATAAAAATGATCTTTTTCTAAATAAATTAAAAATTAATTTTCTTCCTTCATCAAGTACATACAACATAGAAGACCTCTATCATAATGTTACTACAACCCTATCATATTCTATTAACAAGTTCTCAATTGAAGTTTCAAGTAATAAAAGAAATAGCAAAAAAAACCCTTGGTATGATAAAGATTGTAAAAGTGCGAGGAGAGAAATTAAGGATGCTCTTGATGAGTCTCTTAAAATTGACAAGATAAAAATATAGAAATCCCTAACTAAAAGGAAAAAATGCAATATGTTCATAAAATACAAGAAAATATCTTACACCTCTTTAAGGTGGCTCCTAAGAAATTCTGGAGGTAGATTCTAACCAGAAAAACTAAAGTTAACAATATAATTTCTTTAAATGACTGGAATTGCTATATTAAAAAGATTTATGAATCCCCAAATGTCATACATAGCTTTGAGACCCTACTCACAACGAAAGATGTTTTCTCATTTGAAGACATAGATTTTGAGGTTAAGCATCTCGCAAATGGAAAAGCTAAGGATATTGAAGGTTACCAAGTAGAAATCTTAAAAATTGAAGGTCATAACCTCATCCCTCACATCCACAAGCTATTCAATCAAGTGGTCAAGCAAGGGTTCCCTAAACCATGGACTCAGAGCCTCATTATCCCTATTTTTAAAAATGGGGATACAAATAACCCCTCTAATTATCGGACAATTATGATTATCCCTCTCTTAGCCAAGTTATATGGTATTATTTTAGAAAAGAAGATCAACATATGGTTTGAAAGTGAAGGTAAGTGGGCTAAATTCCAATCGGGTTTTAGAAGGAAACACTCAACAATGGACCACCTTGTTACTCTTAGGATCATTGTGGAGGAATGTCGTAATGACCACTGACAACACTCAACAACAGACCACTGATCTATCTCTTGGTGAAATTTTTGGTGAATAAAATCAAACATCTGTGGAAATTGAACCCAGGTGTTAGAACAATTACACTCACAACAATTGCCAATTACACATGCAAATTACTCACAAAGGAGACTGAATAATGGAGCAGAACACTAATCTGTATTGAATAAGTGTACAATATTCAACCCTATGAAGTCATAGGCTACCACAATAAATAATTACATGAGGGATTTGAATGCATGAAGATTCCATTCGAATCTATTCAAAAGTAGGCTTACTAAATCTAAGCAAATCCACCATAGGTGCATAAAGCAGTTTCCAAAACTGTCTAGGAGCTCACAAATTGGAAAAATCAATTAGCCAATCTAATAGTGGATGGAAGGATAACTCATACATGCTTTTCATAGGATAAAAGAGTGGAGGATGTAGAGGACAAAAAACAAGTTAACTTCACCTAGTCAAACTTTCCCAATTGCCTTAAAACACTGAAAAAGCAGGCAATAAAGCAGAAAAAGCAGACATGCGCTAGGGAGGCCAGGAATAAAGTGGATTTGATTCTAGGAGGTTTCCCAAGTGCTCCATGACTCAAAATTAGCAAGTTTGACCACAATGGATGTGTAGATGACAACTTGCATAAGGTGGAATATGGAAACTAGGAAAATAAGACAAAAATGGATTAATTAATGTCTAAGGTAGCTAACTATGGGTTGATTATTCTAACACCCCCCCTTAAGCCTAACTTATGAGTAATATATCAGAAAATTATAGGGCCTAGAAACAAGGCTTAGTCACCCTTTACATATTGCATGCCCATTTAACCAAGGAAAGAGGCAAAAACCCAGTGGGAAATCCTCCCTTAAACATGGACTGTAAAACAAAATTTGGAAATGTTGTCATCACTCATGCTTCAAAGCATGATCAGAAATCCCCAACAGTGATTTGAGATTGCTGAATGTCTTCTCACAAAATTTTTTTGGTGAATATATCAGCTACTTGTTCTGAAGATGAACAAAAGAGTAGGTGAATGGTGCCATCATGCACAAGCTGTCTGATGTAGTGCATATGGATCTCAATGTGTTTGGTTCTCTGCTTCTGAACTGGATCATTGCAGATTCGAATGGTACTCTAATTATCATAGTAGATAGTAGTTGATTATTCTGATTTGAAGCCACACTCTCCAAGTAACCCCTGCAACCATAAACATTGAGTTGCTACATTTACAAGTGCTTTGTACTCTGCTTCTGTAGATGAGAGTGCAATGGCACTCTATTTCTTGCTTGACCAGCTGATTGGCCCTTCTGCAAGCATGAACACATACCCTAATGTTGAATTTCGATCTGTGCTATCACCTGCCCAATAACTGTCAGTAAACCCAATCAAATCAAGATCAGATTTAGCTTTATAGAAGATCCCATGTGTCCTTGTTCCCTGAACAAAGTTAAGGATCCTTTTGGATGCTTTCCAATGGATCTCATGAGGCTGATCCATGTATCTAGAAACCACACTTACTGCATAACAAATATCAGGTCTAGTATGTGTAATATACAACAAACATCCAATCAATTGCCTATACAGTGTATTGTTTACCATAGGTGAAGAATCAGCTTCTTCAAGCTTCACTCCTGAAAGGAAAGGAGTCTTGCTTGGCTTGCAATCCTTCATTTTGAATTTTTTCAGCAAATCCAAGGCATACTTGGACTGGTGCACCTTGATTCCAGCTTTGTCTTGAGCAATCTCAAGCCCCAAGAATTGGCTCAATAGCCCCAAATCTGTCATGGAGAAGGCATGGTTCATTGCATCCTTCAAGGAAGCAATTTCATCCTTTGAGCTTCCTGTAATGAGAAGGTCATCAACATATAAAAAAATGATCATTAATGAACCATTAATCAGCTTCAAATAGAAATTTGGATCTGATTTGCATCGAACAAAATTCAGTGATAGCAGAAAGCTATCAATCTTGGCATACCAAGCCCTGTGGGCTTGCTTAAGCCCATACAATGACTTCTTTAGCCTGCACACAAGAGATGGGTTAGTAGCAAATCCTTGAGGCTTCTGCATGTATATCTCTTCAGTGAGATCTCCATTCAGGAAAGCACACTTCACATCCATGTGATGTACTTCCCATTGCTTTGAAGCTGCAATGGCTAAGGCTAGCCTAATGGAGCCCATCTTTGCCACTGGTGCAAAGGTCTCATTGTAGTCTATGCCATGAACTTGTGAGTAGCCCTTGGCTACCAATATGGCCTTGTACTTCAGAGGTGAACCATCAGCAGCAAATTTGGTCTTGTACACCCACTTACACTGAACTAGCTTCCTCCCTGGGGGAAGATCAACCAACTCCCAAGTGTTGCTCTTCTGGAGTGAGCTGAACTCTTCCTTCATGGATGCTTGCCATATTGGATCTTCTGCTACATATTCATATGTCTGAGGATCTGATTCAACCATTAGATAGCATTTCTCAGCAAACATAGGATCTTTCATGCATAGAGCACTCTCAAATTGAGATCTAGTCCTCCTAGGGTCATTAGGATTTCCAGCTAGTTCTCCAGCTGCATGAATGGTCTTGGTTGCCCATTTTGGCCTTGTAGGGCTGTTAGGATTTGCAATAAAATCATCATTATCAGACATATCAGAATCATCATGTTCAACTATCTCTTCACTTACATTCAGAGGTTCTGGTGGTGAAGAGGATTCTCCAACTTCCACTGCTGCTAGGGGTTATTCTTGAAAATGAACACACCTTTCAATGAAGGCTTTGTTTGTGCTCAAATTTATCAGCTTGTACCCTTTTGAATCTTTAGAGTACCCAAAAAATAGACACTCTTGGCTTTGGGGCTGCAAAGACTTTCTCTTTTCTGTTGGAATTCTAGCCCAAGCCCTTGAGCCAAAAATCCTGAAATGGGTCACATCTGGCTTGTGCCCACTCCATGCTTCGAAAGGATTCATACCATCAAGTTGTTTATGAGGCACCTATTCTAGATATAGGCTGCACATTTTATAGCTTCGGCCCAGTACTTTGGTGGCAAAGTCTTAGCCTCCATCATGCATGTTGCCATCTCTTTCAGTGATCTATTCTTCCTCTTAGCAACACCATTATGCTGTGGTGTGTAAGGGATAGAATGCTGCATCTGAATACCTGCATCTACACAATATTGAATAAACTCAGACTTGACATACTCACCACCATTGTCAGATATGAGGACCTTGAGTTTCCTCCCAGACTGGTTTTCAACCAAAGCCTTAAAGACTTTGAAGAGGCCAAAAACTTAAGACTTGTGTTTCAGGAAGTAAACCCAACAATACCTGGAAAAGTCATCTATGAAATTCAATGCATATTTGGCCTGACTCATTGACATATGAAGTAATGGGCCAGCAACATCACTGTGGATCAACTCAAGAGGTGTAGAGGTTCTCTCATGTCTAGCTCTCTCAAATTTATGCACTGGGTGTTTTCCTAGGATGCAACCTTGACAGACTCCTTTGGAAAATTTAATCTTTGGTAACCCTATTACCATTTCTTTTTCACTAAGATCAGAAAGATACTTGTAATTTAGGTGGCCAAATATTTCATGCCAAAGCTTGCTTGCCTCATTAGCATGAATCAGAAGAGCAGAGGGGTTTGAGTAGGGTAGGAAGTGTGAGAACATGTATACCTTCGAAGTATGATTTGCAACTCCTTTTGCAATGAATTTACCACTTGAGATCTATGTGATCTCAACTTCATCAGGGGAGAATATGACCTTCTTTGGAGACCCTGTGTGGGTCATCTGATACACTGATAAGAGGTTAGAGGAAAGACCTGGAACATACAACACATTGCTGAACTTACCATGATCAAGATCAATCCTCCCTTTGCCCAAACGTTCAGTGAGAGAGTCATCTCCCAGTACTATTGGTGGACCTTTCGACATGTCAAGTGAGGTGAATGCCTCCTTGGTTGAAAACAAATGTCTTGAAGCTCCATAATCAATGATGAAACTGGGTGAGCTTGATGTGCCAGAAACCAATGCATGAACTCTCTCTCTGTCTTCTGAACTTGATCCTCCTTCCCTCTTCTTTGAGCTGTGTGGAAGGGAGATGCCATTCTTCTCTAGGAGTTGGGTCAGCATGTCTATTTGCTTCTTCATGCAGGAGCTCTCAGAATGATTGCCCTTACTGCAGTATGCGTACTTGCTCATTTCTCCTTTGTTTTTCTTCTTTTGGTAGTTCTTCTTGGAACCTTGAGGCTCCTCCGGAGACTTGTTCTTGTCTCTCTTTTGCTCAGGTGGCTTTTTAGCTTTCTTCTTGATTTTTGAATCCACCCTTGAATCTCCAGCAACCAGAGCTTGGTCTTTGGATGGTTTGATGGTGCCCATCATCACCAATTTATCTTGTTCTTGTGTGAGAGATTCCATGAAATCTGCAAGGCTAGGCATCTTCCAGGCTCGAGCTGTCAACTTTGTGGCATACAAGGTCAAAACAAACACTAAATAGTTAGGGCCAAGCTTCGAGAGTATGGCCAAGACCAGATGATCATCCTTCTTTTCGATCCCACATTGTTTTAGCTGTAAAACAAGTTCTTTGAACTTGGAAAAATAGAGTTGCAAGGATTCAAAGCTATTAGGACTCAGGGAGATCGGTTCATTTTCAATTTGATGTCCCCTCATCTCATCTGTCTTTCCAAAAATATCAACAAGCTTCTCCCATACTTCATTCGGTGATGTCAATCCATCAAGATGGAAAAGGAGGTCTCTGGATATACTCAGACACAAGAGACCATAGGCCTCATCCCTCCTGTTGTGCCATTTTATTTTCTCTGCAGCTGCATTGGGCTCTAATTCTATTTCCATAGTCACTCCGTAGAGGAATTTCACTCTCAACAGTATCTCCATCTCTGCTTTCCATTCAAAGAAATTAAATGGAGTCAAGATGATCTTCTGAGATTGATCCATAGCTCAGAAATTGTCTCGTCAGTCAGCAGAATGCTCCCAGTCAATGATGTCGAACCTGAAAAACAAATTGGAAGGAGATAAATAGATCTACAAAGGCTCTGATACCATGTGGAAATTGAACCCAGGTGTTAGAACAATTACACTCACAACAGTTTCCAATTACACATGCAAATTACTCACAAAGGAGACTGAATAATGGAGTCGAACACTAATCTGTATTGAATAAGTGTACAATAGCCAAACCTGTGAATTCATAGGCTACCACAATAAATAATTACATGAGGTATTTGAATGCATGAAGATGATATTCAAATCTAGTCAAAAGCAGGATTACTAAATCTAAGCAAATCCCCCATAGGTGCATAAAGCAGTTTCCAAAACTGTCTAGGAGCTCACTAATTGGAAAAATAAATTAGCCAAGATAATAGCGTATGGAAGGACAACTCATACATGCTTTTCATAGGGGAAAAGAGTGGAGGATGTGGAGGACAAAAAACAAGTTAACTTCACCTAGTCAAACTTTCCCAATTGCCTTAAAACACTGAAAAAGCAGGCAATAAAGCAGAAAAAGCAGACATGCGCTAGGGAGGCCATGAATAAAGTAGATTTGATTCTAGGAGGTTTCCCAAGCGCTCCATGACTCAAAATTATCAATTTTGACCACTATGGATGTGTAGATGACAACTTGCATAAGGTGGAATATGGAAACTAGGCAAATAAGACAAAAATGGATTAATTAATGTCTAAGGTAGCTAACTATGGGTTGATTATTCTAACAACATCTTGTTGGAAAAATAGATTCTTTTGTGAAAGATTTGACCCATTGGGTGGAGAATATAAAACACTTAAAAGTCATGGGTAATGACATATTGGTGAGTTTCGATGTTGTCTCACTATATACCAAAATTCCTGTGGAAGCTGCAATAGAAGTAATGAAGAGATTACCGATAAAGAGACTTCGACACTCATAAGGGCATGTCTATGATCTACATTTTTTACATTTCGTGGTGATTTTTATGAGAAAACAGAAGGAGTGGCTATGGGCTCTCCTCTCTCACCAGTTGTTGTTAACCTTTACATGGAGCACCTTGAGAAACAAGCATTGGAATGGAAATGGTTTGTGGATGATACAAAATTTATATGGCCCCATGGGAGAAGTAGTTTGGATGACTTCTTCAGTCATCTAAAAAATAGACATGAGAACATTAAATTCACTATGGAAATAGAAGAAAACAATAACATACCCTTCCTTCCTGTTCATGTCACAAAGAAGATTGACGGCTCCCTTATGCATCATGTCTATAGAAATCCCACACATATAGACATATATCTACATGCGGATTCACATCACTTCCCATCTAAAAAGTTGGGATTTCTTAACACCTTGATATCTTGGGATTTAATAATTTATGATAAAGAGCATGTGCAACATGAGCTGGATCACTTAGCTGACACTTTCAGAATGAACGGCTATGAGGACTCCCTAATTAAAAAATAACTGGCCAAGGCACAAGCGATCAACAATAAACAGAAAAATAACACTCAATTGAAGAGGATCTCTCTTCCTTATATCAAAGGAGTCTCTGAGAAAATAGCACGAATTTTGAAAAAAGGGAACATCGAGGTGGCCTTCTCCCCTATGAACACCATAAGGAATATAGTGGACTCGGCTAAGGACCATATTGACCCTAAAATTCATAAAGGAGTGTACTTGATTCCTTGCACTTGCGATAAGGTCTATATCGGTGAACCAGGAAGATCAATGAAAATTATATTCAAGGAACATAGCGCAGACTTGAGGTTGCAACAGTCTTAGAAGTATTCCCTAGCCGAACACTCCTCAAAACCAGCCACCATGACTACTTGGAGAATGCTAAAATTGTTGCCAAGGTTGACCATTATGGGAAAAGAAAGGTCATGGATTCCCTCAAAATTGAACTAAATCCTAACAATTGAAATAGAGACGAAGGATGGAAACTTAATGAAAGTTGGAAACCCCTCCTCCACATGCTTAAAAATTATTAAAAAAACTAATTAAAACTGCATTTCCAAGAAACATTATCTTCATACCTGAGCCGACCTAAAAATTTGCTTTGATATAATTTAATGTTTGACTATTTATTAAAGATAAACATCTGCTATCTATTTGGCTTCCTACTTGCACCTGATTGAGAGCTCTTGATGATGGTCCCTATGGGGACCGAAATACGTTGAGAATTAAAAGGACAAGAATGCAGAGTTCCTTGAATTGAACCCTACCTGCGTATGATGTTTAAACAAATCCAATCTCCTTTGTTGCTTTGTGGACTTTACAAATGCTTTCGATACGGTACCTAGAAATAAACTTTGGAATAGATTGGAAGAGCTAAATGTCCCTTTCGAGTTGAGAGCTGCCGCAATAAGTTTATATGCGAATGTCATTGCCAAGTTTAAGAGCAACGAGGGGTGGTCGAAATATATTAAGTGTAATGTCAGATTTAAACAAGGTTTCCCCCTCTCCCCTACCATATTTGGAATTTACATTGATAAGCTAGAAGGTTGTTTAGAGGAAGCAGGATGTGCTGGCACGATCTGAGCTGGAATAGTCATCATCCTTCTTCTCTATGTTGACAATATTGTTCTTCTGGCAAGATGTCCATCTGATCTTGATAAACAACTAAGACTTATTAAGGATTTTTTCTCTACCATGGGTATGATTGTTAATTCACTAACAAAACAAAATTTATGATTATCAAATCTAAGAAGGACACTTACGCTAATTTTGTGTATGACAATAGCAACTTGGAGGAAGTGTCTTCTTACAAGTACCTAGGAATTGAGATTCATCACAAGCTCAACTGAAACTATAGCATTGAGAAAAGGATTAATGGAGGGTGGAAATCTTATTTTGGTCTTGAAAATAATTGTAAAGCAACAAACCTTGTGATGTGGGATAAAAATAAGCTCCTCTTCGAAACTTTAGTCACTCCTGTTATCTTGTATGGGTGTGAGGTTTGGGGTTGCAGCATCTCTAGAGAATCCTGGAGAAATATTGAGTAAATACATAAGAATTTTATAACGTATAACCTAAAAATTAAAATCAATACACCCTACCCTATTCTCCTTATAGAAGTGGGTCTTTCCCCTATCGAGATCCTAGCCATGACTAGGCTCCTATTGTACAAGCAAAATGTCAATAACATGGGAGACCATAGACTTCCTAATATATCTTTAAATTCCATCCAAAACAAACTAAGGCTCAAGCGAGGTTGGTATAAAGATACCAGGGCCGGGTTAAACCATTCGGAGATCGATGAAAATCTTACATTGCAAAATATTAATAACATTAAAAATACTGTTACTTCTAAGTTTAAAAAAAAAATGTGGTGTGAGAAAGATTAAGAGGCTAAAAGAAAATTACGATATGATAAGGAGGTCATCAAGCCTACTCTAGAAGATCAAAAATATCTCTTTGTTTTAACTACTTCAAAGAAAAGAATTAATATATCCAAGATAAGAACAAACTCTCATGAGATCCATAGTGAAACAGGTCATTGGGAAGTTCTTAAAACACCATGGGTGGAAAGGATCTTCCATCTCTATGAGAATATGAACATTGAGGATGAAAATCACTTCCTCTTAGAGTGCCCTGCGTACATCCACATTAGATCTCAGTTTCATAATCTTTGTTGCAATATCAACCTTCCTATCCTTTTAACTTGTCAAAATTATAGTGAGCTTGGGTTGCTTCTCTCCAAGCTCTTTGAGCATAGGAATACAATTTTAAAACAAAATAAATAATTCATTTCTTTAGGTATGATAGACCAAAGTTTGGTTTCAGGGGACGTTAACCATCATCATCATCATCATCATGAGGGCATCTCCACATAAGCACTTTCAAATATTTAGGCATTTTGATGGCATGCCTCCAAAACTCTAATCCACTCTTAATTAAGTGGACAAACTTTCCTTCACCTAACTTTTTCAATTTATTTTATAATTGGTGTTTTAAGAATGGTAATTTTTATTAAGACTATTTTTTTTAGCATTTAATTTAATTTATTTAAAATTAGTTTTTACCCCTCAAGTATGAACACCTCACCAAAATTACCAAATACTACCAAAGGGAGACCTAGCATACTAGAGGCCATGCTTGATAATAAATTTTCATAATTTGAAGACAATATTTAGAAACAAATAGATAATAACATCATAGTGTTGGAGAATAAGTTGCACACATTGGAGATTAGTTTACAAGAAATAGAAAATCAAAGCCAATAAACAAAATATGCAACCAAATAATTAGAGATTAAAGAACTAGAAGCAAAGGTAAATGACAATCTAACCCTAAATAGTATCCAATGAACCTAATAATTTTTCGTTTGAAGGAGGAACAAGAGGATATGATAGCTCAATTAAGGGAAAAAAATCTTTATAAGCTACAAATTGAAACTACTTGTCTTACAAAATCAAAGAGGTTGGGAAAACTAAATGAGAATAAAGAGAGGATAATCTGGGTTGAGTTTAGAGAATCTTGTTGCAAAGAAGAAAACAATTCGACAACCACAAGCTTGAGACCAAAGAAAATGAAGAGAGAATGGAATGAATTTTATTCCACATGAATTAATGGATTAAATTACATGAGATATACTCAAAACAGTAAACTAACGTTCCTTAGTTGATCTGCTATAGCTTACTCGAGAATCCACTGACACAAACACTAGTAATTATCAACAGAGTCTCAGTTAACTTTCCATGTGATCATCAGTTAATGGGGAATGCACTAGTGAATGTACCTTCTCAATCTCATGCACATGAAATCCACCCTCTTGTAATATCCCGATTTTGACTCCTATTGCATTAAAATTGTACATAATGTAAATATCATTATTAAATCATGGTGAGGAGCTCAAGGTCAAGGCCCCACCATGGATTTAGCATTTTATGTATCAGAAAATTAAAATTGATACCTATGTTTCTCGTTCTAGCTAGGCACAATATAAATTGAGACATCATGTCAGACTATAAGTATGCTCAAAATGAAGTCAACAAGACAGACTATAAGTAAGAACTATTACTGTTAAGGAGACACAATCAATACTTACTCATACAAATTAGAAAACTAAAGTATGATAAGAAATATTTACAAGAAGAGTTAGATCTCAAAAAATCAATTGTCCATAAATAAATGATGGCTAACCCAATAGCAAAGTCATCAGACACTCAAATTCAAACATAAAAAAGAAGAATAATTACACACTCAATTGAATTATTTTCAACCCATAAATCACTATAAGCACAAAAAGTTGAAGTTTCTACAAATACTACACAAGTGACACAAATACCTTATCATCATCTAAAGGGTGGTTCTGATTGATGACAAAGTCAAGAGGAAAATAAATAATATTTTTCTTATAGACAAACAAACTAGTACATTGAAAAAGAACGAAGACAAATTTGACAACTTGTATGGAAGTATAAAATGTGAAGTTCTATCTGAACGATCGATCAACAAACAGTTCCATTGAAGGCAAATCATGGATGGACCACTTCACAAATGACAACATTTTCACTAAATTTTTAAAATACCATATCTTCTCAATTCGTCAAGCATCACAACTACCAACACAAAAGATGACGAGAAAGCGTTATGAGAAAAGAACAAGGGGTAAAAGTCTTCCATAATCATGATTTGAGGGAAAAAAAATCTCTAAGAGGAAGGAAATATTATCTAAAAAATATAACATAATACAATATATATAAATATTACTAATAGTCATAATATCAATAATAATAAAAATAACAATAATTAATTAATAAAGAGGTTTTATAAAAATTAGGAGCCTTATCGAAAAGACCAGACCCTTAGTAAATGGGGTATATACATGAAACTTTCAAGTTGTAATATAATCATATCTTATCTCATATTCATATATTTTACTCATTATTTATTATGGATTATTCGATAATCCAAATGTTTTGGTAATGTTTGTGTGAGTGAACTTTTGTTCGGCTCAAAATGAAAGGTCAATAGGATTTTAGAGACTTGTCTTAAATGATATCTCTCATGATTTAGTTCATATTTTCTCACCCAACATTGAGGATGGTGTATGATTTCATGTGGAGGCTTACTTCACAGATATTGAGCCAATGGGTTCACCCTTTCCCATAGTGAGCCATGATTATCATTCCCAACAATATTTCTTAGGAATCATTACAAACGATAAACAATCATTTCTATCCAAGTTATAAATGATTCATTTCAATAGAACTAAAGCAGGTATGTGGCTAAGTATATTATTTACTTCTCCTTACCATGATATATCACTAATACATATGATAAAATTTGTGACGATTTTTCGTTGCTATTTCCATGTTTTGTCGTCTCAATTGCAATGATAATGGTCTTGATGTATCGTGGCACTTATTTCGTCGATCTAATGATACATTGTATAAGTCATCTATATAGTGACGAAATATGGTCGCCACGTGTCTTCTATACGGTGCCCTTGAAATTGTTTTTTTTCAATTCATTTTCTACGTTTCATCGCTCTATCGACAACACTTTCATCTCTATAACGACAAAAATATGGCCAAAAACTGCTAGGCAAAATTTTGTTTCCACGCAAAATTGTGGAACATTTTTGATGCACTATTGTCTTTCTATCGACCAATTTTGGAATTTGAACAGAAATTTCTTCCACGCAAAATTGTGGAAAACCAATATCTATCGACAAAATCTACAAGTTGAATGATAAATGGTCCACAAAACTGCATCACTATAGCGATGGTATTCATGGAAAGCCACCCGAGGTTTCGACGGTTTTGCAATACCCACGATGAAATTTCGTCGATATTGAGATGAAACTTGGAGGTTTCAAAAAAAAATTAAAAACCATGGAAAGGAACCTTCCTTTCCACAGTTTTGGATCTTCAATAAGTGCTTGTGATTGATGTGCATTCTCGTGGAGTTTATGTGTCTATGGACAAGCGAATCCATAGAAACACTTCAAGAATCAACAGCCGATAAATCAATACCTTGGATAACTTATCCCATTCAATTATTTCTAGGGGCATGATTATATGCCTAGATTAAATTTTGTAAACACTTATTCAAAACATAGCATCTATTGTATATTGGTCTGATGTACACATTTCCATGTTGGTTTCTAATTACCTACAATATTTCCATACGTATTCATCACAGCCAAATAGGGTCCTTACATAATGGTCTTATTCACACCCTTTGTGCATATGAAAATTGTATGGTTTCATCTAGGTCCAATGTGCATCCTATGAACTTCCAAAGTTTTAATCAGGTAGATAGAAAGGTGATAGAAAAGAACAATGACAGAAAGATCACCTTTCTATCTTCTTGATAAAAACTTTGGAAGTTCATTGGATGCACATTGGACCCAGATGAAACCATACAATTTTCATATGCATAGAGGGTGTGAATAAGACCATTTTGTAAGGACCCTATTTGGTTGTGATGAATAAGTATGGAAATATTGTAGGTAATTAGAAACTGACATGGAAATGTGTACATCATAGCAATATACAATAGATGCTATATTTTGAATAAGTGCTTACAAAATTTAATCTAGGCATATAATCATGCCACTAGAAATAATTGAATGGGATAAGTTATACAAGGTATTGATTTATCGACTGTTGAATCTTGAAGTGTATCTGTGGATTCTCTTGTCAAACCAAACATAAAATAACAGAAACTAAAAATTACAATAAGTCGCTCTACCACCATTCAAGTGGGCTATATTATAGATGTTGTAGGTATTAATGTTATCTGCAACGGAAAGTGTTAACACCATATCTATCCTGTAAAGGTAGTAGGTTCTAGGCTCTAGCTTCTATTGAGATGCATTATTTGCAATTACAAGATTTATTTCCAGAAGAAAATGTTAAATGGATTGATACGATCAATGGACTAGTTGATGCTACAATGGATTTTAGTAGTGAAGAATCAGGGTTTGAGAATTTATTAGTGTATATGTGAAAATATCCTCAAATTTGAGATATGAATTAATAAATTAAATGCTGCTACAAACTTGCAAATGATATGTCTTTTCCAACCAGCAACCAAGATTTGTGACAGCAGAATGTTTTAACCTTTAGTTAGATTTGAAATAAGGTACACATGAGGCTAAAACTAGGGAAGATCTAGGAATTTCACCTATTAATCTAAAGTTTTCAACCCTAGAAATCAACCTTTTAATTCAGTTTTAGACCAGATTTAATCAGTGCTACAAAGCATATTTCTAGAAGGTAATTCCCAACCACAAATTGGGGAAAACCTACCATGTGATTTGATGTTTTAGGGATAAGTTTAAAATACATGTAAATGACAAAAAATTTCAGATCTTATAAAACATAAAATGAAAGATGAATTAAGATTTAAAATGGCATAAAAGATGTGATTAGTGCCTAACAAATCCAAGTTAGGGAGATGGGGTCAATTGAGGATCTCATGAAGGCTTTAGTGATTAAAGAGTAGATAGGGTTGAATGGTTCAAACCTAATCTGCTCCTTAATAACTAGATCCACTTCAAAAATATTCAATAGGAAAATCCTAATCTAGACATTAGATATTTGTCAAACAAGAGCCACAAGGTGGAAATGTCACCGCTATTCCTAAAAATTTTTACTACAAGACAAATGCTATAGAATGGAAATATACCTTTGTTTCAACCCCAACAAAGCTTCCCATCAGGGATGATTTTAAGGAACCATACTTATTTAAAAGTGTATAAATGTTGGCGAATCTTACCAATTCTTAAAAGGCCAACTATAAAATGTTTGGCAATATTTTTCAAAAACTATTTTTATTTCCAAGGATTTTATATCATTTATATAATAATTTGGTGACTTTTAGGGTGAAAATATTTTACCCCATCAAAATTGGATGAAACAAGGCTTCAAAAAATGCAAAATGGCGAATCTTTTTTTGGAGAAAAACATGTTAAAATAGCCCATTGGGATAAAATTCGCCTATAAAATTATCCTTGCTTCCCATGCCAAACCAAGAAATATATCACAATACACTTGTAATATAACCAAGGTTCACCCAACAAGTCACAGGGCACTTAACCAACAAAAAAAAAATCAGCTAATGATGTCTGGAAATTGTGTTCTTGGGGTAATTCCACCAAGAGATGTGGTTCTGGAGTCACATTCCACATGTCAGGCGAAGGAAATAAAAAATCAATCTATCTAACACACATTTTCCACCAGAATATCAACTCGCATTTAAATGCTATATTACAATACCGTTTCCTCACTGATGTGGAAACTTGTGTTTGTATTCGACAAGATTTCTTTAACCATTGTATTAAAACAAAAACAACACACAAATTTTAAAGTTTAAGACAAAAATATATTAAATACACATATACATAGGTTTTTCTTGGAAACACGTGGACATTGTTAATACCACCATCCTGTCAAACAATATAAAACAAAAAAAAGAGAGGAAAGAGTCATGTTGTCTTACTATATGAATAAAATGTCACTAAATACTATGGATAAATCTTTGTTATCTATGAATGTTAACTTTCCAGCAAATAATATTTAGATATGGAAATATTTGTTCTTACAGAATGCACTTTGAGGAGCTCATGGAATGCTTTTGTAGCGCACATATAAATACATTTTTGTTTACTTATAAAAAAAACTAAGGAAACAGTTTAGGGGAGGATGTTCAAGGATGAACTTGTAGAGCTACGAGCATGGGCTTGTTGTGAGAATCATCGCATATGATGTTTCCATCTTTTTTCGTTCTCCCATTGCATCTTCCACATATACTTGGGGGCCCCAGTGGATTTTTCTTGGCCCCTTATCTATTATTTATTTCTTAGATTTTCTCCTAACAGTCCTTACAAACTCGGCGATTGACATATTTTCCACGATATCCTCCAACTGTAGAGTTAAATTCAAACCATTAAGGAGAGAAACCTTGAACATGAATTTGTTCTCCTCAGGTTCAAGCTTGGGTTTCTTCTTAGGAAGCACTCCAAGATAGCCCTCATTGCTGCTTCTTTTCCTCCTAGTAGAATATTCTTCCATCTTGGACACAAGGAATGGAAAACTATAGAGGGAATATTGTGTCTTCTATCGCGACGCTTGCCTACACTTAGAATTTGCAAGAATTGATGCATGCCATGGGATTTCGTTAGTTTATACAGAAACTGCTATGGCTGGGATCAATGTCTCACTAATTACTCAAAGCAATTATGCATGTACAAATCAAGACAAGCTCTAGAGTTCCATAATTGCTACAAAGCTTCGCTTAGTAGCCTCAAAACCACTCTGAGCAAACAAAAACACTTTTTTATAGAACATTTTGGCTTCAAATTCCAATAATTCAAGTCCAGGAGGTTCTATAAAGCTTGTATGTGACCGAACACCAGGATATATAGTGCATCCACAAAGGAAATTGCAATTGATGTTGATCAAATTCTCCTTAGAGAGGGTATTTTGAGAGACTGATACTATCAGGTTATGTGCACTTCTGCTAAAATATCCAAGGACGCTATTTATTCATCAATTTATTTGCAAAAAGAGGACAAACCATGTACCACTGTCATTAGAACTGCTTAGTGCAAAAGAACCTCATGATAGCGGGTAACCAAGGGAAAGCTACAAAGATTCAACTTTAGTAGTTAAACGTAGGGAAAACCTGTCCAAAATGTGAGAACGGTGCACTAAAGAATAGGTGAACATAACACTAGTACTACTTACTACACTGCTCCTAAGAAGGCAATGGAAAAATGAGGCAGGAACTCTAAAACCCAGGGAAAAGCAGGGAATGGTACATCAAGAACACAACAAAGACAGATAAGTCTGATATTTTTATGTTTCTATACAAGCATTGGACATGAAGCATGATGAAGAGGCTAGAAATGAAAATAGAAAAGTTATATTATACGACAGGTATAAGCAAGTCAGATAAAATATTAATGCTTAGGGAGAATGTAGGCAATGCAAGAACCCTTAACTTATCAATCGCCTTTTGCTAGGTCCATTGGCCCATACCGCTTGCAAAGAGTTGTCCTAATAAATGGAAAACCACTATGTTGTCTGGAAATTAAATTTATAAATTAAATAAACAATCCATTCCTAGACCTATACACAAGTGGTCATTTTGCTAGGCATGGAAAATATCAAAATACTCTATGAAATAAAAAATTGGCATACAATTAAATCAGCTAATGATGTCTAGAAAATGTGTTCTTGGGGTAATTACACCAAGAGATGTGGTTCTGGAGTCACATTCCACATGTCCTACGAAGGAAATCAATAATCAATCTATCCAGCACACATTTTCCTCTAGAATATCAACTCGCATTTAAATGCTATATTACAATACGATTGCCTCACTGATGTGGAAACTTGTGTTTGTATTCGACAAGATTTCTTTAACCATTGTATTAAAACAAAAACAACACACAAATTTTACAGTTTAAGACATAAATATATTAAATACACATATACATAGGTTTTTACTGGAAATGTGTGGACATTGTTAATACCACCATCTTGTCAAACAATATAAAACAAAAAATAGAGGAAAGAATCATGTTGTCTTACTATATGAATAAAATTTCACTAAAGACTCCAGATAAATCTTTGTTATCTATGAAATTTTAACTTTCCAGTAAATAATAGCCCGCACGGGTGTGGCTCATTGGAGGTTCAGTTGTTATGAAGTCAGTTGTTGTAAATTGGAGGTCACAAGATCAAATCCCACCCAGGTTTACCTGTGTCCCATGTCTTGCGAAGGGTGTGGGGCACCTAGGGATATAGTGGTAGCAGGAATGGATCCCTGGATCCTGTCTCATGCGAGTACTAGCCCAACTCCAGTTGTTGATTCCCCTAGTTACTTAAAAAAAAAAACTTTCTAGGAAATAATATTTAGATATGGAAATATTTGTTCTAACAGAATGCACTTTGAGGAGCTCATGGAATGCTTTTGTAGTGCACATATTAATACATTTTTTTTTACTTATAAGAGAATAATTCAATTTCTTGTTGACTCTAAGACTCACCCCATCAACATGCATTCTACAACCATGTGTGTATATGTCATATAAAGAGAGAGGAAGAGAGAGATCTTTACGAAATAGTGCAAGACCTTGATATAGGTAAGGGGATGAAATATGGTGCGTCTTCCAAACAAGATATATTTTCCTCGTCACAAAACCGTAGGATTGACGAATTAGTTGAAGCATTCATTGCCACATTATTCATAACCAAATCCACCTCCGCTCTCCAACGATTAGGAACGTAAAGAGCCACCCTGCAAGCATTATCAAAATATAAACAGAGTTTCAGTAAACAAAAATTTCAATTATCTGCAAGGAAATACACATGAACTGAAAATAAATATATTGTATAAAAACAACGTTGAAAATTTAACAATACAATTTTTCGCTCAGAATTTATTATGCATTCTTTAAAATATTTCATTTTAAAGTTTGGTGTATGGTGATTAATTTCAAATTTCTTAGTGGTTTTCCATGATTTGGTTTTCATAATTTAGAGTCCAACCGTATACCTAAGGGGTTTCTAATTGTTATGTAAAGTTGAAATCATCAAAGTTGCATAGCAATCTTAATCACCAAATTTTAGTATTCTATAAGTTATGAAAGATAAATCATGTCATTTGAAAATACTGTTCAGCTTTGTTCAACATCCAGATAACTATTGTAAGTACATGCAATGTTGTTACAACATTCAATGATTCTTTCTTAACCCCTTTTCTATTATTTAATTCTCAACTTTTCTCGTAACAGTCCTTACAAACTAGGTGTCCAACATCTTTTCAACGGCATCCTCCAAATGTAGAGTTAACTTCAAACCATTATGAAGCAAAACCCTGAACATAAATTTGTTCTCCTCAGGTTCAGGCTTGGGTTTCTTCTTAGGAATCACTCCAAGGTAGCCCTCATTGCTGCTTCTTTTCATCCTGGTAGAAGATTCTTCCATCTTGGACACAAGAAATGATAAACCACAGAGGGAATATTATGTTCTTCTATCGCAACACTTGCCTACACTTAGAATTTGCAAGAATTGATGCATGTAATGGGATTTTGTTAGTTTATACAGAGAATGCTATGGCTAGGGTCGATGTCTCACTAATTACTCAAAGCAATTATCCATGTACAAACTTTGGCATTCCATAATTGCTACAAAAATTTGCTCAGTAGCCTCAAAACCACTATGAGCAAACAAAAATAGTTTTCTATAGAACATTTGGGCTTCAAACTACAAAAATTTGCCATTATCAAAGAAAAACTAACAATCGTACTATTAAAAACATTCACAGTCTAGCTTTGAATTGTCAATTCATGGGAATTTTGACATGATGCCCAAAAGGAATGGACAAAACTAGAAGCAAACCCACATTTTGCAGACATGCCAACTAGATAAATACCCACAAAATCATATGAATAAAATCCATATTTTATGGTGAGGATATGAACTTGCTTACCCTGATCATAAGCCATGATGTTTGCACAAATAAGAAGCACCGTTGAGAAAGTAAAATCAAAAGCCTCTTCATCTTTCCCATTCAGAGCATACCCTTAATCATATAGCTCCACAAAACCACCACATTCCATTTAGGCATATTGTCAAAATATCTCACAACAAGCAAACACGGGCATGGCAACATTAAAATATCTCATTCCCTTCCTCCTTTTTCTCGATAACTATTGGTTTTATTTCTCACGTTGAATTTCCCAAGTTCACCTGGATAGCTTGTGCTTCATGCTTGCAAGGATATTTGAGCCATTTCATCTCCACCACATCCACACACAAAAAAAACCATGAATAAAATAAAAACACAATAGGTAATCAAGAAAAACATAGAAGGAAACAAACCTGAAGGTCTAAACATTGCTGCCATTCTGGAGGTGGGGAAGGTGGTTCTAGAAGCATGGGATCACATGTGAAGGGAGTGGATGATGCACTAATAGGAAAATTCCTTCGCCCACCCTTCCTGTAAAAAAAACATCATAGCCTATTCCAGATCCTTCAGTGAAAGTTCGAAATCGAAAACCCCCAAATGGGAGCCGGAGCAAATCCTGCGCGGGTGTTTTTGAATGCTAATGAGCTAGTGCGCGGGTGTTTTTGAATTCTACATTTTTTGTTTGATTATTTGCATATTTTATATTTGGTGTTTTGTTTTGTTTTTTTATTTTGCATATTTATCTTTTGTTTAGTTTATTTTGGGTTTTTTTTATTTGCATATTTTATATTTTGTTGCATTTTAAATTAATTATAGTTAAACAACTTTATGTTTTTAATTTAGTGTAGTTTAATTTAATTTAACTAGGATTCTGTCATAATTTGTATTGGTTGCATTGCTTATAGTGAGATCCTATACATAAGTCCCTTCAAGGACGAACACGATGATGATGATGACGACGACGACGACTATGATGATGATGAAAATGGCGAAGATGATGGTGATGACGACAACAACGATGATGATGATCATCATCCTTGTCATTATCATCACCATCATCTTTGTCATCTTCATCAATATCATCATCATCATCTTCATAATCATCATCATCTTCATCGTCATCATTGTCATCATGATCTTCTTCATCATCGGCATCTTCCTTATCATCATCGTCATCATTGTCATCATGATCTTCTTCATCATCGTCATCTTCCTTATCATCATCATCATCATAATCATCATCTTCATTATCAAAGTCTTTGTTATCACCATCATCATCTTGATCATCATCATCAGATTCGTCGTGATCATCATCAACATCTTCATCTTCTTCATCATATTCATCATCAACATCATTGTCATTCAATTCATCAACATATCCATTATCATCATCATCATCATCATCATCATTTTTATTATCATCGTCATCATCTTCATAATCATCATCATTTTCGTCATCATCATCATCATCATCATCTTCATCATCGCAACTTTAGGGGGACCTCAGTGAATGGAGACGTCTACATGATAGGGGGAGCAGCCAGTTGAGTGAAAAATTAAGGATTTCTCCTAACACCCATTCCAAGGACTAATCTGACAATTCAATATGATCCAAGGAAGTAGTAAAAAAGAAAATACAACTTTTTGGGCCCTCTGAAGCCTCCTGTTCTTATATTTGTGCACATGAAGAATCAAGACATATGGGCCTAGTCCAGTGTCTTAAAAGAGGAAGATCCAAACTGAGCATTTTGGTAGTTCCATAAAGTGCATTATTTATAGGAGTGAATAATCACTCATAAACATTCTATTATAATGTTGTTGAATCTCAGAAGAATTTAGTGAATATCAAAGTAAAGATCTTATCATCACATCTTCATCATCATCGTCGTCGTCGTCGTCGTCGTCGTCGTCATCATCTCCCTCTTCCTAATCAACATCTATAGTCAATTTGCGGAAAGTGGTAGGGCCTGCGAAGATCTACGGTCAGAACAGGATGTTGCATAGATCAACATGTGAGAAGCATTCCACGATCAGAAGTTGCTCACTCATTCATATGAAAAAGGGTTAGCAGAATGTTAAAGTTCTTAAGGTTGAGCGGTCCCGATGAAGGTAGTTTAGAGATTGACGATTGATATTGATCTCCCCAAATCAAGCTGTGCAGGTTGATAGTGTTGATCTACCCTATTATGTCTCCCCTCCTCATTTGCCTCACCTTTTGACTTGAGTCCTCTTCTTCTTCCTCCTCTTCTTTCCGTGGGCTCTCTGATTTGCGCCCTGAATGCTCTCGAAACAAAGAATGATCTCTGAAAGTCTCCGGACACATAAGAGAATATCCATAATCCACGTAAAATTGGGGCTTTTGTTTGATCACTTTGAATTGAGTGTCTAGGGAGGGCATGATTCAATTCTAAAAATAGTTGTTGAATTTAGGGTTGATAAAAAAGTTGTTTCCTGAAAGCATTAGGTTTACATTCTGGGGTTTTCTTTTAGGTAGATGCACCGAATGACACTTTTTTCAATTTGTTTGAATAATAATTATATGCACCGAGTTTTGAAAAGAGAAATGAGAATCCCTATCAATCCCTCTCATTTGACATCTAGATGTTAGTAGACTCAAGACTAAAGTTTGAAAGATAAATTTTCAAGTCTTCTAATACTTAGGTTTATTATGGTGAAGACGATGCTTAGGGATTAGGTGGAGTTTTAAATTGAATGGCTAGTTACTCATGAAATGTGTCCATATGGAAAAACATATCAATTATCTCTGTGATGGTATTTGTAACTTTTTTTTTCTATTAATGGAAATGTGGATACTTAAAAACTTATTTAGATGGAAAGATAATAATACAATGCTTTTGATAGCATGTAGAAAAGTTCATTTAAAAACATGTAAGGTAAAATTTCTTGGAAAAGTTATTCTTCTAATTTTTTTACTTTTATGTTGTTTATTTAAACCATTGGTTATGGCAATGATCAAGTGGTCACAACAAGGACCAACAATTTTAAATTTCCCAGGGATGTACAATGTTAGAAGTACACTAGTTTTAGGTGGATACGTTGGCATTGGAAAAAGATCAACTTTTTAGTTTGTTATTAATGTTAGGGATTTAATGCCTGATCTCTTTTGGCCTTGTAACATAGCAGTTCTAATAGTGGAGTTCTTCTCAAAACAATTCTAGACAGAAATAAGCTTTAGTACCCCATGAGCCTATTTTCACCCCTAATTTCATATTATGCATTCAGATAAGGTTGTGAGTAGTTCTCAACTACTCTAATCACTTTAGTGTGATAGGAAACAAACATTTCCCTTCAAAAAATAAATAGGCAAAAGAACATGCAATAAAAAAAACAAATACTCCTAATGGTTATGGCTATGTTCACATTAACAAAACAAGTGCATCAATCTCTTTCTAAATGGGATTTTTCCCAATCTCATTTTCCATCACCATTACATGTTATTCATTCTTAACCTTTATTTTAGTCTCTCCTCCTCTATACTAATTCTTGAGTAATCCCCATAAAAAGAATCTGGAAGTGATAAATCATATGTACATGGTTTACCTCACTAATTCCATGTAAATGTTGAATCACTTGGGATTTCTTCTTATTGTCATTTTTTTTTCTATATAATGTTTTTAATAAATAAAGAATTTTTTTTTAACACTTAAATTTTCAAATGAAAAAAATGATTTATTTTTAAATGTCAACATTGAAGGGTTCAATTTCTCACAACCCTTCAAAGTAAAATGAGACCTTCCCTTCAAATTTGATCCCTGGCGACTCTGGAGCCGTTCAACCTAGTAAAGGTGGTGTCATGGTTAGGTATGGTATAGAAAGGATGTCCTCATGTACGAGCTGGCCAATAATCATATCCCTCAATGCCATTTGTGACATTCCTTAGGGGAATATTATGTCCAAAGCATCACCGAGTCACCATCCTTCCCAACTGCAGAGATCCAGCACGTGGCTTGCATAGAAAACGATGGGAGATCATGAAGTTCATATCTTTGAAGCGACGAACCTAGCCTCTACACAAAGCATAGGGATGCGGCTATCCTAAACCGTTATGAACACCACTGTCAATGTAAGTGAAAAGGAAAAGAATGTCACATCCAAACACTGTGATCCATGTGGAAAGCAATGCAACATATTCAAAGGAGGCGGCATGACTGGATTCTCAGCAGAAAATAGAGATCCCTACCCACTTGTCCACTCGTGCTGCCATTATGCTAACTAGTCATCTCTGTATCCATATTCATATTCATCACCCTATATAAACACAACCTTCCCAGGCCGATTAAGATGCATAAGATGAATCAGTAATTAGAGACAATGCTCGAAAGGTTATTCTCCTAAGAGATTCTGATAATTTTGAAAGAGTTGAAATTTTCGATATGCTTTAAGAAGCTTGTCAGTCTCGAGGTGTTGATGGTTGGTGAGCTTGATTCCATGCTCATTTGTCGCCCTGTTTTTTCACACCAGGAAAGCACCAACCATCAGGGCCTAGATGTGAAGCACTTTGAATGTTTCCAGATAGTTGTACCTCTGGCTGCGCGGTGCCTGGGTTTTCCTGTCCCAGGAGTGTCTTCCCAGAAACCCTCGAAGAAATCATGGCTTCCAAAGTCTCGGTACATGGTGACTGTGTTCATTGGAAACCAGTAGGAGCGAATGCTCATGCTAGGGTGACGGGTGTCGAAACTCTTCATCGAATCGTTTGTGAACTCCAGTTCCCAAGTTTTTCTGAGGTGGTGAGGAGGTGGAAGACACCCCCCACTGTATGACCTGTAGGATAACTCGTGCAATGGGAGGTGGGGAGTAAAAATTTTCCCTTCTCCAAGTCCCCTCATACAACAGTATTACCAGGACATAGGGGGGCTGTAGAAAAGGAAAAGCATGGAAAAGCATATAAACTCCTTTGCCAGTTTGGAAACCATGCAGAAAGGTGCCTTTGAGCATGAAATTAGACACACCCAAGGAAGGACACATTGTTGATTCAACAGAAAGATGAGTGGTCAATCCCAATCAGCACTGAGTCATCAAAAGCATCCTTAACGTTGTTTTCATGACCTACAAGCTCAGATTCAGAAGAGACATGCTGCCATCTAGAAGGAGCATGCACATTAACTCCATATATAATGTCGATTTTAATATATGTAAACCATGGAAGTGGTACCACACTTTAAGTTATTAGTAGTTGATTATGAATATAAACAATTTCATGTCATGTTTCGAGGATTAGCCTTAGGGACTAAGATAGTATAAATTGCTCCCCACAGAGGGGAGAAGGGTTGGGAATTTTCAAGAGTAGAGGCTCTCCACTATAACGTGTTTCAAGATTTCCAGATATATATGAATAAAATTGCAGAGGAATGATAATCCTTTCATGGCAGATATTCTTGTGTCATCTTTTTATTCAATAAGTAACTTCTTTACGTGAATGCTTATCCTGTTTTTCATTCCAGTTTGTATTTGCTTTTCATGTTTGAGCATTAGTGTATATGGTCCAGAATTTGTCTTGTATGTTCTCGGCCCATTGTTCGAGTATTTTCGAACATTTTCTTGTAAAGTCATGCAGAATTCACCCTGGTTAGGTGCTCTATGTGATGGATTGTTTTCTCCTATCTACTCAAAGAATTGGTCCCAGCAGCCTTAGTAAAAAATGGTCCCAGCAGCCTTAAGAGAATGCCCGCCACAATTCATGGTTTGAGAAGAATGCCTGCACCATGGTACCACCCTATAGCTAGTTGGTTTGGCTACCTATTCATGATTTGAGTTTGCTTTAATATTTCTTGAAGAGAAAGATACAAGCCTGCTGAAACAGGGTTTTTCACCAGTGGATGCAAAAAGGGTTAAGTAGCCCCAGAAAGATGCTTGCTTTAAATTATGGGTTAGAGTAAATTCCCACAGCACATGGGGGTCTTGTAGATTGGTCTTCGGCCTACCTGGCCAAGTCTTCAGATCGTCTTGGAAGTGGATGAAGAAAAAGTTATGGACCTGCCAAAAAGGTGTTTTAGGCAGATTAGACCAAATTGAGAAACAGGTCTATGGAATTGGTGTTAAATCTGCCCAAGTGACCTTAAGGAAACACCCACCATGCCTCATAGGATGATGTGAAAAATGTATTGAGAATGTGAGACTCTAGAGTTTTTTATGGAGCATACAACCATGTCACTTGCCTCACCAAACTAGAGTCATATATTTAAGGAAGAATTGGTCCCAGCAGCCTTAGTCAAAATTGGTCCCAACATCCTTAAGAGAATGCCCGCCACAATTCATGGTTTGAGAAGAATTCCCACACCATCGTACCATCCTATGGCTAGTTGGTTTGGATACCTATTCATGATTTGAGTTTTCTTTAATATTTCTTGAGGAGAAAGATACAGGCCTGCCAAAACAAGGTGTTTCACCGGTGGATGCAAAAATGGCTAAGTAGCCTCAGAAAGATGCTCTCCCTAAATTATGGGTTAGAGTAAATTCCTGCTGAACATGGGGGTCTTGTAGACTGTTCTTTGACCTACTGGACCATGTCTTCATATTTTCTTGGAAGTGGATGAAGAAAAATTTATGGACCTTCCAAAAGGGTGTTTTAGGCAGATTAGTCCAAATTGAGAAATTTGTCTAAGTATGGAATTGGTGTTAAATCTGCCCAAGTGGCCTTAATAAAATGCCCGCCATGCCTCATAGGATGATGTGAAAATGTATTGAGAATGTGTAACGTCCCCAACCCTCTGACCAACGAAGAGGACGCTACCATGGTGTTAACCATCCGGGCTAAGAGCCCCATGAACATGTACATTCATAAGATGGTGAAATGCTGAAACATAATGCTTTGAACTAAAACATGCATACATGATTATTTATCATACATAGCATAAGAAACATACATTCATACAAGCATTCAACATGTTCATCATGATCATTAACAGTAAATAGGATTGCAGAAGTAAAATAGACAAGATTACTTATCTTATGAAGAACTCGTTCCACAACCAGCTACATCGCTGCAATGTTCCACCCAACCATAGGCTAGCACACTCCTAAATATTTCAGCAATGCTGCCACCCCCAAGCTGGGCATGACTCCCCAAGGAATAAGGAACTAACAGGCTTACACATAGCCAACAGTAACAACACCACAAGGGTACTCAGTTCAGCCAAGCCAACACGGTTGGGTTTATCAGGAGAACAACAGATCATCCAAGCCAACAGATTTGGGTTTATCAGGTCATCCAAGAGCTGGGAAAGGCTAATGCTAAGCTGGTGAGCTCACTGAAGAGCTGCAGACACCAACACTAGAACCCGCCTGGATTCTAGAACACCCACACACACCCAACACAAGGAAGTCAGTCCCTTCTCTGCAACGTAGTCCCTCAGACCCTGATCTTCCCTCCAGTGCTCTTCAGGGGTTGTGGAGAAGAAATCTAGCTCAGTAGCTCTATCCATGTGGTTCTCAACCCACCAGGTTTATCAAGCACCTCAAGCCCTCATTCACCAACCCAAATTAGTCCTGGGACAAATCCACTGCATGCAAGAAACCAAACAGCTATTCAAGCGTTTAGAGGGAAAAACACAGTCAAGCCATCATGGAAAACAACCGCTAACACACTCACATGAACCCACAGCACCCAACATTCAATACCATCGTTGTGAGATTTACACAGACCAGAAAATGGTCAAAAGACACGGCCAACATTCACAGCTCAACGTGGATTCATGGGAAAAATCACCCCAATCTTTTACCAATGCCGCATTGTAGGTAATTTAGTCAACAATGCGTGGGGAAAACCACTCCCATCAATCAGTGGGAAAAATCCCAATAATTTCCGCTGCGATCCGCTATGATGGATGAAAACAATACACAGTCAAATGCGTGGAGGAAGAAATTGGTTCTCTGTGTGGATGGAAAGAACAGAATTAAAGACCGGCAATTAGCACTAGAGAGAGGAGGTGAACCCCCACATAATGGATGGTAAAACATTTTATCCCCCCGTCCTACATGAGGAAAACGAACAGCCATGATCCAAGGGAGTGGGCAGAACGATCCCTATGTCGTGGAGAGGAGAGAAAATGTGGGCATGGTAGTGGTCTTCTTGCTAGGAAATCGCTGCCTCAACTAACAAAAAAAAAGGAAAAACCAAGGGTGGTGGTGACACATAGTTTTCCCCCGTGACTCCATGTTCCACTCTCCCCCCCTTTTCCTTATCCTTTGGAATCATGCCCCTTCTCAATTTAGTTGCTGCAAACATAGCTGGTTGGGTTATTTAATCAAAATGCATGTTTACATGATGCCAAAATTAAATATATGCCGCATGTCCCGATATACCATCGGTGACCATTCCTAATAAAAAACACAACATAACCAAATCTATGGTGGGGCCTTGGCCTTGAGCTCCGCACCAAGATTATTTACAACATATGTATCCTATGTAATTTAATGCAAGCGGGGTTAAAACCGGGGTATTACAGAATGTGAGTCTCTAGAGTGTTGTATGTAGCATACAACCATGTCACTTGCCTCACCAGAGAGTCTCTAAGGACGAATATGTCAACCTACCAACTTTGTGAAACTTTGGAAATTGACTAAGTATGAAAAAGTAGTCAAAACTACTCTAAGAGAATGCTGGCCATAATTCATGGTTTGAATAGAATTCCCACACCACCATATCGGGATATAGCTTGTTGAACTAGCTATCTAGCCATGGTCTTGTTTTGCCTTAATCCTTTCTGAAGAGAAAGTTATAAGTATGCCAAAATAGGGTTTCAAGATAAACCTTGGAGAAATTCTTGGACATGTATAAGTGTTGGAAAAATGGTCCAAGTGGGATTTGATCCATGACATTTGATAAATTTATTTTCACATGGATAGCCCTTGGTGTACATTTCCAAACGACCTCTCAAAATCCTGTTCTCAACACTAAGGCAATTTCCTTGTGTTTCTCAATATGCAAAATAGTATTTTTCCTACTTTTGGTGGATTGATATTTTACATATGTGACCATTGTAAGTCAGCCTAAAAGTATGTCTGGATATCCATTTCAACAAAGAACAAATACATGCCAATTGATGAACCTATTGACATACACCCAACATCTGGCAGACATTTGAAAGTGGTCTTCCAAACTGCTTATTGACACTTAGACAAAAAATTTCAAACCCTAAGTCACCATGATGATTTTATTTTTTCATCAAACTTGGGGAGTGGTACATCCAAAATGTGAGGAATATCATACTGACTCAACCATTCCAATCTTCTCTCCTGCAATCTCATCATCTAACCTTGGCGGGCATATTACTGGGATATTGCAAATGAAGGAGAGAGGCACTTTTGGCAGATTGATATCTTCCTCCTTAGAGTCTCTTTGGGAAATCTAAAACCATGGTTGGACGCACCAACCAACATAGTAGAGCCTATCACTTTCAGATAATTTTTCTCATCATCCTATGAGCCTATGACATTGGTAATAGAAATTCACCTAAAAATATACAAAATTCAAAAGAATAAGTCAATTTAAACAATATTAATCATCAATATTGCATCCATACTTTACAAATTAGATAAAAAAATCAATATAGGAAAAAATTCAACCCTTTATGTACATGTGAACATGCAGACATAAATAATTAACAAATTACATACCTTAGTATCTGTGTGAGACAGGTGTTTGATAAACCATTCAAAACCTTCAAGTTCACTAACAACATTATAGCAAATAGAAGATTTGTTTTTGAGCCTTCATAAAGAGGTTGATGTGACTTCTCGAGTAGAGGATCAACATCATGACTATCATCCTGGTTGTCCTCATCCATTGGAGAAAATGTGTCTTGGATCAATCTATGTATCTCATCTTCCTGATTTGTATCACTAACGTTATCTCCATCCATATCATCATTAAGAACTTGACTAGCTTCAATATTTTGATCTAGATGTTCGTCACCCTGTAAATGAGTATTTCTACTAGTACTTGGAAAATAACTCTCTGGAAGGTGACATTTTGGGGGCATTGTATATACATTTACAAACAACGTAGTAAAATTAGTGTGTATAGAACATATAATAAAACGATAAGACATTTTATTGAAATTCATGACATGATGACTATTACATAGAATACATTAAAAATTGGATAACCTCTTACCAAGGGATGATATTCATAACCCCCTTCGGCATGCCCCTTCTCCATAAAATGTCTTTGCCATCCCCTACAATCAGAGCAAGGGCAATAAAATTTTCCATCTCCCCTCGCCTCTAATGCCGCTCTAAACTGAGCAATATTCCTTGCATTTTCATTCATAGTGAAAAATCCTTGTAGTTACAAGTAATTGCCTTACCTACACCATACCAAATAGTAACTTGTCAAATACATTAGATATAAGTAATTTCTAAATGTAGTATAGTTTCTATAAACAAAAACATGAAGACTGTGATGAACAAGATTGTCATTGATGACAACATTAATGACAATCATTTTGGAAAAATATGGTAATTTGGTGAAAAACAGGAAAATCTATAAGTATGGGGAAATTAGTAAAAATTTACTTAGGGAAATGCACGCCATAATTTATAGGAGAATATAAATTCCTACACCACATGGGGGTCCTATAGATTGTTGTTTTTCCTACTTGACCATGCCTTCAGTTTGTCCTAAAAGTGCATGGGGGAGAAGTTATGGACCTGCCAAAATAGGGGTTTGTGCTAGAGCAAGCAAAAATGGCTAAGTAGCCTCAGAAAGATGCCTACCCTAAATTATGGGTTAGAGTAAATTCCCGCATCACATGACCAAGTGTTGGAAAACTGGCTCAGGTAGCCTTAAGAAAATTCCCACCAAAAATTGTGTGTTGAAGAAAATGCCCGCACCATATGGGGGTCTTGTAGATTGATATTTGTCCTACCTGACCATGTCTTCAGATTGTCTTGGAAGTAGCTGAGGAAGAAGTTATGAACCTTCCAAAATAGTGTTTTAGGCATATTGGACCAGACTAAGAAAATTGTCCAAGTGTTGGAAAAACTGGCTCATGTGGCCTTGGGAAAAAGCCCATCGTACCTTATAGGTGTATGATAAAAATTATTTGAAGCTATCATCCTACAAATTGTTGAAGATCATATCTCACCATGGTTTTAGTGCTCAGAGAAGATGTTTTATGATAAATATAATGGTCTGCCAAAACATAGTTTTAGGTTGTTTTGCACTATTCCAGTACTGGCAAAATTTCCTCAGTGGCCTCAGAGAAATGCCCGCCCTGTCTCATAGGATGATAAGAAAAATAATATGAAAGTGTTAGGCTATATCTTGTTGACGGGTGCATCTAAACTTGGTCTCATTTATCATGTGGCATGTTTTATGACAAAGATATAAATATGCCAAAAGTAAGAAAAATATTATTTTGCATTTTAAGAACACAAGAAAATTGGTTGTGTTAGATTCAGGAAATTGAAAAGGCATTTTGAAATGCCCGCAAGGAGGGGTTATTCTGATGATAAAACTCATCAGGTAGCATAGGCATGTTCCTTCGTGAACTGACTATCCATCCATACCTTCATGTTGGCTTATGATGGTCTCAAATGCAAAATATCAATCTGCCAAAAATAGGAAAAATAATATTTTACATAGTGAGAACAAAAGAAAATCGACCAAGTGTTAAAAATAGGAGTTTGAGAGGCCTGTTGGAAATGCCCACCAAGGGATGTCTTTGGTCAAGTCAATTTGTCAAATGTCATGGATCCATTCTTTGGTAAGTTTTCCTTCTACTCATGACTTCAGGTCTCCATAGAGTGTTCACACTTGTGAAATACGAGTTTTCCAAAATGGGAAGAAATATGTTTTGATGTTCAAAAGAGGTTGAGAAGCTATTTTGAAATGCTTTCCAGAGGTTGTGTGTGTGTCAATAGATTTATCTTGTGATATGGTCTTGTTCATTGTTGAAATTACTATCTAGCCATGCTTGTAGGTTTTCTTATGGTGATCACATGAGGGAGAAATCAATCTTCCAAAGTAGAAGAAAAATTGTTTTTACAAGTTAAAAACAATTTTGTCTAAGTGTTAAATTAAATGATTTGGAATCCTATTTTCAAATGATCTCTAGATAATGCGTGTGTATCAAAAAGTTCAAAAGGTGACATGGATATTATCCTTGTTGAGGTGGTTATCTAGCCATACTTTCAATTTGCATTATGATGGTCATATATGCAAAAGATGGACCTGCAAAGTTAGTGAAAAATAATAAACCGTGTTTATTAAATAAGAAGCTACATGAATGTATTTAGAAAAATAAACAAAAAAATAACAAAAAGAATTAAGACATAGTTTTGAAGAGACACATCTTACTATTGGAGAGATGCAATGTTTAGAGGAAGTTTTAATTGATTATTTCATTAAAACAATAAATAACAAACAGAGATTCGAAGAGGTGTCTAAGCATGATGACATGGAAAGGTGTAATTGGAACAAGACATGAAGGATAGAGATGACTAAGGACATGCATAATGACATTGACAAGCAAGCATGACAAGCATGGAACATCTAGAAAGTCAAATGACCCATTCTGTGGTCATTTGAAGATGATTTGGGCAAGACAAAGATGTTGGTGCAAAGATGACAAGGAGATGGTGACATGACAATAGCCAAGCAAACTTGATGACAGAGATGACTGCGGGCATGATAAAATAGTGGAAAAGGAAAATATTACGGGCATCTCCAGAAGATCATGCAGGCGTGCTAAATGAGGAAAATTGTGGGCATGATAGAAACTATTGTGGGCATAAGATATTGCATATTTCAGGCATCTTCTCAGCACCACCTACGGGCATCCCTTACGGTCACTTGCAGGAATCCTGGTGTGAGATGCGGGCATCTAGATAGCCCTTGAGGGCATCTAAATACATCACCTACTGGAACCTTGAAGATGGACAGTGCAGGCATACTTATTGGAAGATCAAAGACACCCATACAGGCAGTTGAAGAAGGATATGCGGGCATAAGAGAAGGCCAAGTCTTGGCATAAAAAATAAAATCAAAATGATGATGATGTGGAAAATTAAATACATTTTGGTTAATGATGGAAAAAATAAATTGGTGATGAGGTCGGCCTCCTAAGACATGGAAATAAAAAACTATTTACGGCAAAAAAAGGATGCATGCTTACTGACCCGGGCATAAACAACCAAGATCCATTGATAGCTGACATTGGTTTGGCAAGTGTGATCTCTACTAGTAGTTTAAAGGATTAATTGTCTTAGTTTTCCGTAGGTGCATTCATTATATATGAGATTATGCTAAATATTTTGTGGAATTCTTGTCCAAGTGAGTCCTTTTCTTAATCACCTGCTATGATCTGTGTCCATAAAAAATATATCTCCTGTCGCCATATAGCATGCCCTGCTCTGCCATAAATCCAATAACTTGAATATTTTCTTCTTGCATTTGAAGGCTTCCACCAAAGGTAGTATGTCCGACAAGTCAAAGTGATCCCATCGAATCTATAGAAAGTACCTCAAATGGAAATATGTAAGTAAAAATAAGTTCATTTTATTTCGCATGATGAGGTCCCAACTGTACCCCCTTTCAAATAATTGGATTTAAATAAATAAGAATGTTAAATGAAAGATAGCCATATAGCGTTGATATAGAGACGAAAGTTCGTCGAAAATTAAAAACGTCGATATTTCCACGGTTTTTCCGCCAAGATAAAAAAAAAATGAAGTATTAATCCACGAATGCTCAAAACGTGGAAATATTTCGTGGAAAAATCCTCCCAAATGTATTAGTGTATGTTATTTATCTTTTCTCTTAAAACTTGAAGGTACGAAATTTGTGGCCAATAATTTCAAAATTTTAAAGAGTATTGATACTGACATGATTATTAGAAAGTTCAATAAAGTGTGTGTATGTCCAAAAGAATGCTTCAATAGGTGTAGGGATATATTATAGTTGTTCCTCAAATATTCTCCAAAAAAATTCCAGGGTTTAGCTTTGCAAGTAATTTCCCAAGTTCAGAATCTAAAAACCAATTCGTTGCACATGAATTTCACAGAATACATATATGATGATGATAGTATATACATGATCCTGTAACATGAGTGTATATATTAATATTGTGAAAGGAACAATACTCCATGGCATAAATTTGAAGGCTTATAGGTTCCCATGTTTTTCCATCATCTTGGTTCTACTCCAACAAATATAATGGTATGTACTCATCTCATCTTTGATGTGGTTTTGTCTTGGTTTTCTTCCAAAGACAAAGGAAATTTAACAATATACTCAGGTGGCTACAATGGTGGTATGATTTCACTTTACCCTTCTCTAATATCATAATTAGGGTAGGTAGGTATAGTTTCATTTGAGTTCAACATTTATTGTTATCTATGCATTACACTTTCATTATTTCATTTTGACTTTACTGCATTAGATTCTTATCAAGGCAAGACAAATGTGCCTCCCTCCAATGCATTTAATGTATTTTTTGTTAGATATGTGTGTAGTTATACAAATGCCTAGGATATTCTAAGAGGTTTTCATACACTAACAATAAGAGTGCATGTCCCGCAATTGGAGCCAAATGTCACTCCTCAAAGTATCAGTAGTGTTCCTAGTTAGGTATATGAGAGAAAGGGTTGAAATTTTTAATGTAAAGGAAAAGTTCAATAATAGAGTGTTAATTTGGGGATAAAAACCCCTAATCATGTCATGGATGGTCTACTTGATTTCCACCTCTAGGAGGTTCTCTCCCTGTAGGGTTGGTTCCCTTGGGGGGATAATCACTTGGACGCATGACCACACTCATTTATTTTCAATGTAAAAGGTGATAGCACTTTGTAAATGGATTTGTACCCTATGAATCGCACCTTATTTTCTTACTTGGACCTATTTTACTCCTCCTCTAGGTAGTGTTACCCACCAAGTCTACTTCCTTATTGAAGAAGCCTACAAGGATAATGGAGGAGGGAGTTGAAGCTACACATCTTTTGAGGTTATTTGGGGCACCACGTCCTCCTTTTGGCACACCTATCACTTGGTGTAATCTTATTTCACATTTTTATTGTTATTTTATGTCATTGTGTAGTTTAGTCCCCAAATTTATGGGTGCACTAACCCAAATTGTTAGATTTTCACATTATCTTGTAGGCTCGCAAATTAAAATTACGTGGGGATAGTATTATATAAATAGCCCCTCCCTCTCATTGTAAAAAGACAACAAGATATGGGTTCATTATGATATATTTTATGTTTCTCTTAGTTTATCGGATCCGTTGATTCTATGTGCACCTCTCTTTGGATGACCTTTCTCTCTTGAAGGTTGATGTGATGAAGTTCTAGGGTTTATTTTACACATGATATTAGTTGATGCTAATAAATGCTTGTAATAAATTAATCACAAAGGTTTCCGAAAGCATTATATAGCTCATTTTTGTTAAATAGTGGTAAGTTATACTCCTAACCTAGTTTGATGGTGCTTATATGGTGCATTATTCTAAAGTGTTAAGGTTCCTTGCTCGTATTTTGTTAACCTTGCATGAGGATGCCTTACTTTCATAGGAGCTCTACATTGTTACTAGTCATTGGATTTCTTCTCTTTCCCTAATTAGGTTCTTATACCTAACTCTTATTTTTCTATTTGATGACCTAATTACAAGTGTAAAAATCCATTCTAAGAGAGGCATGATGGTATTGATCTCTTGATTCCCTTGGGATTAAGCCAAGAATCATATTTCGTATCTTTTCAACAAATAGTATATGGTTTTAGAATTCACATGACTTCTAATTTATATGCATTTTTATATATTGAAAAATCATAAAAAATATAATACTGCTGGAAAAACCCTAAAAATCTAAATAAATTCAAAAAATCCAAAAGCAGCCATGAACTTGAATTTAGCATTCTAATTTGAGGAGGTGAATTGGGAAACATGAATTTGACCAAATTAGGGTTTCTAAAGGGTTTTTGGCAATTATCGATAGATCATCAAGTGTGCCCTAGTTCACTCGCCCTTCGCCCCTTCAAAGCACACTTTTTTGAGGTAGTGCCTTGGGAAGTGTGAAACCCTACCTTGGGATTTGTAAAGTGTATTGAAAGTGGTGATAAATATTGATACTAATTGGTAGGTTGAGTTAAATCCTTTGTATGATTTATGTGTATTTATTATTCATTGTTGAATCCATATAAGTCATTGATCTTATCCATAAGTATTGTAGAAGGGTGTTTGCAGGTGTGTTGGTGTTTATAAGTGTTCTTCCTCCATTAGGGATTTTCCCATGGGTTTAGGAGTTACCAGAATAAATTGAGGAGTTAGGTTATTGTGAAATTGGATCTATCCCCTCTCATATGCTTCCATCATTAGTACATGGTATACTTAGTCTTCTTTGAAAGGACTACTATTTTTAGTGGTAACACTCTCAATGAGCCACTCGATGATAAATGCAATATTATCATTATGTTTTGATAAATCTAGTTTCATATTTTTGTATTACTTTATGCACATGTAATTTATTGTATCATTTTGTTTCAATTATCTTATTATTATTGTTTACTATTTTCTAGATATATGCACATATGTTGGGGATGATCCCTGCTAATAAGTTGAGGAGATGGATGTCGAAGTTCAATAGTCTCCAGTGTAGAGACTCGTCATGTCACACATGTTTTATTGAAGAGTCCAAACTAAGGTGGAAAATCACATATGTGGTATGTTTTCTAGGTAGAGAATGGTACATGTTAGTCTTCAAGAGATCTTAGGGGTGTTAGAGTTATTTGATATATGGTTGACCCTTCCTTGTGACAGAATATTACGGATTCCTCATGTTGTTGGTTCCTTCAACCTCATCAATAGAATGGTGGATGGTGTCATTCCACTTCATCTAGGTCATTTTCTAAGGATGATTCTCTTGGTCTTCCACCGCATTATTCTCCATTAGATTGATTGATATACCATCCTCCTCCTCCATATGTGTCACTAGTTAAAACATCAAGGAATACACTGTTGATGAAATTGTCATTGATGCCAACATGGACTTGCAGTAACCCCACAGGAGTTCATTGATGCCACCACTTTGCTGAAGATGTTGAAGACCCAGCTGATGATGTTGAAGACCCTAGAGATGGTCTTGAAGCCCTGGTAAATGTTGGAGAAGCCCATGAAGAAGTATTTGGAACCTTGAAGGAATGGTGAAGGCAATGTGGGTCATTTATATGATGTGGCATGATGATGCTCTTGCATTTGGTAACATAACCCTTGAAGATGTCCTTCAAGACCTTGAAGAAGGTTGATGATGATGTATGGTCTCCCTTATGGTCTCTGGCATGTGGTGGTTTCCCTTGGCTTGAAGTGGAAGCCCTTGTATTGTCCTTGTATTGATAGAATCAATGAAAGAGCCATTGAAGATGCCTTGATGAAGAAACCTTGAAAATGCCTTCAAAGTTCGGCCCCATTTTAAAAACATCAAATAGTTATTTGGTGGTATGTCGGCCCAACAAAAAAAATTATAAGTCGGCTCAGTCAAACATTTATGCAAGGTCGGCTCAGTCAAACAATATAGCAAGTCGGCTCAGAATTAAAATAAAAATTAAAAATAAATATATGTATGTTGGCCCCATTAAAAATAAAAAATTAAATACAAGTTGGCTCATTAAAATATGGAGGAGATTTAGTATAAATACCATCACAAATCTTCATTTTTGAGGTGTAATTTCGGATAAATGAGAGCTCTGAATTTCGGGCTGCTCACTGAGGAGAATTTCGGGTACTGTAGCAGCTACAGTAGACAGGAAATTTTTTTTTAAAGTTTTTTTTCTCTGAAATTTCATGGGTCATTACTGAGGTAGCCGTAGGTGAAGGAGCTCTGCACTGAGGAAGAATTTCGGACTGTCTTTTTACACCAGAATTTCGGACTGTCTAAACTCAGAAAATTTTGACTGTTAGGGCATCTGAGGGTTTCCACAGCCAATTTTTGCAAACCTGAATTTCCAACAGCAAATACGTTTTGTTTTCTTCTTTTGAACTGAGATTTGATGGACTAAAGGAACACATGCCAGTATAAGAATTCTGAATTATTTTTGCAGCAGTTGAAGGATAATTTCTTTTTGTTTTTGATCTTTTGCTACCCTAAACACACAGTCAGAATTTTTGCAGCAGAAGTTTAAACTTGTTTTGGCTCTTCCATAGCACAATAAACAGTCCTTGAATGTCTTCTCAGCAGTCCCGAATTAAATAATGGTTGAGAGTTTCAAACAGTTTGAATTTTGCAGCAGCCCTAGCATGAAGTCAAACAATTCAGCCCGAGTTGGAACTTGCTTCTTCACAGTCTGAGTTTATGGTGTTTTGGATGATGGTTACTGTTGCTGCTAAGTGTTTTCTTCAGGATTGAACAGTCTAAATGTGAGATCTTCTACACAGTCAAGGTATGTATGTAGTCATTATAATGTACGGTGATATACAAAGATATACATTGAATGTTTATAGTGGTTGTGAAACAACACTTGAGGTTGAAAATGTTATGATGATGCATTACAAACAGTAGTTTGTATACAGTGGTAAATATGGTGAGTGTCTGAAGCAGCCCTATATCTGAGTCTCCACAGAGACACATACTTTCAGTGCTGAGCAAACAGTCTGGTTTTTATCTTGGGTTCTCACACAGCCCTAAGCCTTGACTTGTGAGGATTGTTTGAAGAATATGATCAGCTTGAGGGTCAAAAACAATTTGGCAAATGCACAGTCCTCATCCGCAGTGGCAGCCTGAGACTCAGTTAGCCATTTGCAGTTTCATGAAGACATTGTCTTGACAGCGGTAGATGAACTGTGATTCAAATAGCGAAGAAATTTATTCAGTAGTGGAGTGTAAGCAGTGAAGTATACGGTGATGTATACAGCAGTGATGTATTCAAGTAAACAGTGAAGTATACAGTACTGATGCATACTATGGTATATGCTGAGGTTACATGATATGTACTTAAGGATTCTCCTTGATGAAGTACTGTATGCATGCATAATATGATTCACATTCTATGATGATGGCAATGCACGCTTGATGTATACCCTATTGTGATAGTGCCCTATGTTGCAAACTTGATGATGTTTTTGATACTTTGATGACCAAACTCTATGATATAGTTGCGGCTGTAAGGATTTGTTCAGAACTCTTGTACCAGCACATAAACCCTCGGTGATCATCACCAAAGTTGCAGAAGTCACTATCCTAGCTTTGACTGAAGTTTGTATGGTGCAAGTTCAAAATTCAAGGGATCAAGTATGGAAGAATGCAATATGAATAGTCAGTGAACACATACAGTAATGAAGCCTGTCTGCTACAAGACTTATGCAGTGATGATGATATAAACACTAACAAAGGTATGATGATGTTTAGGCTTTGGCTGATGCCTTAGTTGCTTTGCAATAGTTGATACATGAACTAAAGTTTGTACAGTGAATATAGTAAACAGACAAGTACAGTGATTTTGTTTGGACTAGATGATAGCATTGATGTGAGACGTCATATACAGTGGAATAAATGAATTATTGATGATATAAAGCAATACACACAGTGAACAGTAACATAAGTTCTGGAGTACATACAGTGGTGTACAAATGAAGATGATGATGCATATCTTATGCTATACAGTCTGCTATAATTTACTGAGTTGAAGTCTGATCAAGATAAACCCAACACATGTATATGTGGATGATGATATCATGATGCTGTTGATAAAGATGATGCATGAGAGCGGATCTTTGTAGCAAGTTGTATGATAACTTAACAGTGACCAATAGATTGATGACATGTTCAAAAAGTCCTATATGACGGTAATGATTAGTGATGGCAGCAGTGTCTCTAATGCTCTTGAGCAGCAAAGGTTGACAAACATAGAATAACCAGAGATGATGAGCAGTGATGAGCAGCTGAACTGATTGATGATTAGCAGCAGTTGATTGAGTTGGAAAGTGGATTGAGGTGTTGACGAGCAGACCTATGACCTGCAGCGTTGAAGAGCAGAGATTGATGATCAGTGATAGGAGCTGTATGATGACTTGACAATGAGCAGCGTTGATGATGAGCAGATGAGCATGATCAGAGTTGAGCAGATGATCAGTGGTATTGACCAGCAACAGAATAGATTGAAGAAACAGATGATGTTGATTGAATGTCTTCTCAGCAGTCCCGAATTAAAAAATGGTTGAGAGTTTCAAACAGTTTGAATTTTGCAGCAGCCCTAGCATGAAGTCAAACAATTCAGGCTGAGTTGGAACTTGCTTCTTCATAGTTTGAGTTTGTGGTGTTTTGGATGATGGTTACTGCTGCTGCTAAGTGTTTTCTTCAGGATTGAATAGTCTAAATGTGAGATCTTCTACACAGTCAAGGTATGTATGTAGTCATTATAATGTATGGTGATATACAAAGATATACATTGAATGTTTATAGTGGTTGTGAAACAACACTTGAGGTTGAAAATGTTATGATGATGCAATACAAATAGTAGTTTGTATACAGTGGTAAATATGGTGAGTGTCTAAAGCAGCCCTATATCCAAGTCTCCACAGAGACACATACTTTCAGTGCTGAGCAAACAGTCTGGTTTTTATCTTGGGTTCTCACACAACCCTAAGCCTTGATTTGTGAGGATTGTTTGAAGAATATGATCAGCTTGAGGGTCAAAAATAGTTTGGCAAATGCACAATCCTCATCTGCAGTGGCAACTTGAGACTCAGTTAGCCATTTGCAGTTTGATGAAGACATTGTCTTGACAGCGGTAGATGAACTGTGATTCAAACAGCGAAGAAATTTATTCAGTAGAGGAGTGTAAGCAGTGAAGTATACGGTGATGTATACATCAGTGATGTATTCAGGTAAACAGTGAAGTATACAGTACTAATGCATACTGTGGTATATGCTGAGGTTACATGATAGGTACTTAAGGATTCTCCTTGATGAAGTACTGTATGCATGCACAATATGATTCACATTCTATGATGATGGCAATGCACACTTGATGTATACCCTATTGTGATAGTGCCCTATGTTGCAAACCTTGATGATGTTTTTGATACTTTGATGACCAAACTCTATGATACAGTTGCAGCTGTAAGGATTTGTTCAGAACTCTTGTACCAGCACATAAACCCTCGGTGATCATCACCAAAGTTGCAGAATTCACTATCCTAGCTTTGACTAAAGTTTGTATGGTGCAAGTTCAAAATTCAAGGGATCAAGTATGGAAGAATGCAATATGAACAGTCAGTGAACACATACAGTAATGAAGCCTATCTGCTACAAGACTTATGTAGTGATGATGATATAAACACTAACAAAGGTATGATGATGTTTAGGCTTTGGATGATGCCTTAGTTGCTTTGCAATAGTTGATACATGAACTAAAGTTTGTATAGTGAATATAGTAAATAGACAAGTACAACGATTTTGTTTGGACTAGATGATAGCATTGATGTGAGTCATATATAGTGGCATAAATGAATTATTGATGATATAAAGGAATACACACAGTGAACAGTAACATAAGTTCTGGAGTACATACAGTGGTGTACAAATGAAGATGATGATGCATATCTTATGCTATACAGTCTGCTATAATTTACTGAGTTGAAGTCTGATCAAGATAAACCCAACACATGTATATGTGGATGATGATATCATGATACTGTTGATAAAGATGATGCATGAGAGCGGATCTTTGTAGCAAGCTGTATGATAACTTAACAGTGACCAGCAGATTGATGACATGTTCATATAGTCCTATATGACGGTAATGATTATTGATGGCAGCAGTGTCTCTGATGCTCTTGAGCAGCAAATGTTGACAAACATAGAATAACCAGAGATGATGAGCAGTGATGAGCAGCTGAACTGATTGATGATTATCAGCAGTTGATTGAGTTGGAAAGTGGATTGAGGTGTTGACGAGCAGACCTATGACCTGTAGCGTTGAAGAGCAGAGATTGATGATCAGTGATAGGAGCTGTATGATGACTTGACAATGAGCAGCGTTGATGATGAGCAGATGAGCATGATCAGAGTTGAGCAGATGATCAGCGGTATTGACCAGCAGCAGAATAGATTGAAGAAACAGATGATGTTGATATGACAATGAAATTTAATTGTAAATGCAAGATTGACTTGCTTTTGAGGTTAGGATACCTCAAACCCTTCTTAGCATGGTCTAAGAAAACCAGGCAGGGTCCTGGATGCAGAGTAGGTGCTCTATGTATCAATAGGTGCTGATTTTTCTTAACGGTTGTAGCCGAACCAAATCTAATATAAAAAGATTACAAATTTATATGGTTTGATGTTCTTCTGTGTTATGGTTCCTGATGATTTAAATGCTATGATATGTGAATGATGAAGTTTATGAAATGATTATGAGATTTGTAGAATAATGGAATGATGATTTTGTAGTTAAGTGTGACAGGTCAAGAAAAGTTGTAAAATTGCTTTACATTGATTCACCCCCCCCTCTCAGTGTCAACAGTGAAGCAGGTAGGAAATGAGAGAACTCATATGACTTTGAGGAATGGTTATCAAACCCTTTCTCTATGATATTTCCAGTATCTTTTTCAGTGATTTCCATTGAGTCAGAGTCGAATGTAACTCTCTTGGAAGAGCCTATATGAGTCATCCGATAAATAGACAACAAATTTGTTGCAAGAGAGAGAACATAGAGAACATTCTTAAATCACCATGCTGGATTTTAATAGAACCTCTCCCAGCAGCTAGGATTTGAGAGTCATTTCCGATGTGAATGCTTGGTCCTCCTTATAGAGTTAGAGTGGTGAAGGATTCCTTGGAGGAAACCATGTGGTTGGATGCTCCAGAAGTTATCAAGTAAAATTTCAAGTGAGTGAGGCATGCATTCAAGGCACATAATCTTTCATGATCTTCTGTCAGTTGTCCAACATCAGACTTCTTTTCTCCTTGTGGGAGGGAAATATTGTTCTGTTTAAGGAGTGTTGAAATTTGTTCAGTTGTCTTTTTCATGCACTAGCTCTCTAGATAAAAGCCTCTCATACAATATTGACGCTTAGTCTTCTTGAAATTATTCTTTTTCTTGGAACTTCGAGCTACATCGAAAGATCTATGATTCTTGTTTGGATTTGAATTAGTGGCTTTGGGATCCTTCCCTTTGTGCTTCCCTCTTTCTTGTGCATTGTTTGAGTCTATCATCAAGATTTCTTGATTCTTGGAGGTTTCAATCACTCCCATTTGAACCAATTTATCTTTCTCTTGTATTAAGGACTCAGCAAAAGCATATATAGAAGGAATCTTCCTATTGGGGATGGAAGCTCTTCCGGAATGGAATCTAGAGACAACGACTGAGTGCTCAGAGCCAAGCTAGCTCAGTACAAAAAAGACAAGATGTTAATATTTCCTCTCTTATCCACATTGTTTGCATTGCATTACTAGTGACTTGTATTTTGTGAAGAATTGTTGAATAGATTCAAAACTGTTGCAAACAAATATTAAAGCTTATCCCAAGCTTCCTTCGAAGTCCTTGGTCCCTCAAGGTGGAACAAAAGATCCCAGGAGATATGAGTGCACATGAAGTCAAAGGCCTCATGAATCTAATTCAAAAAATTGTTCTTCTCAACATGTTGTTGGGGCTCAGCTTCTATGCCTATATTCATCATATATAGTCCAATATTGTGCAAGGACACCTGTATTTCTTTCCTCCAATTAGAGTAGTTGAAGGGTGTAAGGATTTGGGGTACGAGAGCTGAAAAATCCATCTTTCTATATGTTGAAACAATTAATTTCTCAAGAAGCTACGTAGGTACCTGCAATATCACTGTAAAAACCAAATTCAATTTGCAATCATGTCAGTTTTAAGCCTTTCCACCTTGACATGTACACTTTCTCAAATTCCATCACACCTATATAGACTTCTCTGAATAGAATTTAGAGGGAGCAAGGCTATCATTCCAGGATTTATGTGGAAACTCAGTTGCTTCTAGTGTACAATGGAGATCATACAAGACTTACTTCTAGCATGAACAAGGATTTGATACCATGTTGAATTTGTGAACCATTGATCTAAAGAAAAATGAGAGCAATTGTGAAGTAGGATTATGCAGTGGAATATCAAAACAATGTACACTGAATAAGACAAATTTGAGAAAAATATGATAAGAATTTATCAATTAATTACAACATTAATCTTTATCAATGCAATAGTAATACAATGGTGTTACAATAAAGATAATTCGAATCATGTGGTTAAGATTTGAATCTACCAACTAAACCTAACTGATGGGCTAACTCAATGTTTCTAAATCACTGCATGGGAGCCACTAGTCTTGTCAAGCACCCAATATGCAAGTAGATTACTACAAACATACATAGTTTACAATATTTATTGTCAACCTGGGAAAGTCTTGTATTTCAAGGATAAAATGCACAGTATATGCTTAAACACAAAGTCACGGTAATTGAACAATACTATCCTCTGTTCAACTATGCTCATCCCAAGAATCTACGTAATCCCATTTATCTTTTAAACGCTACAATCACAATTACCTTTTGCTATGCTTTGATCTAAGAATGGAAAGATAAACATCATATCCAAATTACAATTGCAGATGAAAGGAAATCCTATTCACATCCCTGAATGATTAATCCACCTATCCAATCTGATTATTCTAGGAAACCACAAGCGTAATTTAAATATTGATCTAGGAATTCAAATGTAGAGATTGAGTTCGGCTACTCTAGGAAACTGAAGTGCAGGAATGAAATTCGGTAATCATAACAATAAAGACAAGTTGTAAAGATTTATGGAACGACAACTAAAAGATCTCAAGATGAACAGAGATGTTACAGTTACCACACAAATTGCATAAGAGATAATTACCTACTTAGTCGACTGTCACACTATACCACTACAAATATCCAAGAAATGCAATCACAACACACTGTAAATCCACACTTACTACAGCTGCTTATGAGAGGAATAAAATTAACATCACATCACCTGACAAATGAATTAAAAAGTCCTAATTTAACTCAGCAATCTCTGTGGAAGGCGGGCCCAGCTTTCACACAGAGATGCTGGCTGAACATGTGTAAAACCCTTAAATCAGAAGTAACTCCTTGTATTAAAAGACAAAGTAATTACACAATTCCTCCTCACAGCTAATACAATGAATTGATTATCTATTCAGCAACCCCCTGGGTCGAGACAATTCTCCATATTTATACCATGTGGATCGTAACATTCTATTCTATTATGGGGCAGCCATGAATATCTCTAATCTTCAGGTGCCCTAAATGACAATAGCTGTTACAAACGTGGAAGGATGAAAAATAGGAAGCACAGGAAAACTATTAATCACCCCAGGAATAGCGATATTTTCAGATTACGACTACACCCGAGTAGCAATGTATTATGGATCTCCAAATCCGACGCATTCTGTTATAGCTGCCTTGTCACAGCTTTGTCTTGGATATCGCACTGGAACTGCATGCCTTGGGTGATGATAGGATGGCTGAGGATCAGCTTGAGCATTGAATATCCATCCTTTTTTAGACTTGTTCAGCCCAATCTTCTTGTAGTCCACTTATCTCAAAATACCTTTATAAACCATAATATGTTAGCGCATTGAGAGATACAAAGCCTTAATTATCACAATCATAAGTATTAATAAAATAAAACAATGACCAGTCATACCTTGGTGGTTTGAAGAGTAGAGTGGGGATAACATGTTTAATTGGTATGCTGAATGGCGTAGGATAGGACAAGAAGAGGTAATTAAAGGTGGTCAAAAGAGGCCATTTTTGGGCTCAACATCTCCCCCCAACTATCCTGTTGCATGTCCTCATGCAACAACCTCCATCATTCTGAATCTAAATCTTGTACTGAGCTCTGTTCGTGAAGAGAGGAGAAGTTGTAGGGGAACTCAGGCACCCCTTCTTTCTCTAAGAACCCTCTATGAGCAATCCAATATCTCGAGCATCGCTGCTCCTCTGCCTTAGTTAGTGAGAAGTCCACTCTATATGGTTTTGTCGGCCACCAGATGAGGGGGAATTTAAATTTCAGACCCAACCAATTAGCCCCACATTCCCTGATACATCCAACATATCCTTTGACCCTGGAAAGTGCCTGTTCAAAATTGCTGAAACAATAGGGGTCTTGGCTTCTAAGTATAGGAGAGGCAACCTGCCATCTGTGCTTACTTCCTTCCAATGCTGCTTGTTGGTGTATGGAAATACAATTGGTACAAGTAGAAATCACTTCCTCCTGAAGTTCCATTATGTGCTGAGCCTGGATGGGACATGAAAGCAGACTCTTATATCGAGCAAGAAGAATACTAGGATTCTGAGGCTCACTTCGAACCCACAGGTTAGAGTGAGCTTCATTGTGAGAAAAGGTTTGAAAAGACCTTTCCCACTGAGCATGATTGCTCACAAAAGAATCAAAAGCCCTCAGCTGAACATCCCCTGAAAAAGGGATAGGATTTGAATGGCGGTCCAGAGGGCAAGCCATCTCATCCAAATATAATTCACACAACAAATTTTGATCTTCAAAATTACTTCCAAAAAATGTTTCCAAAAACTTTGTTGAGGCATTATCTGAAATGACCTCCCTTCTTTCATAGCTCTTAACTTAAACCAAACAAACTATTCAAACAGGAAGACGGGGTAAGAGGAAGAAGACATCCTGGTGCCCAGGAGTTCTTGAGAGAGAGCATACATCTGCTCTTTTTCCCTTTGTATGAATTGGAACTTTTTCAGCTCCCTCAAATTGCTTCGTAGCTCTTCTTCCCGAATTCTCTGGGTCATACGTTCTTCTGCCCAATTCTCCTCCAATCCCCTGATAATCTTTCTATGCTCGATAAGAGAAATCATCTCTCCCTGGTATTCCTCCACCTGGCTCTTCCATTTGATTACCTCCATTCTTAGAATTGAGACTTCTGCTGTAAGGTTCAGGATTTCCTCTTTATGATATTCCTCTTTGTCCGAGTCCAGGTCGATGAAATTTCTAAGGGGCTTAGTCCTCACATTGTCGCTTGATGTGCCCCATTGGGCACCCTGCACATCTAAAGCTATCTTGAGGGTTGCTGGTTCTTGTGTGACAACAACCTTTTCTAGGTTTTCGTCAACAACAACATCCACCACTCCTGGAGACACTGGTTCTTGTGTAACAGCATCCTCTTTCTGAAGTTCTCTCGTGGCAAATTTGGTAGCTGATTGCGAGGATGTTGGTTCTTGTGGAGCAACTTCCTCCCGAATTGTAATTCCATGTTCTATCTGATTGTCAGCTGCTATCTCAGCCAGAGGCTGTGAGGCTACTGGTTCTTGTGGAGTAGAGCCTTGTTCTTCTTTGTCCTTCTGTTGCTGAGATTGGATGTCTTCTTTAGTGTGCAGCCGCTCCTCAAGGATTTTGGTATTGCCTGAAGATTGTGTTTGGACTTGTTCATCTTCACTCCAATGCATATCAGGGATGATATCCACTTCAAGATTATCTTCTAGTTGCATTTCAAGAGTCCTTGCTGCAACCTCCAAGGATGTTGGTTCTTGTGTGAAAACATCCTTGCTTACTTCTTCATCTCCCTGTTCTTGTGGCTCCTTTTCTATGATTTCTGTGTCATGGGAACATTCTGGAGTTGTAGTACAGAATTCTTCATTAAAGTCCAGAGCGCCCTCAATCCCAAGTTCTTCTCCCATCTGGTCAGCCATTTGGACAAGCACACTCAGGGATGCTGGTTCTTATGTGACAGCACCCTGTTCAATCTCATCATTGTCTTGCCTTTGTGGTTCCACTTCTATAATTTCTGTGTCATGGGAGCACTTCGGGGTCAAAGTACAATCTTCGTCCCCACTATCAGGAATGATTTCAGCCCTTGGTTCCTCTGTCCCAGAGTTGGTAGCAACTTCAACAAGAATATTCAAAGATGCTGGTTCTTGTGTGACAGCATCTTCTTTCTCTACAGCTCCCTCTATTGTAGGTGCAGACTGTTGTGTTGTATAGGCACGAATTACAATCTTGTGGCCTACTTCCTTAAAGATTTCCCCACATATGGGACAGACCACTCTTTCTTCTTCCTTGCCAGGATTAGTAGAATTTGGTCCCTCCAATTGGTTCGCAGCCTCCACCAATGTGTGCATTTTCCTTTCACCCTGTTTCCTACATGCTTCTTTCCAATTTTCCAATTCCCTTTTAAGTATTTGGACTTCCTCTTTTAATAGCATATTCTCAAACATAAGTCCTTGAATTTGGGGTTCTTCTTTGGCTGGCCCTTGTGGGGCATCAATTGGCCTGGGTTCAAGAGTGGGGATCTCAATCTGTGCCTCTAAGGTTGCCCATATTTTTCTTGCTGCTTCTGCTGCTGCAACCGACCTGGTTCTTTTCCTTCTTATTGGTGGGGTTATCTTAATTTCGTCACTTGATCTCTTCCTTTTCTTTTGTGGTGTTGGAATATCGGGATTCACAGCTGAGGTAGAAGGAATGCCCCCAGTTCTAGCATTTTCTTGTTCCTCGGGATATTCTTCCTCAATCAAAGTTCCTCCCCACTCAGGTGAGGATTCAATGGTCACCAGCTCAATATTTCCTTCCATTTCTATGGCTCTGTCACCTTCGGGTTCAATTGTCGCAGCATTTAGTGCTGCTCCAATTTCACCCTCTGCTGTCAGAGCTACCCTGTTATTTGGGTCTTCCACAGGGTTTTTATCTACATCATCTCTCAATTGCTCTGTTTGTGCCCCTGGTTGATCTTCTGATCCAGTTTCATCTCCCCCCCCAACTACATTGGAGGGGCTCCGGTCCTCCTGTTATTGTTCATGTCCCCCCAACTGTGGATGGACCTGCTCTTGTTCTATTGGGACACTGGGAAAAGGAGCGGGTTCCTGAGCTCGAGTTGTAAATTGCTCCCATGTTATATTATATTGAGCAAGGGTCCTCAAGATAATTAATTTAATGAGGCCATGGTGGGTCAGTGAGGCGAGTGGATGTTTAGCAGCTTGAACAAACCCCGCCATATGATGCAAATCATGGAGCAGATAATATGGAATGTTCAACAGAATCCTATGGCGGAGATGAGATAGTAAAGGGAGTTCAGAATTATAAATGGTTTGGTACCTACCTTCACAAGTGATATATTTCTTGAGGAAAACAACAACTTGGTCCCATGGCTACGGCAATGACTGCAGTGCTATCCCTCTTCTTTACGTGTGAACCTGCTCCCCCTCTATTAAAAAGTTTTGCAATGATGTAGTAGTGGGGACTTGATGTCCAAACCAAACCCTTCCCACCTGAGGGATGGCAGTGACCTCAGATATAATGGCCTCAGAAACTTCGATGCGTAACCCCCAAACCTCTGAGTAAGTTTCTGTGAGGTTCAGAGCAAATTGTAAGGCTGCTTCATGGTTGAATCCATCCAAACGTTCAAAAAATTCCGTCCAACTGGCGGCTTGAAAGATAGCGAAGACCGTAGCATTTCTCCTGAGCGCCTATGTATTTGAAGGTTCATAACGAGCTGGAATCCCCATGGTTCTGGCTTCAGACTTAGTTTGCTATTCAACAGATTACAGACTCCGACAATGGAGGTGACGGCACAGAGGATGCACGGACCGCTGAGAGGAGATGTTGGGCAAATTTGGAAAGTTTCATCACAGCGGATTATTTGAAATTTCATTCTGAATTGGGGAAGGTGGCGGTCATCCAGTAACATAATTAGTCTTTACGTCGCATGGGCAGAGAGTTAATTGGGTAATAATGGGCATAAAAAAAAGAAGGTACGACTGACATTGTTAAATCCTATTAATACTTAATCACGTGATCAATCAAAGCCATACCTGCGCGTTGGATATCCTTCGGAGAATGATAGAACATGTGGTTCCTGACGTTATGGAAGCCGAACTCGTGTGGTGTGCAGTCATTAATTATAATCATTATAATAGAGATGCTACAATAATTCTTTCCGCTAGTGAAACACAAACCATCACAGCCAAATGATCGGAATTATGAGAAATGTCACCTTATGGATCAGATTGCCGGCATGAGGATGAGGAATCAGAGCCATACCTAGAGGAATTAATGGCGTACAAAGAGATTTTTGAATAACACAAGAGTTACCATTGCAGGTTATAAAGAAATTGAAACAGGGACGCGGCCCTTAATGCTGGAAATATCAACCAAATATAGCGGATTTGCAGCTGCCAGAAAAAAAAATTCGCGGCCATCGAAAAAAGGATCACGGCCGCTGGGAAAGATGTCGCAGCCGTCGGAAAAAGGATCACGGCCATCGAGAAATATGTCACAGCCGTCGGGAAAAAAGATCACGGCCGCCAGGAAAGATGTCGCATCCATCGAGAAAAAGGGTCACGGCCGCCGGGAAAGATGTCGCAGCCGTCGGGAAAAAGGGTCACGGCCGCTAAGAAAGATGTTGCAGCCGTTGGGAAAAAGGGTCAAGGCCATCGAGAAATATGTCGGAGCCATCGGAAAAAGGATCACGGCTGCCTAGAAAGATGTCGCAGCCGTCGGGAAAAAGGATCATGGCCGCCGGGAAAGATGTCACAGCCATCGGGAAAAAGGGTCACGACCGCCAGGAAAGATGTCACAGCTGCGACAAATTTATTTAAGAAAAAGAAAAAAAAATATGGCATGAGAAGGCATAGAAAAACGACTTCCATTCGACAGGCCCAACCTGATCATATCCCTGGGCGCTTCCCTGCAATTCTTGGAAAAACTACATCAAACAAAAAAAAATTCAAATGCAAAAAGAAAAGATAATATAATGAAACAGAAAGAAAAAAAAACAGCAGTTATTTATGTACAATGATTGATGCGTGATTTACAGTGACCAATTAAGTGTTGACAGAGGCAGAGAGAAGTTCCTGCCCTGGTGCTAGCTGATAATCTGGGTCAGCGGCAATTTGCGAGATAAATGCATCCTTTGAAATCAGCTTATGATACAATCGCAGCCTATGACCATTAGCAAATAATGGTACGCGGTTTTCATCAATGGTCACCAGGCAGACGATGCCGTTATCGAATACCATGTCTACTAGGTATGCGCCCAGCCACCTTGTGCGTAATTTACCCTTGAAATCTCTTTTGAATCTAGAATCGTATAACAATGCCCAGTCTCCTTCACAGAAGACCTTCTTTTTAATGAATCGGTCATGCCAATTGGATCTCTATTGTTGAAATAACATGGTCTAGTCTACTACAGCTAACCAATTCTCGTCCAGTTCATTCAGTTGATGTAATCTTCTTTTCTGGGCTTTAGTTACATCTAGATTCACTTTGGTGGCTGTCTTCAGGGTTTTGATTTCAAATTCAATTGGAAAGATGGCACTTTTTCCATACACTAAATCATAAGGAGAGAAACCTGTGGTGTTACGCCAAGTGGTGCGATATGCCCACAGTGCTTCTAGAAGCCTGTCAGCCCAATCTTTTCGATGACTCTTAACTGTCTTGGTAAGGATGGCTTCAATAACTTTATTAGTGATTTCCACCTAGCCATTGGCTTGGGGATGGTAAGGTGAAGCTACCCTATGCTGAACATGATACTTCCATAGTAGGGCTTCAAATTGATGCGACATAAACTGCGGTCCCCCATCGGTAAATACTTCCTTAGGTACCCCAAAACGGGTAAATATTTCACTGTATAGAAAATCAATCATAGCCTGGTCGTTAGCCTTAGCCAAAGCTACAACTTCTACCCACTTGGTCATATAATCAGTACAGACCAGAATGTAGGCTTTCTATTTGGAATGAGGGCTGATAGGGCCAACGAAATCCAGAGCCCATCTATCAAACGATTCAACCACTACTTGAGGTTGTAGAGGCATCTGATCTGATCTGTTGGGCTGGCCCATCCTTTGGCAGCTATCACAGGACTGAAAATAACTTTTAGCATCCCTAAAAAGATTTGGCCAATAATATCCCATCCTCAGTGCTTTGTGCCCTGTCCTTCTGTCTGCAAAGTGTCCCCCACAAGGTTCATCGTGACAGGCTTTCAGTATATGAAAGATTTCATCTTCCCTTACACACCTTCTAATCTCAAGATCAGGACCTGTGTAGAAGAGATGACTGTTTACCCAACAATACCTGGCACTTTGCTGGATGATTTTCCTCTTTTTTCGTTTAGACATATGTGGCGGAAGCTTTCCTGCAACCAGATAATTAGCGACGTCTGCATACCAAGGGGAATGAGCTGAAAGTGCGAATAGATGTTCATCTGGAAAAGAGTCCTCAATAGGAAAATTATCATCACTGTTAGTGAAACGAGATAAAAAATCAGTGACAACATTTTCTTTCCCAGGTTTATCTATGATGGTAATATCAAATTCCTGTAATAAAATCCACCTGTTCACTCTGGCATTAGTGACCAGTTTGTTCATTAAAAATTTAATGGCAGAGTGGTCAGTGTGCACAAACGTAGGATACCCAGTAATGTAATGTCGAAATTTATTAATGGAGTAAACGATAGCTAAGAATTCTTTTTCGGTGACAGTATAATTAAGTTCAGCAGGGGCTAAGTTTTTACTAATATAATAAATTGCATAGGGTACTTGACCATCCTGCTGTCCTAAAACTGCTCCAATGGAAATATCAGAAGCATCTGAAGAAATATGAAAGGGTAGGGTCCAATTAGGTCCTCTTAAGATAGGAGCTGTGGACAGCTTCTCCTTAAGCTTAACAAATGCTGTCTGGCATGCTTCGCTCCAAACAAACTGCGCATCCTTAATTAACAAAGAAATCAAAGGAGAAGCAAGTTTGGAAAAATTTTCTATAAATATTCGGTAGTATCCAGCATGCCCCAGAAAACTTCGCACCTCTTTTTGAGTTGCAGGAGTAGGTATATTTTCTATCACCTTGATTTTTGAGGGGTCCACCTGAATTCCATTGACAGAGATGAAGTGCCCCAATACTACCCCTTCACTCATCATCATATGGCACTTTTCAGTGCTTAAAGAGAGATGGGTCTATTCACAGCGAGTTAAAACTTTCTTTAAATTTTCCAATGCTTCCTCAAAATCCTTGCCATAAGGAGTAAAATCGTCCATAAAGATTTCCATACTATCATTAACTAACTCAAAAAATATGCCAATTACAGCTCTTTAAAATGTTGCTGGTGCATTACATAAACCAAAGGGAAGCACTCTGTAGGCAAACGTTCCCCACAGACAAGTGAAGGTAGTTTTATCCTGGTCCTCGGGAGCAATTTGAATCTGATTGTACCCGCTAAACACATCCAGGAAGGAGAAGAACTTCTTCCCCGATAGGGTGTCGAGTACTCGGTTAATAAAGGGCAAGGGGAAGTGGTCCTTTTGTGTGGCTTTGTTCAGCTCCCTATAGTCGACAAAGACTCTCCATTTACCGTTTTTCTTGGGTATAATTATGAGCGAGGAAACCCACTCGCTATCTGAAATAGGATATATAAATCCTGCTTCCAAGAGTTTCTGAATTTTTTCCTTCACTATGTCCCTCAGATTGGGGTTCATTCATCGTTGAGGCTGACACACAGGCCAGGAGTCACTTTTAATATAGATATGATGGGTGCATAGGTTAGAGGGAATATCCCTCATGTTTGTATACTCCCAGGAAAATGCCCCCTTTTGTTCTTTCAAGAGACTGATCAAGCGCTTCTATTCATCTAAGGAGAGATTAGGATTAATATTCAAGGCTTTTCCAGACTCTACCTCAATAGGAATACTTTTCGAATTTTTCAATACTAGGATTATGTGTGTGTCACCGACTAGTGTTTCTTCTGTGAAATTTTCTTGTTCTTCCTTGCCCAGAGTAATGTTCAGGATTTGATAAACTTCTTTATTGACTGAAGTGGGTTCACTGATGAAATTATTAATGGCATCATCTTCCGTTTCATTCTTAAAAGTTAAGGCCTTCCCTATAGTTAATAATGGCTGAACACCCTCCTCTTCCTCTGGATCCATCCAAAAAGAGGTTTCAACCTCTAGACTCGGTCGAGCTGGAGGATAAAGGGTGAGGTTCTTAGTCTCGGTGCCATCAGATATGGTCATAGACCCAGATCAACAGCTGATGCAAGCATCAGCTATGGCCAACCAAGGCCTCCCTAGGATTAATGGATGTCCTCCCAGCTGCGACTTTGGTTGTAAAACCAAGAAGTCAGCAGGATACTCCCATGAGTCAACTAAGATGACGAGATCGTCTAGAATTCCTTCAGGCTTAATGGTGGATCTGTCTGCTAGTTCTAAAACAGTGGGGGTCGGCCTAAGATTAGTGAGCCCGAGTTTTCTTATGGTCTCAATTGTTATGACATTAATCGTTGCTCCTAAATCTACTAGTACGTTGGGTATCTGTGTATGCCCAATTTGCACAGTGACACTGGGATTTTCAGGGTCGTCATACTTAGTCACTGGGGTTTTTCTTGTTATTAATGCAGATAATTTCCCTATGACGTGAACAGTGGGAGGATATCTGGGCTTCCTTCGTGGTTTCTTGGTGCACAGGTCCCGAACAATTCTAGCATAAATAGGTACATCTTGAAGAGCTTGAAGGAGGGGGATTTTAACATAAAGATTCCTTAACTCTCCTAGGAGGTTAAACTGAGGTTGCCCCCCTGCCCTTGGTAGCATTAATCTCTCAGGGTATGGTGGTTGCCTAATCAGTTGGGTGGGTTGCGCATCGCCATATTTATCATTTTTTGTTTCAGTCGTCCCATCTATGGGATGTTCAGCATCTTCAATAATAGGAATTGTATCAGATGGATGCTGTGGACTCACCCCTTCTTCATGCACAGAAGGTGAAGCATCTTCTATAATTACAGGTTCTACTATTTTCCCTGACCGTAAATGAATATCGTTGCAAGGTACAGGGGAAAGAGAGTAGGTCGGCATGTTGACAGTCTCCAATTGATGGACTATTTTATTTTTTGGGTTAGGATTAGGTTGAGCAGGCGGCTGAGGTCGTATCGGTGCATTAGGGACAGAATTGTTCTGCAACTGCAGTTGCGACTACTGATGAGGGTATTGAGGATATTGAGGGTATTGAGGAGAGTATGGCGACTGTTGCGGTGGATGTTGTTGAGGAAACTGGTTCCCTGGATGGAAATTCCTCCATCCAGGAGACCACGAAGTAGGTTGGTGTGTTGGCTATGTCCAGGGATTCCATGAGTTATAATTTTGTATTGCAGGTTGGGAAGGATTCCACTGAGCATAATTTGAAGGGAACTGTGTATTCACATTTTGCATATTATTCCAATTGCTCATATTATTCAAAAATGGAAACGAGTCTGGGGGCATACCTTAGTTTCGAGGCTGCCAAGGTTTCTTCTGTGCAATGAAATAGGCCGATTCCACCTCTGGAGTTGATGCCTGCAAGACAGCCTTCACTTGGGGAAGTGAGGGAAATTATTTCATGTTGTGGTTCAGCTCGCACAACTGACACACCTCTACTTTATCAAGCGGGCACTCCTTCAGAGGATGGTTCTTTCTACATCGAGGGCAGAACACACCTAGTGTGAGGTCCTCCACTGCCTGTTTTTTTTTTGCCTTCAGGACGTCGATTTCCGAGGAGATAGAACTCATCATTTATGTTTTAAAATTTTCAAGGAGATTTCCTATCTCTGCACGGGTGGCTCCTCCATTAGATGACTTTTGAGTTCTGTCGAATACATCATGTTCTAGCTTATCCCGTTTGTCCCACCTGTTGTTCCGGGAGGATCCCCTCGAGTACCTTTTACATAATTCCACAATCTTTCCGAAAGATTCCTTGGAGATATCCTCCTTTCCTAACAGGTTTAACATATCTAGACAATCATCCCTAATCCTGCGAAGCAGGATTATCTTGAGCACATCTAGCCCCATGTTTTTCTGCCCATCTCTTTGCACATTGTATAAAAGCCTTTCTACAAAATATTCCAGACTCTCGTCCTCCTTCTGCACCATTTTGAACAATTCTTCTCTTTTGTCCTTGGTGTTGCAATATTCCTGATATTTGTCCAGGAACACCTGTCTCATTCTGTCCCAATTAGCGACAGTTCCTCCTCCTAGGCTCATGAACCAGCTGTTGCTAGGGTTTTATCCCTAGCTTGTGCGAATGAGCACCTACTAAGGAGAATGGATTCCTTAGTAGCAGTTCAATAATATGTGAAATAAAAGATGCTAAACAGTAATAAAAATTAATCTAAACATGTTCATGAAGCAAAACAGTAAAAAGTAAAGAATGATTTTTTATTGATCTGACCTCCAATGTGGAGGTTGGTGAAGCCCGTTGCGCTAATCCGAGAGGTTGCTTCGAGCTCCAGCTGCTCCTTCTCTTTCTCCAATGGTGGAAATGGGCCAAAAGGGACTCTCACGGTGAAAGCAGCTCAATGGTGAGCTAGGATTTCAAGAGCAATTTTGGCAGAGGTAGGATACTTGTGATTGTGGATGTGAAATAAGGGGTCTCCACCCCTTATTTATAGTTGGAAACCATGCGGTTTTAGGTCAGCTGTTTAGGGTTTTTTCCTCCTTTTCCTCATTATTTTATATTTTTTCTTCTTTTTTGGAGATTTTTGCTTTTTTAGAGGAATTTTGGATATTTTTGGAGGAAAAAAGGGTTTTATGGCCTTTTGGAGACTTTTTAGATGGTTTTATGGGTTTTTGATGGAAATATGGTAGGAAAATGGACAAATGAGCCATGTAATGGGGTAGATGAGGTAGTGAACCATTTTTGGGTGTTAACAGATTGCCCCCTGATGTGCGAGGGCAGGAGCTCATCGTATGGCCGATGGACATCATAAGTCATATATGTTTTTCCTGGGGTGTGGAGAAGAGAAGGAACCAACTGAAGCCCGGAACAACGATCCCGAACCAACTGCAAGGACTGAAAAGTACATAACCTCAATAATGGATGAGGAATCATCTGATTATATGGACGAGGCGGGCATTCCCATGCTCGTATCAAGATACATAAAAATAACTGTGAGGCCCAAAAAGAGGGACCTGTAGGATACATAGGAAACTACTGTGTATATCATAAGTGTCCAGAGGGGACACAAATCTGGAATATACTACTGGGCTGACCATGTCTGAGCTGAACAACTGATGCACTGGAATGACAGCAGTGCTACTGAATGTGGTTCCAAAGGAACTGATGAGCTGCTGGATCAAAGTGACAACGGTCATGCTTGCAATGGTACACTGATCTGGAACTGAACTGGGTACTCAAGGAAGCATGGAACTGGATGGCTTCCGAATACAATCGCCAACGCAGCCCGAAAATCCACGGGAACATATAACTGGGTGTTTCGAAGTGACTCACCAATGTGCTAGAGTCGGGGGAAATCCGGGGTCTTCGACACATAATGGAAAGGATATACATCCTGCGCGATTCTCAACGATGCGATTAAGGTGCTGAAGTCGAGCATGTGAGAAACAACTATTCGGAGAGGCAATGATGACTCCTCCCAAAATGGTCCGTAGGCACTCACCACAGATGGTGATGGGTCCAAGGCGCAGGGGCCTCTGGGTCTATCCTCTGGAATAGAGGGGCTGTCGTCGACAGAGGGAGACCTGCAACTATCAAGGTAATGATGTTTCCTTGACAGGAGCACGAGGTGAAAAACTGAACTATGATAGTACTCATGGCGGGAGTGATAAACTAGGGGGAATAACTGGGCAAGTAAGGTTGGTGGACTCAAACTTCCTTTGTTCAGAGTATGATGGCGGGGATGATCGGGAAGCATATGAGACTGAGTAAAGGGATCATAGCAGTATAGGATCTGGGGGTGAATGGGCTGAGGGAGACTCAAGCTGTGGTAAAATGGCAAGAGATTGCAGAATACTCTGAACAAAGGTGACTTGATTGGGGGTGCTGCCGAGAGGATTGATCATAGCGCCAGGAAGCGTGGGGGGACTTCTTCATGGGTTAGGGAACTAAAAAAAATGGTACTGTCATGTGGATTTTACGAGCCCAGGATAGTTCATGCTCGTGGTTGCTTTCAATTTTAAGGAGTCTGAAAGCAAATAAGAAGACTCTGAAGTAATAGAATGGTACTGTCGTGTGGATTTTACGAGCCCAGGACAGTACATGCTTGTGGTTGCTTTCAATTTTAAGGAGTCTGAAAGCAAATAAGAAGACTCTGAATTAATGGCCAGGCAAGGAGGAAGTGTTCAATCAGGGAACGTTTATGATGACTAGGACTGAGGGTGGGGGGGAACACTGGTGGGCCTCCTTGCGGGGTGAATGAATGGTGGCAAAATAACGAAACATTTGCAGTATGACAGGAGTGGATGGCTCATGTAAAAAGTGTGAAACAATCCGATAACGGCCGATGTGGCGCACAAATCGATGCGGCAAGGTGTAGGGACGCAATGTGGAAATTGTACCAAGTGAGAGCGAGAACTGATCTCAAGCATCATCACGAGCTCAGAAAAAGGAATCCAGCGATATCAACAGTGTGAAAAACGGAGAACAACCGAAGTGGCGCGTAAACCGAGACGACTAGCGGTGTCTGAAAAATGGGTAAAAAATGACATAGAGAAAATAATGCAACGAGGTGAACATCGGGATGGTCTCGTCGTGCTGATTCCAATGGTGGAAACGGTTCGGAAAACGGACTCCGTATGGGTTCAGAATGGCCAAACAAGAGAAAAGTCAACAGACTATAAATAGTAAGTGGGCCCAACATGACATGTGTCATTTGGCTAGTGGACTTTGACTCGTGATCACAGTGGACCAGAGTTGAGGTGTCGTTTCTGGACGATCTGACCAGTCGATTGCAGAGTCGGGAGATACAGGTATTCCGTTAAACTCATGCCTGCATTTTTTTTTGGGTTTGGGGGATGGGTAGTGGGTCCCAGGGGATGATTTGTACGGTCCACGTGGGTGGACCGCGGGTTAGGGGGGTGAAACCGCGGTCTCAAACCGCGGGTTTATACCGGGACAGCTGCGGTTGAGGACTGCGGGTTCAGGCCTGACAACCGCGGCCGGAGACCGCGGCCGAAGGCCGCGGCTGTAGGCTTGACAGCCGCGGCCAGAGACCGCGGCTATAGGCTTGACAGCCGCGATCGGAGACCGTGGCTGTAGGCCTGACAGCCGTGGTTGGGGGACGAGTTGTTCTGGTTTTTTGGATGAGTGGGAAGGTCTATTAGTTTGACATGAGTCTGATGAGACTTTGTTGTGTGATTGATAGGATGCCACAAGTGTTGTGGAGAGAGCGAGAGATTCCGGACGAGATCGTGACTATTGTTCGAGAGGATCGCCGGGTGCGGTCGATGCTAGGGATTTTTGGACTACTGAAGTTCGCTGAGGTGCCTATGATGCGGTTAGCAGGATTGCTGCTGAACCGGTTGGTTGGTTTCTGGGAGCCAGAGATACTGGCGTTTCGAGTGCAGGGAGAGAGGGTGGACCTCACCCTGACTGATGTCTATTTTTTGACGGGGTTGCCCTGCCTGGGGAGGGTAGCAGATACACAGCCGCGGGTGTCTGCAGACCTTGATATGGATGACATGTTGGAGCGGTTCTATCGGTCGGAGGCTCAGGTGCATCGGAATGCACTCTTGGTGAGAGACTTATGGGCACCAGCAGTACAGGCGATGGCAGCATGTGTGGTGCGTGTTTTGGGGTCCCAGTCACCGGAGAAGGTGTCTGGGGGTCAGATGTAGCTCATGGAGCGTGTACTGGCCGGGACTTATTTTGCGTGGGGCCAGATGTTCCTGACCTGCGTGCAGCGACAGCTAACCGCAGCGAAGGAATCTGGTAAGGGGTTCTACTATGGTTCATTTTTATGTGCCTTCTTTATGGAGAGGGTCCCCACACTGCGGCCGCGGGTGCCGGTCAGAGCGGGAGGCTTGAGGGAGCCTCGGATGGTGCAGTGGGGAGAGATGATGCGCCGCCGTGGTGGTGGGGACGTTGGGTGGTACTTTACGCAGGAGCTGTCCCTGCAGTGGCTCTAGCTACCACTGACGCTGGAGGATTATCCATATAGGGATATGGACTTTACTGGAGATCCAAATGCGCCACAGCCACAAGGACAGGCATGGGGGCCAGATGGTATGTATGATTTGATTGCATTGTCCAATTTTATGTATATGAGATATGGTTGATATATTGTGACTGACAACTGGGTGTTTTGTAGATGTGGGTCCGAGGCCGCCGCCAGGGCATGTGGCGCGTAGAGGGATTGTGGCCGTTCTAGCTTTGCCTGGGTGGGGGGAGGTGCGTCCTCGAGATGCAGAGGGGACACTGGAGTCCGTACGGGTGCTGCTAGACCGGTTGCTGGTGGGAGTGACTGACAAGGGATGGTGGGACCTGGATCCAGACATGGTCCAGGATTGTATGAGGGCACCCCGGGATTTTAGATCGATCGCGATCCGGGTGGCCTTATTGGCGGACAAGACACGGGCACAGGAGCCCGGACGAGATGAGGACTCACCGGAGGAGGAGCGGGGGGAGGAGTCAGAGGCAGCGGACACTGACAGTGATGCAGGGTACGACTCTCATTAGGGAGTGTAGGGGACTCCCCCTAAGTTTTGTAGCTACGGCTTGTACCTTATGAGGTTTTTAGGGATGTATATACATTTTTTGTAGAGCTGAGTACAGGGGTACTCAGGAAATGTATAGCACTGTAACATGTATTTTTTGATATGTATATATTTATGCACATGGATGCACCTTTGTGTGATGTTGTTTCATTTGTACGCATGTGGATGCGCTTGATGATGTGTTGTATGTTTGTATTGCACGTGGATGAAAGTAGTTTAGGGTGTTGGGCACGTGGATGCCCCCTGTGTATTTTATGTGATACGACATGGTGCGTGTATGATTAGGCACGTGGATGCCCTATGGATCTAAATGTGGTTTTGTGGTTTATGTATATGGATGCAAATGTTGATGTAATGCAGTCTTTTTGGTTTTTTATATATATTTGGATGAGATGCCATGGGATGATGATGCATGATGGAGGTGTTATATGGTGTGATTGATATGCCAATCTAGGATGTTATTTGCCATTTGATCTGCGACACTATTTTGAGCTCTTGGGACATGTGTGAATGTGATGGATTCAAATTGTCGGCTGAGTTGTTTTGTACGTAGGAATTTTCTAAAGAGGCAGGGATCACGTACTTGGTAGCAATTGTTGAGCTGGGAGACAAGTAGCTGGGAGTCTAAGAACTCATGAAGGTGACATATACCCATCTGGAGGGCAGCAGTCAGGATACCGGTCACGGCATCATATTCCGCCTAGTTATTGGTAGCTGCGCCTATACATATTCCGTCAAGGTGAATCAAGTCGTTGGAAGGGGAATATAAGACCCACGCTGCAGAAGCCAGGTTGGGAGACCAGCGGCTTGCGCCATCAGCGAAGCCAGTGTAATGAGTTGGAAGATGGTCCATCTGTGGGCATGCAACAAGAATGATGAATGTTAGATTAAGGTAAAGATGGTAAAAAACAAAAAAGAGAGCAAACTGTACAATACGGACCAATGAGGTCGCGGTTTCAGTTATGGGTAAAAACGTTTAAGATACAACCCATTACGGGGGTTGCAGAAAGGGTGGCCTTTAGAGTCAGCTAAAATGTATGCCTCCTTGCCGAGGCAAGTCTGCACGATGTAAGGGCCTTGCCACATGGACTCAAACTTTCCTTTATCGGTTTTGTCGTGGGCTTGGTCATAGGCGAGGACGAGGTCCCCTTCGTGGAAAGATCGAGGGTGAACATGTTTGTCATAACTGGCTTTGGAGTGGTTTTTGGCAGCTTCGATATTCTGAAGAGTGGCACGACGATCTTCATCGGCTTGTTCGAGGGACAGCAAACGTTGCTCAAGGGGGGAGGTATCGGGGAGAAGCTCAACGGCGATGTGTAAGGCAGGTATCTGACACTCGATGGGGAGAACAAACTCTACACCGTGAACTAAATGAAACGGGGTAAAACCAGTGGCGGTCTTGGTGGAGGTACGGTAAGCCCATAAGGCAGGGAATAGCATATGGTGCCAATTAGACTTATGCCGGTCAACGGTGCGTTGCAGTATGGTTTTTAGGATTTTGTTAATAGCTTCGACTTGACCGTTCCCTTGAGGGTAGTAAGCAGAGGAAAATTGGTGCTCAAACTTGAGAAAGGTGGATAGCTCGCACCAAACGGAATCTTCAAAGTGTGATCCATGGTCTGAGACCAACTGTTTAGGGACCCCGAATCGAGTGATAACATGGTTAAAGAAGAAACGGGCAGCGGTGTCAATGGTACAATTGAAGGTAGGCATGGCTTCCGCCCATTTGGTGAAGTAATCGACGGTGAAAATTATGTACTTATGGCCGTTCGCAGATGGGGGTCTACACTCCATGAAGTCGATGGCCCACTTACAAAAGGGACCAACGGTGACGACTGGGTGTAACGGAGTGGGTGGTGTCCGGGCCTTGGGGGCGAAAATTTGGCAGGTATGGCAATGCTTGACCGCAGTGATGCAATCGATGAAAAGTGTGGGCCAGAAGTATCCGGTGCGGACGAACTTTTGGGCAGTGGCCATCCCTGAGAAATGGCCGCCGCAGGCACCGCTATGACAATCATTGTTCAGCTTCCTCGTGTGTAAGGCAACGACGAAGAATTGTGTCGACTCCTCGCCGGTAAAGGACATCTCCTAGGAGGAGGTAGCGAGAGGCCTGGTGACAGATACGACGACGTTCATTACGAGTGACGGTGGGTCGGAACTTTTGCGTGCACAGGTATAACAAGATATCACCGTACCACGGGTCATTTGATGAGACAGTGAACAAGTGATTATCGGGTAACTCCTCGGAGATAGGTGGGGCCGGGAGAAAGGAAGGGAGATCAGTGATGAGCTGGGCAAGCACAAGGGATTTAGTGCTCTTAGGTGTTCAGAACGTGAGGTCATATTCCTGGAGGATAATGACCCATTTAGCCACACAACCTTGCAGGAGCCACCGGTTTAAGAGATATACCATGGGGTTAGAGTCGGCGATGACTGTGGTATGACTAAGTAAAATGTAGTGTCGCAAATTTTGGACGGAAAAGACCACTGCTAGGGCTAGTCTCTCCTCATATGGGTAACGTAGGGGTGGGCCGGACAAGTTCTGGCTGACGTATTAAATGACATGCTCTTGGCGTGAGGTGTCTTCTTGAACCAAGACTCCGGACACAGCATGCTCGGATGCCGAGACGTAGAGGATGAAGTCCTGAGAGAAATCCGGAGGGGAGATCAAGGGGGCTTGTGTGAGAGCTTTCTTGAGGGTTTCAAATGCAGCTTCAGCTTGCTCGTCCCTGACAAAGGGTATGTGGGTACGGATTAGGTGCAAGAAACCGTGAACGGTTGTGGCGTAATCAGGAATGAAGCATCGAAGAAAATTGGATCGCCCTTGCAAACTTTGGAGTTGCCGGAGCGTTCAAGGAGAGGGAAGGTCTAAGATGGCTTGGACTTTCAGGGGATCAACAGTAATTTCTTTCTGGGAAATAATGAAACCTAACAATTGGCCTACCGGAACGCAAAAGATGCACTTGTGTGGGTTCAAGTGGATCTGATATTTTCGACAACGCAGAAAAACTTGCCGAAGGTCATCAAGGTGGTCTGATCATTTTCGGGAACGAGTTGTGAGGTCATCAAGGTAGACGAGCAGGATATGGACCAAATCATGAAAGAAATAGGTCATGGCCCGCTGGAATGTGGCACCAGCATTTTTTAGGCCAAAAGGCATGACGCGATAGGAAAAGGTGCCCCATGGGGTAGTAAAAACGGTTTTGTACTGGTCCTCCTTTCGGATTTGGATCTAATTGTATCTGGAAAAAACCGTCCATGAAAGAGAGGACTTCATGTCCTGCACATGCATCAATGAGCTGGTCAATAAATGGCGTAGGGAAATTATCTTTGGGACAGGAGCGGTTCAAGTCTCGGAAGTCAATGCATACTCTAAGGGTGCCTTGTTTCTTGTTGATAGGAACAGGGTTTGAAACCTAGGTGGTATAGGCAATAGGATAAATGAATCCCGCCGTGCGAAGTTTCTCAATCTCTGTTTTGACAGCTGGGAGTTTTGAGGGATGAATGGGACGTTGTTTCTGATGAACGGGGGGGTACATCAGGCCATGTGTCAATGTGGTGCTCTATAATGGCAGGGTCAAGGACAGGCATTTCGGTATAGGACCAGGAAAAGACATCACGGAATTCTTTGAAGAGTGTTTTGTATTCCTCAATCTCCTGCTTAGTGCAAGATGCTCCTAAAGCGATGAGTTCGGGGGTGCCTCCGGGGGTAGCGATATCAATTTGGATGACAGGTGAGATGTTGGCCATGTTACCCTCTTCGAAGGCGTCAGGAGCAGGAATAGGGTCCTTGAACCAGTCGACCTTGGGGGGAAGGAAGTATTTGGATTCAACTGCAAATTGGGTAGCAGTGTTAGAGGAAGATTCATCTGGGAGGAAGTAGGAACGATGGTGCATGTCATCCCAAGGATAATCCGGGGCAGTGAGAGCCTCGAGAATCTCCTCATTCGTACGGAATGTTTGTGTTGTCAAATCGGTTGATGAAGGAGTGGTGGTGGAAGAGATCATATAAATGGTATTAACCTCTTCAGAAGAGGAAGAGTCCGGGGGGTGGATCTCCACAATGGTGGGTGGTGCTATCTCAAGATCCAGATTGTTCATTTCAAAGAGATCTACTCTGTACTTGGGGAGATCGGGACAGTGATGTGAGTAATTCCCGTAGACACCGCATAAGGCATAGGAGTGGTCAGTGCACAGGGATTTTTAGCGAGGCATAGGGGTTGGATCTAGATGGACAACCGGGATAGTGGGGTCATCGTCAAGCAGTTGCATGTATTCCTGTAACGCCGGTAACTGAGGACATAGGTGAGTCGCATGGCCCAACTCATCGCACAGTGCGCATTTGGGAGGAGCACGAAACACAGGGGGATTTCTGACTGTCTTAGGAGGTGGGACAGCAGTGTAAGGTTGGGGACCTCTGCCCCCAGTGGGTTTGGTAAGAGGAGGGGGGGTTTTCGCGGAGGATGACGGGGTAGCAACACCAGTAGGTGGTTGACTAGTAGTGAAAATGGGTTGCACCGGTTGCAGGACGACATCTGGTGTCGGCGGACGACCGAGAGGCGAAAGATACCAAACGGGTAATCCTAAGGTTAACCCAGGAAGGCTGAGGGTGGCCATGACCAGGGTGCTAACTACTCCTGAGGGAGGAAAGAGGAAAGGAATGGTATGGATGGGTGTAGCACCAATGTGACTAGGTACCAAAGGGGGTTGAGGAAACAAGGGCGGTTGATTAGTAGGAGTTCGCGTGTTATGGGATAGGGTACATAGGTCGGACACTTCAGTGGCAGGTGATGGGGGTGGAATAGATGGGAAGGTCGAGGTCATTGGTGCGTCTGAAAAAAACTCCGGGCCCCATAGAAGAAATGAATGAGGTGGTGGCACTCGAAATAGGTTGTTCAACCATGGGGAGAACATTTTCGGGTGCTGCGGGGGCATTAGGATCATGGTAAGTGAGTTGGTCAACCTTGAACACACGTCCCTCATGGGGGAACATCATGGTATGAAAAACAGTAGAAGCAACTACCCGCATGGCATACATGTAGCTGCGGCCAAGTAAAAGGTTGTAATCAAGCTGTGCATTGATAACCTTGATGTTTATGAGGACGAGTTTGCCAGCCAGCTGGACGGGGACGTTAGTTAATAGGCCATGTGGTTGAGCTGAACGGCCGTCGTAGGATCGCAACGCAGTAGAGGACTGTTGGAGAGGGGGGGATCCCATTTGCTGCCATATGGAGGTGGGCATGACACATGTAGAGGCACCTTCATCAATAATGCATCGATGGACGACAAAATTCCGAATGGAAATAGAAACTTGGAATGCCAAAGTGGAAGGCAGGCGGGGTTCGGATTGGTCTAAATCAAATGTCATTAACTGCGAATCATTTGGATCGATAGCCCCAATGGCTGAGAGTAAAGTCTTGCGTTGCGAAGGGCAGTTTTTTAAGACTTCTAACGCAGGCTTGGCTGCAGGGGATTGGGCTAAGTCATCGACAATGTTGTAGTTTGACGCAGCCCGCGTATTGGGGTTGTTGTTGATACGGCGAAGTGGGAAACGAGGTGCTTTGGGGGCGCCATCTAGTGGAGGTGGAGGTATACGTAATGCCTGATCAGTGGGATGAGCGTTAGTGGGTTTATCGGCAAGAGGAGCTTCAGGGGTGGAGCCATATTGGTTCCGCCGAGCCTGGAGGTTGACCTCCTCGGAGGACATCATCAACAAGTGGTGGGTCCCTGAGTCAATCATGGGTTGATCAGGAGCAGCGTAAGTGATTTGTTGGGTTGGTGCGTTAGCTTGAGGGGGAGCCAATGGTTCAGTGTTCACTACGCCTTGGGTTGGTAAGGGGTTTTGCAACACCAAAGGTGGCTGCTGAGGTTGTGGGAGGTTGGGCGGTGCTTGAGGAGCCGTCTGCCCTTGGCGTTGTACATCAGCAGCCCAAAGTTGCTGAACCCGCTCCATATGTGGACAAAACTGTGTGTAGTGGCCATATACCCTGCAAATAGAACAAGGGTAGTTTGTTCGCAAATTGGGGTTTTTAGCCTGCTTGGGTGGGCGATCAGAGTTTTGGTTAGCAGGGGCCGCATTATTACTAGCGGGGGGATTAGGGTGTTGACCAGCTTGCTCGGTCAGTTGGTTGTTCCCATGATTTCGGCCTCTGCCACAGTTTTGTTGGCCCTGTTTGCGTTGGTTGTTCTGGTTTTGTTGCGGGTTTTGTTGAGCGTAAACTTTCCCTTGGACAGCCGATGGATTTTGAGGTTGCGCAGGGGCTGGAGCAGGCTGTGGTGGATGATATGTAGGTGGAGGCTGTGCAGGGGCAGCAACCTGAGGGGATTGCTGATAGTGCTGTGGAGCGGGTTGTGGGTTTGCCACATGGGCTAACTGCGGCGGGTAATAATGAGGTTGGGCTTGTGATGGCGCAGGAGCTGGTGCAGCCTGCTGGTGATAGTAGGGCTGAGGTGCGACCGGGGGGGTGTAAGCGGGAGTCATATGACCGAAACACTGAGGTGGACATGAGGGTCCATGGGAATGGTGGTGAGGTATCATGGGGGCATACGAGTTGGGTGCGCCAGACTGCGAGGTAGCCCGCGAAAAGTCAGGTCCAGGGGTAGGACGTGCTATGGAAAATGATTGAGGCTGCGAAGAGACATGGCCAATGATGTCGTCGGCAGCGTGGGATTCCCCCGGCGCATCGTGCTGGGAGGAATCGCTGCGAGGGGCGTTAGGTATGATGGTATAAAGGTAACCCGACTGGGCGTAAATGAGATCGAACTGTTGGGCTTTAAGGATAGCCTCTTCTTCAGACTGGGGTCTTTCGGATGCCACATCCTTAGCAATGATAGGAAGGAGGGATTTGAGGAACCAATCTAGGAAGATCCGGTCATCTAACTTGATTTTGCAAAGGCTGCGGCGTCGACGCCATTCATGAATGTGGTCTGTGATGTGGGTAGTCGTGTTCTGTCTGCATGATAGGAGGATCTCAATGCCTGCGTCATAGCGGATAGGTAACTGGAAGAACTGGAGGAAGGTCGAGGCAAGGGAAGTAAAGGTGGCATGGGTTCCATGGGGTTGTTCGATATACCACTTGGCAGCAGAGCCAGTGAAAGTGCGCTGTAATAAACGGAGGCGAATAGGGTCGTCTACTATGGAGTTGGAGGAACACCATAGATGGAAGGACATGATATGGTTTTGTGGGTCCTCACCTGCCTTTCCCTCGAACTTAGGGATGTCAGAGGGGAGCTTGGTGGGCATGTGAGGCCACGCAGGGTCGTTGAGGCTAGCCATGAATGGCAAACTGGACGAAGGATGTGACACGGTAGTGGGTTGGACCAAGTTGGGGCCGATGCCCCCAAGTGGAGGGGTCATGTGAGGGAGGTTGCCCCCAAGTGGGGGAACTAAGTTGGTATAGGATGGTCCTGCACCACCATGGGTAGTATGGGTCACTAATGGAGTGGGGATAGGTATTCCCGCTGTGGGAATCGGTGCTGTGAGGGGAACAGTAGAGGGGGCCCCCGTGGAGGGCATACTCAAAGTAGGTGTGGTAACTAGTGTCGTGGTGGATGTGCCACCAACGGTCCCTACCGAGATGGGAGTGGGAGTCACGCCAGCCATGGTGCTAGTAGGGGTAGTGTAAAGGGGGTTCTCGGATTCTGGCTCAGAATCGAAGGTAAAATAAGGGGCGTCAGTATCTGGTGACGGAGTCCTATGCCGCTGACGAGTGGAGTCAAGTGACAAGGATCGAGATCTATGATGAGTGGTATCAAGTGATGATGATCGGTGTCGATGACGGGTGGTGTCAAGTGAACCGTGTTGTGGGGGCTCGCCTCTGAGGCGCCGAGAATGTCTCGGAGACTCAATGGTGACAAATGGTGTCAAATCTTTGTGGGTTGAGGTAGGTACAAAACAGCTCAAAAACTCTAATGCAACCGAGTGTGCAGAAGGAGAGCTCAAAAAATAGGGCGCTCAGGCCAACAACCAACTCAAAACACCCACTGTAACTGCGTGCTACAATAGGCGGAGTGTCAACAGAAATGGTCAGAATACCAAAAAACAGTAGGTTGCCTGCAAATGAAAAAACGGTGGACTCACTAGACCAAAAGGAGGTAAGGGAGCATGCAAACACCTAACTAAAAGTATTATGACTCAACTAGACATATCCTCTGCAAGG
>LPNX010150113.1:74639-117453 GCA_001517045.1 Pseudotsuga menziesii
TTTTATGTGTTCCCCAAGTGGGGTTAGAATGTTGGTTGAGTTAAGTAGTTTTTAAGTCTCACTTAAATTAGGTGACAGATTGTGTGTTCGTGAGGTTATGAACCCAGAAGAGAAGTGCCAGGGAAACTTCCTAAATATCAATAATACTGAATGAAAAAATTTTACCATGCAAAATTATCTGAATAAACAATGCTAAAAAAATTTAAAAAATTCTGTAAAGGGGGACAAAGACGCTGTTGCAAAAAAGGCTGTAGGGCTGCAGGTAGAACAGGTGGCTGTGCAGGTGCAGAAAATATGGCTGCAAAGGGGCTGGGTTCAAAAAGCAGAAACAAGTGCAAAAGCCAGATCGCGGGTCTGGGGCGAAGTTGCGCGGTCGGACCGTGGGTTTGAAGGAAACAGGCGCGGTCAAGTCGTGGGTTTCTGAAGAACACAGGCGGGCGGACCGCGGGTTTGAAGGAAACAGGGGCAGTCAGGTCGCGGGTTTCTGGACGGCGGACGCGGTTGGGCCGCAGCAAAGAGCTGGAAAGGCGCGGTCGGGTCGCAGCTAAGAGCTGGAAAGGCGCGGTCGGGTCGCAGCAAAGATCTGGAAAGGCGCGGTTGGGTCGTAGCTAAGAGCTGGAAAGGCGCGGTCGGGTCGCAGATAAGAGCTGGAAAGGCACGGTCGGGACACAGGTAAAACGGCCAACAGGCGCGTTCGGAACGCAGCAAACAGGCGCCTTAGCCGCGGTCGGATCGCAGGAAAGGGCTTGAAAAACGCGGTCGGGACGCGACTGCGGAGGAAAAAACTGCGGTTTACGGCGGCCAAAAATGGCAGCAGAAAGGACAAAACAGGAAATAAAATAAAAATAAAAACCAGCGGAGTCGCCAAAACTGTAGCTAGGGTTTTATCCCTAGCTTGTGCGAATGAGCACCTACTAAGGAGAATGGATTCCTTAGTAGCAGTTCAATAATATGTGAAATAAAAGATGCTAAACAGTAATAAAAATTAATCTAAACATGTTCATGAAGCAAAACAGTAAAAAGTAAAGAATGATTTTTTATTGATCTGACATCCAATGTGGAGGTTGGTGAAGCCCGTTGCGCTGATCCGAGAGGTTGCTTCGAGCTCCAGCTGCTCCTTCTCTTTCTCCAACGGTGGAAATGGGCCAAAAGAGGCTCTCACGGTGAAAGCAGCTCAATGGTGAGCTAGGATTTCAAGAGCAATTTTGGCAGAGGCAGGATACTTGTGATTGTGGATGTGAAATAAGGGGTCTCCACCCCTTATTTATAGTTGGAAACCATGCGGTTTTAGGTCAGCTGTTTAGGGTTTTTTCCTCTTTTTCCTCATTATTTTATATTTTTTCTTCCTTTTTGGAGATTTTTGCTTTTTTAGAGGAATTTTGGATATTTTTGGAGGAAAAAAGGGTTTTATGGCCTTTTGGAGACATTTTAAGCCTTTTGGAGACTTTTTAGATGGTTTTATGGGTTTTTGATGGAAATATGGTAGGAAAATGGACAAATGAGCCATGTAATGGGGTAGATGAGGTAGTGAACCATTTTTGGGTGTTAACAACAGCGTAATGCGTTGTCCTTTAGGGTGGCAGGGAAGAGTTTTAGCTTTTATGCATCGGTGACGTAATCATAGCTGTGACTGAGGATATCGAATTCAAAAATAAATTCGTCTGGATCCTCTGCCGCTTTTCCATGGAAGCGAGGCAGCACCGATGGTGAGATATTTTTCATAGGGGCTGTCCCTTCTAGTTGTTGAATCGGGAATTGCAGTGTAGCCACCGTTCCTTCAGGCAGGGAGTGATTTTCATGATGATAGTTTTCCCCCATTGGCTCTTCCTCATCAGATTCGTGTCTGTTACTCATCTCCTCTTCTATTTTCTCTTCTTTGTTCGTTCCTGCGTTCTTTTCTTAGTTCTTTTCCTCATTCTTTTCTTCATTCCTCCACTGATTAGTAATATTTTGGTGGAACTGGGTCCACTCTTCTTCAGTTACAACCTTCCCGTAAATGTGGTAGATCGGGCCTCTACCAGCAGGTCCAGTTGTACCAACTTTATCCTCTTCTGCAGGGATATTTGAGGAAGTTGCGGCTGCTCGTGTGTTCTCCACTGTGGATCCTAACGCTGGCACCCCAGGATCGGCAGGGTTTATTCTGATAGGAGTTTCTTGATGGCGAGCCCTGGTGGATGAATCAGTTCTGTCAACAAGATCGTCAATGAATGTCCTTCTACCCAATTGTGGACCTCGACCGCGACCCAGTCACCTGCACTGTTATTATTTTGTGGGGTTTTGGGAGTTGAAAGATGATCACGCTTTACCCTTCCCGTATTCATGCAACACAAATCATTATAGCAAAAATACCGAAAATACTGACTAGAAACAATTACAAAATGCAACTAATTGTGGTGTTTAATCTTTATCCTTCCCCGGTAATGGCGCCAAAATGTCGAGCACCCAATATGCAAGTAGATTACTACCAACATACAGAGTGTACAATATTTATTGTCAACCAGGGAAAGTCATGTATTTCAAGGATAAAATGCACAGTATATGCTTAAACACAAAGTCACGGTAATTGAACAATACTATCCTCTGTTCAACTATGCTCATCCCAAGAATCTACGTAATCCCATTTATCTTTTAAACACTACAATCACAATTACCTTCTGCTGTGCTTTGATCTAAGAATGGAAAGATAAACATCATATCCAAATTACAATTGCAGATGAAAGGAAATCCTATTCACATCCTTGAATGATTAATCCACCTATCCAATCTGATTATTCTAGGAAACCACAAGCCTAATTTAAATATTGATCTAGGAATTCAAATGCAGAGATTGAGTTCGGCTACTCTAGGAAACTGAAGTGCAGGAATGAAATTCAGTAATCATAACAATAAAGACAAGTTGCAAAGATTCATGGAATGACAACTAAAATATCTCAGGATGAACAGAGCTGTTACAATTACCACACGAATTGCATAAGAGATAATTACGTACTCAGTCGACTGTCACACTATACCACTACAAAGCTCCAAGGAATGCAATCACAACACACTGTAAATCCACACTTACTACAATTTCTTATGAAAGGAATAAAATTAACATAACATCACATGACAAATGAATTAAAAAGTCCTCATTTAACTCAGCAATCTCTGTGGAAGGCGGGCCCAGCCTTCACACAGAGATGTTGGCTAAACAGGCATAAAACCCTTAAATCAGAAGTAACTCCTTGTATTAAAAGACAGAGTAATTACACAATTCCTCCTCATAGCTAATACAATGAATTGATTATCTGTTCAGCAACCCCCTGGGTCAAGACAATTCTCCATATTTATACCATGTGGATCGTAACATTCTATTCTATTATGGGGCAACCATGAAGATATCAGATCTTCAGGCACCCTAAATGACAATAGTTGTTACAAACATGGCAGGATGAAAAATAGGAAGCACATGAAAACTGTTAATCGCCCCAAGAGTAGCGATATTTTCATATTACGACTACACCCGAGCAGCAATGTACTATGGATCTCCAAATCTGACGCATTCTGTTATAGCTACCTTGTCACAGCTTTGTCCAGGATATCGCACTGGAACCACATGCCTTGGGTGATGATAGGATGGCTGAGAATCAGCTTGAGTAGTGAATATCCATCCTTTTTGAGACTTGTTCAGCCCAATCTTCGTACAGTTCACTTATCTCAAAATACCTTTATAAACCATAATATGTTAGCGCATTGAGAGATACAAAGCCTTAATTATCACAATCATAAGTATTAATAAAATAAAACAATGACCAGTCATACCTTGGTGGTTTGAAGAGTAGAGTGGGGATAACATGTTTAATTGGTATGCTGAATGGGGTAGGATAGGACAAGAAGAGGTAATTAAAGGTGGTCAAAAGAGGCCATTTCTGGGCTCAACAAGTCTAACTCCTGATGTCTAAATCAGTTAAACTGATGAGGTAGGTGGAAAAAGGAGCCACTTACCCATGTAGCCATTTAAAACTAGCACTAGACTAACTGAGAATGATCTAATTGAATGTAACTAGAGGTTGAATCAACATAACTGCCTACCTACCACAACCAACTGATGGAGGATGTCGGTGGCACTCAGAGTGGTATCCTATAATGTAGGGATTGGTTTTAGAGGAACATAAACTCATGCATGAACATGCAGTAAGTAGTATTTAACCTCTATATGTGTTCCCCACGCTCTATTACAGTAATAATGTCTCCCTATATTAGGCAAGATGATCAAATAGGCTATATATGGACAAGGGAGGATTATATAATCCTAACAATAGGGTACTGGGAGAAAAATATTAAACAAAACTGAGCTTAATAATCAATTCAAGAGTTTAATTCAAATTCCAAACCATCAATTACATTTAGCAGGAATACCAAGGTAAAGTAGAGAAACATATCAGTGTTTAAGGGTAACGTTTCTTGCAAAATAGAGGAAGATGGTAGGGCTTACCAAAGACATTATGTCATGGTTTTGTCTCAGTCAGTTTTCTCTACTCCTCACAATATTATCTTGAAATCCCTTCGGGTATTTTCTCCTCACGCTGTCCTCTCCACGACCAACTCTTTCATATCATGGAAAACCCCTACAAAGATAGAAATTCCCAAAATAAATGTGGGTGCTTTGGAAATGCCTCAGGGTCTACTCCTCATGGCACTGTGCTCTTGGTATACCAAAGAATTTGGGCACTCTGGAAATACCTCCATATCTACTCCTCATGGCACTATTCTCTTTGTATACCAGATAATGTGGGTGCTTTGGAAAAACCTCAACTTATACTCCTTGTGGCAGTGTGCTCTCCGTATACCAGAGAATGTGAGTGCTCTAGTAAAACCTCAATATCTAATCCTTGAGGAATTGTTCTATTCGTATCTTAGTATAAATGAATGGATGGTATCCTTTCCTCAAAATAATAAAATTTGGAAAATATACTTTTATGTGCCACAAATTCTATCTAAAGGCCTTGTATATCAAATTGGGACCCCATCCATTCCTTCCGAGCCCTAGAAAAGGGTTTAATAAGTCCCTAGTTTTTTTTCTTGAACAATATATTGGTCCAATAATGTGAAATAAGGATCATATCCCTTTCTTATAGTATATAATACCTATATAAGGTTCATATGGTTGTCATTCCATGATTTATTAAAGAAATAGTTACATCTAAATCCCCTGGATTTTCCCCATAAAGCATGCTTACAACCAAGAGACATATCCTACATATCAAATAATGAAATGGTGTCCATGTTCCACTTATATACAAAATGTTTCCTTTGTAGGGTTTATGTAGTGGTATAAGACCCCATTCAATGCCCATGATTTATAGAGATAATTAGTATGGCTTAAGACCCTAGGTTTTTCCTATAAACCATGGCCAAGGAACTCATACCCATCTCTAGTATGCTAAACCTAAAAAGGTCTCCATATATGAATTGAAGATGAAGTATTCCCTTTGTACGGAATATGTGGATGTGCCTAAAGCATGGCCAATGAACCCAAAATAAATGATGCAATCCTAAGTTCCTATTTTTTTATCCTTGGACCATTGTTGTGGCCTTGGGATATATTCACCACGCACAAAACCTTAAAATGGTTTCCATGGTCCTTTCTAAGTGGTACACTATATAGGACAATGTGGTGATTTAGGTCCCTTTTCATCGTGCATGAATTATAAAAGAAAATGTTTAGGTCATAATTCCAAGTATTATTTTCCCAAAACTATGGTACTCCATGACAACCATCTCTTATGGATCAAACCTTGAAATGGGGCTTGTGTACTACTGGTGGAAAAATAATCCCATATTTTATACCTATTTTGTTTTTGAGGCCCTACACATGCTACACAAGCTTCATCATCAATTTTAAAATAAAATTTTGTCTACAACCAACGTTCACCAGTTATTTCAAAATGAAATTGTTGCAGCCTCTATAAATGGGAGTGTAGCTTTGATCCTTCATGCAATTCTAGTGAAGGATTTTGCACAAATACTATAAATATTTCCACAACAGAATATGTCTAAATAGAGAATACAAAACATTGGTGGGTCAAAACAAGATGAAAATCATTTTAACCACCCAATCTAAGACCCAGCTAACATAATATTAAAGTAAGTTAGTTGATATTATTCAAATTTAACATTATACAAATTATAGATGGTGTGTTGTACTATCGTCATCATCACCATCATCATCACCATCATCATCTTCATCTTCATCTTGATCGTCATCATCATCATCACCATCATCGCCATCCCCGTCATAATTGTCATCGTCACTATTCATATTCACAATCATAAAAAACAATATGTATAGTTATGGTTTTTTTATGCTTCATAAAATGTTGGCCCCATTTTTTGATGAGTTATTTAACTATTATTTCTTTTATCCATATTCAATATATCCATAGTGAAAAAAATTCATCATACATCCCCAATGTCATGGGGAAATGAGATTACACACATTAATCAGAGGAGATTAGTAGGCATTCTTAATGGTTTCACAAGGAAATCACAACCATTCAAATAGGTAAGGGAAAAGTGAGGATCCCATCTATTGTATAGGTTTGAATAATTACAATAAGTGGATATATTTTGAAATTGAAATGTATTTTTAATTTTTAATCATAATCATGTTTTCTTATAATTATGTTTCTCATGTTTACATGGCACTATCATGGGATTTCATGGAAAACAAAGATACCCTATGCTCAATTTAGTTTTGATGATACACACATACTATCGGATATCCAATGGATTCCGTCGAATAATCGATTGGAGTCGTCATATAACCGATAGCCATCAGATATCCGACAATGCCATGTATCAATTAAAAAAATTTGATCAAAATTCGTAACTTTAAAGGTGAAATTCGACAACACAGTCAATTTCGTCAGATTTTTTCGGACTTGCTCGTTGGATTGTGGGTTCAATTTTTTTTGTGCCATCTAGGAAAGACTCAATGTTCAAAGCCACCAATAAGGCTAAATGTAGTGGTCACAAAGACAATAAGAATGATTTTGATGGAACAGATGAAGACGAAGAAAAATTTGTAAAACAATTTAAAATGGAATGTGGAAAATACAATGCCAAGTTACCCTTCAAATGTTTTTTGTTCGCGAACCTCCGATCGACCCGGGTTTAGATCCCTCGTTCGTCAACAAAGATCGAAATATCGACCCAACAGAGAAGGAACCCATTGGAAACACCTATGATGCAAAGGCAATCTCACCCGAGATATCTATTGGTTACTGTTAGGACTAGGTTTCTACAATTATGTGGGGATTTTCACTCTTACAGTACTTCTTAAATCACTCGACCGAAACTGGGGATTTATACTTCTTGTTCTTACTTATTCATTCAATATAACAATATAATTATCCATCGATACATATTGTAGTATTTAACATAAAAACCTTATCAAAGACTCAAGCTATTAGCTGCACGACACTTATATATATGGATTTATTCATAAACAGACACTATGCGACTTAATTAGATCCACTTATTCACAGCATACATGCATTCAACAAAAACATAATTATCAAATACATACAGAGACAAAATTTAATGTGAAAAACCATATGGGAAAAACCACAAAGGTGCTCTTCATCTTGCATGAGAAATAGGTTAACAACTTCGATTAGCGCACTCAATTTACAGACTCTTCTTTAGATATATTTTACAATTCGTACAAATATCTTTCCTCTCATGCACTCTGGTTTTGGGTCTATGTATTTCTCCTCTCCTTATCTCAAATGTCGATTCACAAACAACCTAGATCGATTCTCTAGCTAAGATTTGATCTTCCTTCCTCAACTGTCGATCCACACATAGCCTGGATCGATTCTCTAGCTAAGCATCTCTCTTCTCTCTCAACCTAGACCGACAATAACAATGACGAATGACCTAACAATCAACCTCCCAAAACAATGAGCAACCATCACATAGCTTGGGTTCTCCCTTTTATAATCTATTACATCTATTAATCAACCAACTCATTTATGTTAGCTGACAAGTTGTCATTTATATTCCCATACATTCTATTACAACTGAAAATAGACATTATCGGCCCAAAAAAAAATCATGCTTTATTACCAAAAGCATGCTTTATTCTAACTAACTCTTTACCCATGATCAGTTGAACTGTCCTTTTCAACTGCTTTATTCTTCTTCTATCACAGTTCCTTTTGTCATCACGACTCTTCTTCCATTGCAGCATCCGTTCCTTCACGGTTCCTTCTGTTATTGCGACTCTTCTTCCTTTGCAGCTCTTCTTCCATCGTTGCTTCCATTCCTTCACAGCTCTTCTTCCATTGTGGTTCCTTTTTTCATCACAACTCTTCTTTCATCGCAGATCTTCTTCTGTCGTAGCTCTTCTTTCATCGTATCTCTTCCTTTTTGTCTTCCAACCAGAGACTTTATTTGATGAATATGGTTGTCTATGATTTTCATTGATGACAACCCTTAATGATAAAGGAGTTAAGAATGATGACAATGGCAAGTTGAATACAAGAAGGAAAGTGGACAAAGAACATTGGATGTGGCAGCTAGCTTGGGGTTCATATTACCCATCCCACATAACACCAAAAAGGTACCCCTACACCACTTAATGGCCCCTTAGACATCCTCTTCCTCCAAGTTCTATTCCAGTGTGTTTGTAGAAAGATCACCCAAACCCCAAATCATTTTTCAACAGCCATCAGATATCTGACAATGCCATGTATCAATTAAAAAAATTTGATCAAAATTCATAACTTTAAAGGTGAAATTCGACGACACAGTCAATTTTGTCGAATTTCATCGGACTTGCTCGTTGGATTGTGGGTTCAAATTTTTTTGTGCCATCTAGGAAAGAATCAATGTTCAAAGCCACCAAGAAAGCTAAATGCAGTGGTCACAAAGACAATAAGAATGATTTTGATGGAACAGATGAAGATGAAGAAAACTTTGTAAAAATAAATAAAACGGAATGTGGAAAATACAATGCCAAGTTACCCTTCAAATGTTTTTTGTTGGCGAGCCTCTGATCGACCCAGGTTTAGATCCCTCGTTCGTCAACAAAGATCGAAATATCGACCCAACAGAGAAGGAACCCATTGGAAACACCTACGACGCAAAGGAAATCTCACCCGAGATATCTATTGGTTACTGTTAGGACCAGGTTTCTACAATTATGTGGGGATTTTCACTCTTACAGTACTTCTTAAATCACTCGACCGAAACTGGGGATTTATACTTCTTGTTCTTGCTTATTCATTCAATATAACAATATAATTATCCATCGATACATATTGCAGTATTTAACATAAAAACCTTATCAAAGACTCAAACTATTAACTGCGCGACACTTATATATATGGATTTATTCATAAATAGACACTATTCGACTTAATTAGATCCACTTATTCACAGCATACATGCATTCAACAAAAACATAATTATCAAATACATACAGAGACAAAATTTAATGTGAAAACCCATCTGGGAAAAACCACAAAGGTGCTCTTCATCTTGCATGAGAAATAGGTTAGCAACTTTGATCAGCGCACTCAATTTACAGACTCTTCTTTAGATATATTTTACAATTCGTACAAATATCTTTCCTCTCATGCACTTTGGTTTTGGGTCTATGTATTTCTCCTCTCCTTATCTCAAATGTCGATTCACAAACAACCTAGATTGATTCTCTAGCTAAGATTCGATCTTCCTTCCTCAATTGTCGATCCACACATAGCCTGGATCGATTCTCTAGCTAAGCATCTCTCTTCTCTCTCAACCTAGACCGACAATAACAATGATGAACGACCTGAAAATTAACCTCCCAAAACAATGAGCAACCCTCACATAGCTTGGGTTCTCCCTTTTATAATCTATTACATCTATTAATCAACCAACTCATTTATGTTAGCTAACAAGTTGTCATTTATATTCCCATACATTCTATTACAACGGAAAATAGACATTATCGGCCCAAAACAAAATCATGCTTTATTACCAAAAGCATGCTTTATTCTAACTAACTCTTTACCCATGATCAGTTGAACTGTCCTTTTCAATTGCTTTATTCTTCTTCTATCACAATTCCTTTTGTCATCACGACTCTTCTTCCATTGCAGCATCCCTTCCTTCAATATGGTTCCTTCTGTTATTGCGAATCTTCTTCCTTTGCAGCTCTTCTTCCATCGTTGCTTCCCTTCCTTCACAGCTCTTCTTCCATTGTGGTTCCTTTTTTCATCACAACTCTTCTTTCATCGCAGCTCTTCTTTCGTCATATCTCTTCCTTTTTGTCTTCCAACCAGAGTCTTTATCTGATGAATATGGTTGTCTATGATTTTCATTGATGACAACCCTTAATGACAAAGGAGTTAAGAATGATGACAATGGCAAGTTAAAGACAAGAAGGAAAGTGGACAAAGAACATTGGATGTGGCAGCTAGCTTGGGGTTCATATTACCCATCCCACATAACACCAAAAAGGTACCCCTACACCACTTAATGGCCCCTTAGACATCCTCTTCCTCCAAGTTCTATTCCAGTGTGTGTGTAGAAAGATCACCCAAACCCCAAATCATTTTCCAACAGGTTATGTCTTCCTAGAGCTTACAAATATTGGTTGCGCACAACCAAATAGTTTCATTGGATTCACCCCATTTGATGTCCAACATACCACTCAAGTTATACCGTGATTAATAGGTGACTATGCTCAGGCTAACATCTATAGCAAGGAACTAATATTTTTAGGTGCATGACCAACACTAGGAACATGCAATAGTTTAGGGTGTGATTAGGACAACTAGGCGTGCTAATGAGGACTCATAGATATACTTCACCACTCTGTTAAACACATTCAAACAATCTTGGCAATATAATTGCATGGGAATACACACAAATTCAGGGCACACAAGCATAAATTAACAATTGGATAACGTCGATACCACTCTGATGCTCAAAACAATAAAGGAACATATAGAATTGTATATAGAGTTGTGCAAAGTTTCTTTGTTAAAAGGAAATATTAGACAATGAGTAGTTGCACAAGTATTCTAATAGAGACATTGTGGAGTGGTTGGAGAATCCTAACCATAGATAGATGCATGAGTATGGGCATCAGACTATTGGAGGAAAATAGGTTATTGTGGATGTTGTTGAGGATGTAAACAACTTTTAGTGGGGGGAATGTAAGGCCCTATCTTTAAGAGGCTTTGAGCACCTTCGTGCACAATCACCTTGGTGTTTGTTGGCTAACAAAAATAGACATGATATGAGGTTGATGGATAGATGAGTTAGTTTTTGGGTGCCTTAGTAAATCAACAAGGTACACCATGGAATTGTCGAGAACCCTTGCATAAAGGAAAAGTGCACCATGGACATTGGTAGCTCACACTAGTTGGACAGCCCAAGAGAATATTGGAGGGAACTTAACGAGGTAGAGAAAGTTGGTGTGGAAAATCTCATATGTAGGAATGCATGATGAATGATGGACAAAGTGGCAAGAAGAACATGTTGGCTTACATATGAGTTGGGGAGTCTCAGCTAGGTAGACTAAGTGGGTGCACTTGGTTGGATGCATGTCAGCTAGGAGCACTTGAATGCACATAAAAAGGACATATGTTGCCTCCATATACTTCATGAATGTACCTTCTTGGGTCACTTTGGAACAAGACAACTAGGCTCCATTGGTGAAACCTTATCGGAAGCACTTCTTGAGTGCACTTGGGCATGACTTACTAGATGAGATTAACACACTTGTTGGGCACACTTGAGATGAGCACGAATGTGTTAAGCCCTTAATGATGGCACATTAACCCATATAGTGTAGTGCACTACCTCCTATATTGTGGTGCATTACATATTATTTATGTTGGCTTGGGTCTATTAGTTTTTATTGCATGTCTGTCTCCTATATATAGGAAGGACATATTCTCATTTTAGTTATCATTGGATATTGTCTTGTCTTGGTTACACAAGTACATTGCATAAGGAGGTTCCTCCCTTGAAGAGGGTTGTTATTTAACTATATTATTCATTATTAAGGCATGGATTACTCTCTTTTATTCTATTTCTGTTGTTTTTATGTTATTTCTGGGACCTGGTTGCATAACATTTGGTATTAGAGCTCTTTCCTCGGAACTGGCTTCTGTAAAACAAGTCATCTTGGAATTTTCACTACAAATTGTTTTCCATAAGGATTCAGAGATCAAGGTTAAAAGCCCACTTCTAAAATAGACCGAAATAGTTCCATCCCGAAATTCAGATTCTGATACATTACAGATACGGAGATAATTATAGAGGAATGTAGGGTATTTTACTAGTCCAAAACCTAGTCTAAAACATGTGTTCTAGGGAAACAGGTCATATTTGAGGCATCCAAGAACCAAATTGAGAGATACCAGTTGCATCTGAAAGAAGACAGACTAGGGTATCTATGGTCAAAATTTTAGCTATTGAAACAAAATATTGAACACGTGACATATCGTACAAGTTCACTCTTCTGGATAGGCCAAAAATAAGAAGATTTGGGATATTTGCAATAACGGTTTTTGAAAAATCCAAATTAGGACAGATATGTGGAATTGGAAACATGACACATCATGGTACCACAGGCCAAAGTTTCAGACCCAGAGAAGTCAAAATTTAAATTTTACCTTAGTTATAAGTCGATCATAAAACAATCTTCTAATAAGGGTTTGAAAAGTGTACATCATTTTGCATTTGAATAGATATGAGTAGAATGATCTATTTACGGTAAACCCTAGGGTGTGATATATATTTAGTGCTCAAAATTCCACCAAAAGGAAGTGGAAAGAATCACACTCCACTCAAACCCCCATAGGATTAATCCCCGACATATGATGAAATGGAAGACATATCTTTTAGAGTGTCCAAGTTGGAAGATATGATTAAAGGAAATGTGATTATGGGGATATAAATAACAACACCATCTTTATCCAGTTGGTAAATCTCAAGCAAAAAGGTCCAGTTACCGAGCACATCAAGCAATTTCAGTATCTAAGTCTCAGAGTGAATATTATTTCAGAAGATAATTTGTTAAATCTCATTATTGGAACCTTGAAAGATAAAATTCAACGTGAGGTGAACCATCATCATGTTTGTAGGAATCCTTTAACCAGCGCGGACATTGTTTGTTCTTCTAGCCTGTATGGTACAAGTCTAGAACAAAAATTCATAGCAGTATATCCTCTCCCTTGATAATTAATCTACTTCAATAAAATAACTCTTTTACCTCATATCTGAAATCTCTGGTCATTGTTTCACTATTCTTCACGCGATCTATAATACCTACAAAGAAGCATCAGAAACAAGACAAGAGATAAAGTAACAAGGTAGATCAACGGTCCATATTAATGATCAAGGAATCTAATAATAAATGACTAATATTCACACAAATCATATATGGGAAAGGAAAACACTTTTGTATTAATCAAAATGATAAGAGAAAGCTACAACCAAAGCCTTGATGTCAATAGCTTTGTCTCCACAAGGTATTTGACACACTCACACAACTCAAATGCTCATAAAAAATCTCTTTGCTCACAAAACTCACTCAGTATTTCCTTAATACCATACTTCAATCCAACAACATAAGGATTCTCTCCTCACAAATTCCATGAATCCTTCTTTTATAGGCCAAGGGAGGTTCATATGAGATGAGATCTTTTGGGAAAAGAATAGGGGATGATCCCTATGGGATAGGAGGTTGAGTCCCAGCTCTCCCTAATACATAGGAACATTCTCCAAGAGAGATTTCACTTGGAAGCTTCTCGAAACTTCTATTTTTTCCTTTTAAATCATGTTGGTGCTTCTTGCAATGAGGGTATGTGCATCGGCACACTTTGCAAACAAGGTAGAGGCTCCAATGGCGCCTATTATCAGTCGACAAGGTGTGACATCCTTCTCTAGCACTCTGTCATAGGAGGAAAGGTGTGCCAACCAGTCTAAGAGTGGGAAACAATGTCCAAAAGAATCCTTGGCCGATTTTTTTCAGGGATTTGAGGCATCAGTGTAGATTTCAGGTGCAACAAAATGCCCCCCAAAGTATGAAGCTAGAAGGATGTGATAGGTAAAATACTTTTTTAGACATTGGTCTGGTATTAGAGGCAAAGAGAGATGAGTTTATACTTTATATAAGACCAGTAACTAACTTATCTAACTCAGTCATGGTTGCGGACCAATACATTGCAGATCCATGAGGATGACTATGTCATGGCTACCAAGAATACACTGTAGATCCACGAACAATAATGTTGAAAATAGAACATGGCTACAGAATATAAAAAGTAGATCCATGTTATCCAGACTCAAATACTGAACACAACCACCAAACATACAATGTGAATCTGTGTCATAACTTCAAATAATCCGTTGTTGCAACCTGAGGATAGGTACATATTTAGGGTCTTCATTCCAATCCCCAAATGATACGATTCTATCCATGTGAATAGATGTCTTGATGTCAAACATGGTAGAAACCACTTGATTATCAGTCATTGATGTATATTGTTAACAAGTGCAAGGGAAATCACCATTGATGTCAATGATCCCCAAGGTATCTCAGTACATTCTCTCAAGTGTGAATAAAGGTTTTGGAGTCAAACACTTGATGGAATCTTTCAATCAGAGGTCATTGATGGAAACCTACCATTGAGGTATGCAGGATTCAAGGCACTTGACTTGTTTTCTAAGTCTAATTCTTGGATGATGTGCTGAAGTTGATAGGAATAGACTCGTCGAAGGAGAGCCATGATGTTTCCTCCATCATTGACGTGAAACATGGAATTAAAGTTGATTTTGAAGTGATGAAACAACCATGAGATTGACTCAGAGACGACTAACTTTGTAGGAAGGTAAAGTTATTGAATAAGTGGATTGCAGAAGAGACATCCTTTGAACAAGTTTTCGCACAACAAATGACTTGGAAACATTGACTTGACAAGATGAAAACCAGTTGTAATGCAAGGATATAGTGATGCATTATTCGAATTGACTCAAAGGATTCAGATGACTCACAAAATTGGATCAAATAGAGGACAAGATGAATACCCAACTATTTGAAAAAATGCAGAAATGTGCCATGTTCAAAGGTGGACTGTGAGCTGCCATTGACACAAATGAAAATATGTTCTCATTCCCTTAATTTCCCCATTGCGAAGGATGAGTGCCTTTTTTCATTTTTATGAGTTCAAAGAGGGTAAGAGACACTTTTTGTAGCTTATCAGATGATGAGTCCATTCTCATACATTTTATGAACCTAAGAAATGAGGGGTTTGTCCCCAATATGGTCGCCAATTTTTTTTGTAGGAATCCTTCAACTAGCGCGGACACTGATTGTTCCTCTAGCCTGTATGGTACAAGTCTAGAACAAAACGTCACATCAGTGTATCCTCTCCCTAGATAATTAATCTACTTGAATAAAATAACTCTTTTACCTCATATTTGAAAGCTTTGGCCGGTGTTTCACTATTTTTCACGTAATCTATAATACCTGCAAAGAAGCATCAGAAACAAGACAAGGGATAAGAGTAACAAGACATATCAACAATCCATATTAGTGATCAAGGAATCTAATAATAAATTACCGATATTCACACAAATCATATATGGGAAAGGGAAACACTTTTGTATTAATCAAAATGAAAAAGAAAGCTACAACCAAAGCCTTGATGTCAATAGCTTTGTCTCCACAAGGTATTTGACACACTCACACAACTAAAATGCTCACACAAAAGCTCTTTGCTCACAAAACTCACTCAACCTTGCCTCAACACCAGACTTCAATCCAACAACATAAGGATGCATGTTGGTTGTGGAGCTTGATCTTCCATATCTAGAGATATTATTCAATCGTGTTTGTACCCCAGGTGTATTGTACACTTGTTCCCCTTGCCTTGGGGTTCAAGAGAAATGCCCCCGAGACACTGGGGTTTGGGGGTAGTACCCTTGAGATACAGGGGTTCGGGGGAAACTCCCTTAAGAAACAGGGGTTCGGGGGAAAATCCCCTGAGAAATTTTTTTGGGATGTTTGTTGGCCAACAATTTTGCAGACCCATGGTATTGGGTTAACCATAGTATTTTTCCCCTATAAAAGAAAGCATTGTAACACAGTTGTGTATGGTATTATTGCATTGTACCCAATCTCTATGATTGTGTAAGAGAGACTGTGAGAGCGTGAAGAGGAAGTGTAGCAGTTTTGCTACAGGTTGTATCCCTTCATCTTTCTAGACTGTAATAAAAGGACTGGCAATTTCTTTGTGGACGTAGCCCATCATTTGGGTGAACCACGTTATATATGTGTCTCTGTAATGTGTTTAATGTGTTTTGCATCTTGTTTAATGATTTAACTGTATATTTTTTATTGCTATGCAGTCCTTTTCTCTAATAATTGGTATCAAAGCCAAAAGGTCTATTTGGCTGGTAAACTCGTAGGAAAGAAGGGTTCCTAGTTCAAGTGAGAGCAATGGTGGAAGAGGGAAAGTTTAGGGTTAAGAAATTTAATGGCCAAAACTATCAGTTATGGAAAATGCAAATGGAGGACTATCTGTACCAGAAGGATTTGTACCTATCGTTGGGCAAAAAATAAAAACAGTCGACAACTATGAAGGATGAAGAATGGGAGGTTCTTGACAGAAAGATACTGGGAACAATACGATCGTGCCTAGCTTCGTCGGTGGCTTTCAATATTTTGAAAGAAAAAACAATAGAGGGCATGATGAGCACATTGGGTAAGCTCTAAGAAAAACCCTCAGCTTCCAACAAGGTATTTTTAATGAAGCGATTATTTAATATGAAGATGTCGGAAGGTGGATCTGTTGCTAATCATTTAAATGAGTTTAATACACTTACCAGTCAGTTAAGTTCTGTAAAAGTGAACTTTGATGATGAGGTTAGGGATATTCTAATCTTATGTTCATTGCCAGAAAGATGGAATAGCTTGGTCATGGTTGTAAGTAACTCTGTCCCTAGTTCAAATACTCTTAAGTTTGATGATGTTGTTGGTGTTATTCTTAGCGAGGAAATGCGAAGAAAAGGAACAGGTGAGACATCAAGTAATGAGTTGACCATGGAGAGCAGAGGGAGACAAAAGGAGAGAGAAAAGAGCCCAGGTAATCGCGGCAAGTATAGAAAAGGCAGATCCAAGTCCAAATTTGGAAAAATAGAGTGTTGGAACTGTGGTAAGAAAGGACATCTGAAGAAAGATTACAGAGCTCCAAAGAAGAAAGGAGATAGACAGCAAGAGACTACTCAGGAAGCAAATGTAGCAGTTGATGTGTTACAAAATGCTTTGATTCTTGCATTAGATAATACTAGTGATTACTAGGTAGTAGATTCAGGGGCTTCATATCATGCTACACCCCATAGGAAATTCTTTCATGATTATGTTCAAGGTGATTTTGGGCATGTGCTATTGGAGGATAATGAACCATGTAAAATTGTTGGAAAGAGTAAGGTACAATTAAGTTAAATAATGGAAATGACTGGCTGCTAAAAGATGTAAGGCACATTCCTTCTATGAAAAGAAATCTGATCTCAACAGGGCAGTTGGGAGATGGCGATTGTTTGTCTATGTTTGGAGAAACGTGGTGGAAGGTTACTAAAGGATCAATGGTAATAGAAAAAGGAAATAGGATAGGTAAGTTATATTTGTGTCCTCATAATACTAATTATTCTATCTCTGTAGCTTCCACAGAGATAGGTGTGGCATTGTGGCATCATAGGCTTGGCCACGAGTGAGAAGGGGATGCAGAATCTCCACTCAAGGAAACTACTTCCAGATCTGAAGCAGGTAATTTTGGAATTCTGTGAGAACTGTGTTTATGGAAAATAGAAGAGAGTTAGTTTTCTGAGGGTTGGGAAACAAAAGAAGAGTGAAAAGTTAGAGCTTGTCCATACAAATGTATGGGGACCATCTCAGGTACAATCTCTTGGTGTCTCTCATTATTATGTTATTTTATTGATGATGCAACTAGAAAAACTTGGGTTTATTGCATTAGACAAAAATCTGATGTGTTTTATACTTTTAAGAAGTGGAAAGATTTGGCTGAGAATGAAACAGGAAAAAGGTTGAAATGTCTCAGATATGATAATGGAGGTGACTACTGCAGCAAGGAGTTTGACAGTTACTATTCACACAATGGGATTCGTAGAGAGAAGACCGTCCCTGGAACACCACAAGAAAATGGTGTGTCATAAAGGATGAACAAAATAATCATGGAGCGTGCAAGGTGTATGAGATTGCATGCAGGGTTGCCCTTACAGTTTTGGGATGATGTTGTAAACATTGTTGTTTATTTAATAAACAGAGGGCCTTCAAGCGCTTTGGATGGTGGGATTCGAGAGGAGGCATGGACAAGTAAATAGGTTAAATAATCATTTATAAGAACTTTTGGTTGTGAAGCATTTGTCCATATTGATAAAGACGATAGAACAAAGCTTGAAGTTAAATCCAAGAAATGTACCCTTACTAGATATAGGGTTGATGGTTTTGGTTATCGTTTATGGGATTATGAAAAATGAAAAATCATTAGAAGTAGAGATGTAGTATTCAATGAAAGAAAGGTTATGTACAAAGATCAATTGCAGGGAAAGAAAGTGGAAAAGGAAAATACAAAGTACATAGTGCTTGATGAAATAGGTGCCTCAAATATGACCTTTTTCCCTAGAACACATGTTTTAGACTAGGTTTTGGACTAGTAAAATACCCTACATTCCCCTGTAATTATCTCCGTATTTGTAATGTATCAGAATCTGAATTTCGGGATGGAACTATTTCGGTCTATTTTAGAAGTGGGTTTTTAACCTTGATCTCCGAATCCTTGTGGAAAACAATTTGTAGTGAAAATTCCAAGATGACTTGTTTTACAGAAGCCAGTTCTGAGGAAAGATCTCTAATACCAAATGTTATGCTGCCAGGTCCCAGAAATAACATAAAAACAATAGGAATAGAATAAAAGAGAGTAATCCATGCCTTAATAATGAATAATAGAGTTAAATAACAACCCTCTTCAAGGGAGGAACCTCCTTATGCAATGTACTTGTGTAACCAAGACAAGACAGTATCCAATGATAACTAAAATGAGAATATATCCTTCCTATATATAGGAGACAAAGACATGCAATAAAAACTAATAGACCCAAGACAACATAAATAATATGTAATGCACCACAATATAGGGGGTAATGTGCTACACTATATGGGTTAATGTGCCATCATTAAGGGCTTAACACATTTGTGCTCATCTCAAGTGTGCCCAACAAGTGTGTTAATCTCATCTAGTAAGTCGTTCCCAAGTGCACTCAAGAAGTGCTTCCGATAAGGTTCCACCAATGGAGCCTAGTTGTCTTGTTCCAAAGTGACCCAAGAAGGTATATTCATGAAGTATATGGAGGCAACATATGTCCATTTTATGTGCATTCAAGTGCTCCTAGCTGGCATGCATCCAACCAGGTGCACCCACCTAGTCTGCCTAGCTGAGACTCCCCAACTCATATGTAAGCCAACATGCTCTTCTTGCCACTTTGTCCATCATTCATCATCCATGCCTACATATGAGATTTTCCACACCAAATTTCTCTACCTCGCTAAGTTCCCTCCAATATTCTCTTGGGCTGTCCAACTAGTGTGAGCTACCAATGTCCATGGTGCACCTTTCCTTTATGCAAGGGTTCTCGACAATTCCATGGTGTACCTTGTTGATTTACTAAGGCACCTGAAAACTAACTCATCTATCCATAAACCTCATATCATGTCTATTTTTGTTAGCCAACAAACACCAAGGTGATTGTGTGCGAAGGTGCTCAAAGCCTCTTAAAGATAGGGCCTTACATTCCTCCCACTAAAAGTTGTTTACATCCTCAACAACATCCACAATAACCTATTTTCCTCCAATAGTCTGATGCCCATACTCATGCATCTATCTATGGTTAGGATTCTCCAACTACTCCACAATGTCTCTACTAGAATACTTGTGCAACTACTCATTGTCTAATATTTCCTTTCAACAAAGAAACTTTGCACAACTCTATACACAATTCTATATGTTCCTTGTTTGTTTTGAGCATCAGAGTGGTATCGGCGTTATCCAATTGTTAATTTATGCTCGTATGCCTTGAATTTGTGTGTATTCCCATGCAAGTATGTTCCCAATATTGTTTGAATGTGTTTAACAAAGTGGCGAAGTATATCTATGAGTCCTCATTAGCATGCCTAGTTGTCCTAATCACACCCTAAACTATTGCATGTTCCTAGTGTCGTTCATGCACCTAAAAATATTAGTTCCTTGCTATAGATGTTAGCCTGAAAAGTCACCTATTAATCACGGTATAACTTGAGTGGTATGTTGGACATCAAATGGGGTGAATCCAATAAAACTATTTGGCTGTGCGCAACCAATATTTGTAAGCTCTAGGAAGACATAACCTGTTGGAAAATGATTTGGGGTTTGGGTGATCTTTCTACACACACACTGGAATAGAACTTGGAGGAAGAGGAAGTCTAAGGGGCCATTAAGTGGTGGAGGGGTACCTTTTTGGTGTTACGTGGGATGGGTAATATGAACCCCAATCTAGCTGCCACATCCAATGTTCTTTGTCCACTTTCCTTCTTGTCTTGAACTTTCCATTGCCATCATTCTTAACTCCTTTGTCATTAAGGGTTGTCATCAATGACAATCATAGACAACCATATTCATTAGATAAAGACTCTGGTTGGAAGACAAAAAGGAAGAGATATGATGAAAGAAGAGCTGCGATAGAAGAAGAGCTGCGATGAAAGAAGAGTCGTGATGAAAAAAGGAACCACAATGGAAGAAGAGCTGTGAAGGAAGGGAAGCAACGATGGAAGAAGAGTCGTGATGACAAAAGGAACAGTGACAGAAGAAGAATAAAGCAGTTGAAAAGGACAATTTAACTGATCATGGGTAAAGAGTTAGTTAGAATAAAGCATGCTTTTGGTAATAAAGCATAATTTTGTCTACCTGAAAAATCAAGAACAGCAGCAGGCACCTGAAACTCCTGCAACTGTAAGAAAGTATACCTGGTTAAGTAGACCCACTGAACGATTCTCTCCTTCACTGTATTATTTATTGATGACCAATTCTGTTGAACCAGAATGTTATGAAGAAGCAATGCAGGTAGAAACTAGAAAGAAGTGGGAGCAAGGATTGGATGAGGAGATGGACTCATTGGTAAGAAACCAGACTTTGGATCTGGTTAAGTTGCCTACAGAAAAAAGGGCATTGCAGAATAAATGGGTTTACAGGTTGAAGTAGGAAGATGGAGGCAAGAAGCGGTACAAGGCTAGACTTGTTGTAAAGGGATTTGCACAAAAGAAAGGTATAGACTTTGATGAAATATTTTCTCCTGTTGTTAAAATGACTTCAATTNTTGAATAGTTAGATGTAAAAATAGCCTTTCTCCATGGGGATTTGGAGGAAGAGATTTATATGCAGCTGCCACAAGGGTATGAGGTCAAAGGGAAGGAGAATTTGGTTTGTAGGTTGAATAAGAGCTTGCATGGCCTGAAGCAAGCTCCAAGGCAGTGGTATTTAAAATTTGATAAGTTTATGACAGGACAAGGTTATGATAGATGTCATTCTGATCACTGTGTTTATTTCAAGAGGCTAGATAACGAAATATATATTATCTTGTTATTGTATGTGGGTGACATGTTTGTTGCAAGGTCTAACATGTAGGATATAAATGTGCTAAAAAAAAAACTAGCTAATTGATTTGTGATGAAGGATTTGTGTGCTGCAAAGAAAATCCTTGGTATGAGAATAACAAGAGACGGGAAAAATCACAAATTGACGTTGTCTCAAGGTGAGTACATAGAAAAGGTGTTGCAGAGGTTTAGAATGCAAAATGCAAAACCAGTTAGTACAGCTTTAGCCATCCATTTCAAACTAAGTAAGGAGATGTGTCCAGAGACACAAGAAGAGATAGATTACATGTCTAAGATTCCCTATTCATCAGCGGTTGGAAGCTTGATGTATGCCATGGTGTGCACACGACCAGATATTGCACATGTAGTGGGAGTTGTGAGCAGGTATATGAATAATCCAGGTAAAGAGCATTGGAAAGTAGTATAGTGGATTCTCAGGTATTTGAGAGGTACCACTTCACATGAATTATGTTTTGGAGGTTCAGACATTGTTCTACAGGGATATGTTGATGAAAATATGGCCGGTAATAAAGACAGTAGGAGGAGCACCACAGGGTATGTGTTTACTATGGGTGGAACAACAATAAGTTGGATTTCAAAATTGCAACATGTTGTTGCACTTTCAACAATGGAAGAAGAGTATGTTGCTGCTACAAAGGCTAGTAAGGAGATGATTTGGTTGCAGAGGTTCATGGAGGAATTGGGTAAGAAGCAGGAGAATAGCAGGCTGTATAGTGATAGTCAGAGTGCCATTCATTGCAAAGATCTCAACCTTTCATTCAAATACTAAACATATACAGCTCAAGTACCACTTCATAAGATCTTTTCTAGATGAAGAACTGTTAAAACTGGAAAAGATAGATACTAGCCAAAATATTGCAGACATGTTGACAAAGGGAGTAACCAGATAGAATCTGAGTTCCTGCTTAGTTTCTATTGGCCTTCAAGCATGAAGGTGAAAATAAGAAATTTTACAAGTCCAAGTTTTAGAGCATATCCCAGCAAGTGCAGCAGTGGTGGAGTTGTTGTGATCAGTCTCCAAGTGGAAGATTGTTGGTTATGGAGCCTGGTATTCCAAATCCAGAGATATTATTCAGTCGTGTTTTTACCCCAGGTGTACTGTACACTCATTCCCCCTGCCTTGGGGTTTGGAGCAGCACCTTGAAAAAGGGGGTTCAGGGGCGGAGCCTCCGAGAAATTTTTTGGGATGTTTGTTGGCCATCATTTTTGAGAAACCATGGTATTGGGTTAACCATAGTATTTTCCCATGGTATTTTTCCCCTATAAAAGAAAGCATTGTAATTCGACTGTGTATGGTATTATTGCATTGTAACCAATCTCTGTGATTATGTGAGAGAGACTTTGAGAGCGTGAAGAGGAAGTGCAACGGTTTTGCTGCAGGTTGTATCCCTTCATCTTTCTAGACTGTAATAAAAGGACTGGCAATTTATTTGTGGGCATAGCCCATCATTTGGGTGAACCACATTATATATGTGTCTCTCTATAATGTGTTTAATGTGTTTTGCATCTTGTTTAATGATTTAACTATATATTTGTTATTGCTCTGCGGTCTTGTTTTCTAACAGATGCTATCCTTGGTATTTTCTCCTAAAGTAGATGAAGCCTTCTTTTATAGGCCAAGGGAGCTTCATATGAGATGAGATATTTTGGGAATATGATATGGGATGATCCATATGGGCTAGGAGGTCGATTTCCAGCTCTCCCTAACAGATAGGAACATCCTCCATGAGAGCTTTCGCTTGGAAGCTTCTCGAAACTTCTCTATTTTCCTTTTAAATCCTACTAGAGATTCTTGTAGTGAGGGTATGTGTGCCAACACACTTTGCAAACAAGGTAGAGGTGCCAATGATGCCTATTGTCAGTAGAAAAGGTGTTCCATCCCTCTCTGGCACTCTGTCATAGAAGGAAAGGTGCGCCAACCAGTGTAAGACTGGGCAAAAGTGTCCAAAAGAATCCTTGGCCAAGTGTTTTGAGGGATTTGAGGCGTCAATGTAGATTTCATGTACAACGCATCCTTAGAGAAGGATTTCATGATGGCAAGGAAGGTTGAAACTAAAAATATGGCAATGACTACTAGAAATACCTTCTCCAACATATACAGAGAAAATAATGTTCCTTCTTCTAAACCACCACAAAGGTTGACACCTGAACAACAAGATGAAAGAAGAGAAAAAGGATTATGGTTTAGTTGTAATAACAGGTATAGTGAGGGACATAAGTGTGGTGAGAAGAAATTATTTTACATAGATTGTGAAGAGGAAGAACCAAAAGAAGAGGAAGCATCTCAAGAAGAGGCAACTTCAGAAGAAATAGAAGAGGATACTTCAGAAGAAATTACTCCCACCATATCTTGTCACGCATTGGATGGAATTAATACTCCTCAAACTCTCAAGATCAAAGGATACATAAAAAATAAGAACGTAACAATGTTAATTGATTTTGGTAGTACTCATAATTTCATTCACTGTAAAATAGTCAAAGTTCTTAATAACTATGTATATCCAACACCAAAGTTTCAAGTTATGATTGCAGATGGAGGAACTATAAATTGCTTATAAAAATTCCACAATATCAATCTTTCTATGGGGGAATATGTATTGAATAGTCCAATGATTGTTATCCCAATGGGTGGGGCCAATGTTGTATTAGGTGTCCAATGGTTACAATCATTGGTAACAATGGAATTTTAATTTTCAAAAACTTTTCATGAAAATTTCATGGGAAGGAAAAGAATATGAGTTAAATGGTATCACAAGAAAATAAAGCAAGGTGATAAGCTCTAATGGTATGACAAAGTTGTTGAAAAATGGACATCAAGGTGTAGTTGCACAATTATGCTCATTAGATGTTCAAACCTCAAAGTTCCCTATCTCCTTAGATTTCCAAAGGGTCATTAATAAGAATTCCAAGGTATTTGAAGATATTCCTAAAGGTCTTCCACATATTTGAGACTTTGATCATGCTATCCAATTAATTCCAGACAGTGTTCCTCCTAACATCAGGCCTTACCGATATCCCTATATCTAGAAGAGTGAAATTGAGTGTATGGTTGCTGATATGTCAGAGGCTGGAATAATTAGGCCTAGCCGAAGTTCTTACTTTGCGCCAGTGGTAATGGTACCCAAGCCAGATGGATCATGGCGTATGTGTTTTGATTATAAAGAGCTCAACAAGATCACCATTAAATATAAGTTTCCCATTCCTGTCATTGATGAATTGTTAGAAAAATTACATGGAGCAGTTGTCTTCACAAAGTTGGATCTTCGTTTTGGGTATCATCATATTCGAATGAAGGATGAAAACATCCCCAAAACAACATTGAGAACTCATGAAGGTCACTATGAATTTTTGGTCATGCCATTTGGTCTCACAAATGCGCCTTCCACATTTTAAGGTTTGATGAATTCTATTTTCAAGCCTTTCCTTAAAAAATGTGTGTTGGTATTCTTTGATGATATACTAATCTATAGCAAGTCGTGGGAAGAACATCTTCAACATGTTGACAGGGCACTACCACTACTAAAGGAGAAAGAGTTGTATGCAAAACCCTCAAAATGTTTCTTTGGAATAAAGGAGGTAGAGTATTTGGGTCATATTGTATCTCATAAAGGTGTCAAGGTAGACCCTAACAAAATTAAAGCCATGATGGAGTAGACGATTATAAAAACCCTATAGACACTTTGAGGATTCTTAGGTTTAACAGGGTACTACCGCAAGTTTGTTTAGAACTATGGAAGAATAGCAGCTCCTCTAACAACATTACTGAAGAAAGATGCATTTTCTTGGACTCCAGAGGCAACTCAAGATTTTCAACAACTCAAAGAGGCAATGTGTAAAGCTCTTGTTTTGGTGACACCAAACTTCACAAAAACATTTATTATGGAAAGTGATGCTTCATGAAATGGAATTGGAGTTGTACTAATCCAAGGACACCCTCTTTCCTTCACAAGTCATCCAATCAAGGAAAAAACTTTTAAAAGCCCATTTATGAGAAGGAAATGTTGGCAATGCTACATGCTTTGAAGTAATGGCGCCCCGGGAGACATTTCAAGGTTAAAACTGATCATGATAGCCTTAAATACTTCTTGGAACAAAGGATTTATTCATAACAGAAACAAAAATGGGTGACAAATATGTTAGGATATGACTTTGAAATCATCTACAAAAAGGGGAAGCAAAATTTTGTCGCAAAAGCACTCTCCAGAAAAGATGAGGATATTGAAGCATTACTCTATGCTATCTCGATCATCAAACAAAATTGGATAGCTAAAGCAAGGGATGAATGGAAAAATGACGAAGAAATATGGGCATTCATTCAAAAGCTGCATCAGGATCTCATTGCCTCTAATACATTTAAGTGGAAAGATGACTTGGCATGGTACAAGGATAACCTATATCTTGGTAAGAGTTCTTAGCTCAAGCAAAAGGAACTTTTTGAATTCCACTCCTCCCAATAGGAGGGTACTCAGGTTTCTTAAAAACCTACCACATGGTAAAGAAAGAATTATTTTGGGATGGTCTTAAAACTGATGTTCAAAAATTTGTGACAGAATGTTTGGTTTTCCAATGAAATAAAGTGGAAACAATTAAGACCCTAGGTCTCCTACAATCACTTTCCATTCCAATCCAAAGGTGGACAGAGGTCTCGATGGATTTTATCACATGTTTACCAAAGTCAAAAGGAAAGAGTGTCATCATGGTAGTTGTTGATAGACTTCCTAAATATGCACACTTCTATGCAATATCTCACCCCTTCAAAGCAAGCATGGTCACCAATTCTTTTATGGAGACAGTCCAAAACTACATGGTACTCCAAATATTATAAGAAGTGTCAAGGATCCCATTTTCACTAGAAAATTTTTGACCGAATTATTTTCTTAATTGGGTACTCAACTGGCTCATAGCTCATCTTATCATCCTCAATCTTATGGACAAACATAGATCGTAAACAAATGTTTGGAAGGGTATCTTTGATGTTTTGAAACTGATAAACAAACATAATGCGTCAGGTGGTTACCCTTGGAAGAATGGTGGTATAACACTTCCTTCCATACATCATAAAAAATGACCCCATTTATCGCACTTTATGGCTATCATCCACCATCCATCACATCTTCAATAAGAGACTCCTCTAAGGTTCAAGTAATGGAAGACCACATGAAGCATCAACAACAATTTCTTCAACTCTTAAAGGACAACCTCAAATCTAGCACAAAATCGAATGAACCAACAAGCATATCAACACCGTAGTGAACAAAGCTTTAATGTGGGGGATTGGGTGTTTTAAGACTACAACCATACAAACAAATGTCCCTGAAAAACACCAAGAAGGATAATAAATTATCACCTAGATACTACGGTCCCTACAAGGTGCTACAAAATATTGGTAGTATGGCCTACAAAGTGCAACTACCTGCATCTTCACGAGTCCATCCAGTTTTCCATGTTTCTTGTTTGAAGAAAGTAATCGATAACAAGCTACCTGTTCAAACGATCTTACCAGAACTTGATGAGGAAGGAAAAATCATTTTGGAGCCTGAAGAAATCACTGAAATAAGAACTACAGGGCTTCAAAATCGATCAATTCCAGAGTATCTCATTAAATGGAAGAACTTACCTGTGAAACATTCAACATGAGAAGATGAGTACTATATACAACAACATCCATAACTACTTCGGCGTTGAGGACAACACTTTTTGAAGGGGAGGGGCATCTTAAGCCCTTAATGATGGCACATTACCCCATATAGTGTAGCTCATTACCCCCTAAATTGTGGTGCATTACATATTATCTATGTCGGCTTGGGTCTATTAGTGGGTCTATTAGTTGTTATTGTACACCTTTGTCTCCAATATATAGGAAGGAGATATTCTCATTTTAGTCATCATTGGATATTGTCGTGTCTTGGGTACACAAGTACATTGTGTAAGGAGGTTCCTCCCTCGAAGAGGATCGTTATTTATCTCTGTTATTGTAGAAATAATAGCTCCAATGCTATGAACAAAGATGCTAAGAAGAAGCACTGGAAATAGATATTTCTACTAAGATAATTCTCATAAGCATACACATGAAAAATATACAGAGTAAAAGAGACTGGATCACATGAATGAAGAGATCAATATTGGAGTGTATCATTCCATTGAATAATGATGAATAATAGTGTACATAAATAGTACATCCATCATAGGAAAATCAAGTTGTATGGAGACAACTCATAAATCTCAAAAAGAATGACTTACAAAAATATGAAAAACCTCCATAGGTGGCTAAAGCACTTCCCAAATTAGTCAAGGACCTCACAAATTAGAAAAAGCATGAGTGAGTTGTCAAGAGTGGTAGAAAAACATGTTAATCCTAGAAAATGGAGAGAAAGTCATGAAGGATTCCTAGTTAACTAGCTTTACCTTATCCACATAAAAGCAAGATAAAGCAGAATAAAGCAGAATCTATTGTAAAGCATTGGTTACTGATTCTGGATGTCCATAAAGTGGTCAAGATCAACCCAGAATCAGAAATAAAGCATTCCTGGGGTATAGATGACATGTGTTGACTTTAATGTGCAAGTGGATGCCAACTAATTAAGCTAGTGGGTAGATAATTAATCAAATAATAATTAATTATTTTATCTTAAGTATTGAGTGGGTTTAATGTATTCCAACACCCCCCCTTAAGTCTGACTTTATGATGGTATGTCCAAAATATAGGTCTATATAGGGCCCAACAACAAGGCTATGGTCACCCTTTAACAATTATTCATGTCAAAAAAAAGTGAGGAAAGAGGCAAAACCACATGGAGAAAATCCTCCCTCAAGAAAGGACAGGGCACAAAATTTGAAATAATATGTCTTCAACATATCTTTATCTTCACTTGAATGAGCTGAATGAACGGCTTCTGGATGGAAGACTTGATGAAAAAATCATGAACTTCATGAACATGTGCTAGAATGTAGAACCTACAAGAAGGAAGAGGAGAGACTCCTTGTATCTCATCAAATGATGAAGTAGGAACTTTATCTAAATGCTTCTTTCTGTTGTCAAACTCTGATCTACAAACATAATCTAAAATGGAAAAGAGATATGTGCATACTCCTTCCTAAAGAGTACAAAAATTAAGACAATTTATTACACATCCAATTCCCTGAATAGCTGCAAAATTGTGATGTGAATCACATGCCAATATTCCAATATGATGTAGCACCTTTCCAGATCTGATATGAGGATGATAAAACTATGATATATCAGAAACATTAACATATGGAACAACAAAGACAAAGGCTTCAGTGACTCCATGAGGATATAGGTCTAGACTGGGAAAACTAATAGGTGTAAAAATCTGAATGATGGATGGACATGAGATCTAAACCATAAGTGTTTAGAACAGATCCGAACATGTTTAGTATTAGTCCAAATATGACTAAGGTCATGGCTAGCCAAACAATGAAATATAGGAAAGACTTCAAACCATGTAAGATAAGTAACACTGCATAATAGACCAATGATGAATCAACTAGTGAACTTGGGATTTGTATAGTCTTATGATTATTCAGAGATATGGTAGATGGTATTATTTGTGTCATGACATACATATCAGCCTGCAAACAATCTTCTAAATCAGATATATAAGCTTGTGAGGAAGAGCTGCTCAAAGACAAGTCAGTATCTAGTGAAAAATCACAATTTTTGGGAGATGAATCTAGTAGACTTAGAGGAGGATTATCAAAGAAAGGAACTGATATTTATGATTCTGATATATCAGAGACATGAGAAAATTATTTAATTCTGGCACTCAAATCATAAGTTATATCACCTTGGAACTACACACTATGACAGTGTTCTGAGGAATCAACAAGCTTCTCTAGTTCATTTGGAACTTCGATCTTGTGCTTCTCAAGAAGCTAAGACATGATGTCCATCTTCTTCTTGAAACATTTCTTCTCTGAATGAAAACCCTTGTTGGAATAATAACACTTGGATGTGCTCCCTTTCTTCTTACCCTTCTTTACTGAATCTTCATCAGTAGGCTTTGAGCTTTCATCTTCAATTTTTGACTTTGGCTTTTTCACAATTTGCTTCTCTTTTGATTTGACATTCTTGTTTCCTTGAACCATGAGAGCATGATCCTTGCCCTTGGAATAATTAAGGACACCCATATGGATCAATTTATCTTGCTCCTTTGTTAGTGAATCAATACAAGTATTTAGAGAAGGCATTTTCCACTTAGGAACAGCAAGACTAATAGCATGAAAAGTAGACACAAAAACTGAGTAATCAGGACCCTATTTAGAAAGAATGAAAAGGATTAATTAATCATCTTCTTTCTCAATCCCACATTGCTTGAGCATTATAAAAAGTGACTTGAACTTGGTGAAGAAACCCTCAAGAGAATCGAAATTTCTTGGACTCAGTGAGAATAACTCAATCTCCAATTGATACGCTCTTAGCTCATCTTGAACTCCAAAGAGAGACTTCAATTGAGTCCACACTTGGTTTAGAGTGGTCAAACCATCTAGATGAAAGAGTAGATCAGGAGAAATAGAGAGACAAAGCAATCCATAGGATTCATCCAACCTATTATGCCACTTAGCTTTCTCAATCACAGCATAGGGCTCATTCTCCAAAGTTAGAGTAACTCTGTATAGTCCTTTACTGCGCAATAGAATGCCAATTTTGGATTTCCATTCGTGGTAGTTGAAGGGAGAAAGACTTATAGCTGAGGAAGAATCCATATTTTTGCATTGATGCACTCAAGAAGAAACTCTCTGCAACCTGCAAAACAAAACTAGGAGAAAATCTTGTAATATAGACAAGCTCTTCTTCAAAGACGGATAGAAGACTGGATGTGCTCTGCTAGAGAGAACAGATAGCTCCTCAATTATGTATAACTTGATCAACCTTGCACTCTAATACAAAGTGAAAATAATAGCTCCAATGCTATGAGAAAATATGCTAAGAAGAAGCACTGGAAATAGATCTTGCTGCTAGGATAATTCTCACAAGCATACACATGAAAAATATAGAGAGGAAAAGAGACTGAATCACATGAATGAAGAGACGAATATTGGAGTGTATCCTTCCATTGAATAATGATGAATAATAGTGTGCTAAATAGTATATCCCTCATAGGAAAATCGAGTTGTATGGAGACAACTCATAAAGCTCAAAAAGGTCGACTTACCAAAATATGATAAACCCCCATAGGTGGCTAAAGCACTTCCCAAATAGGTCAAGGACCTCACGAATTAGCAAAAGCATGAGTGATTTTTCAAGAGTGGTGGAAAAAATGCCAATCCTAGAAAATGGAGAGAAGTTATGAAGGATGGGTTGGCAACAAAAAAACCCAGTTTCCTAGTTAACTAGCTTTACCTTATCCACAAAAAAGCAAGATAAAGCAGAATCTGTTGTAAAGCGCTAAGTTACTAATTCCAGATGTCCATAAAGTGGTCAATACCAACCCAGGATCAGAAATAAATCATTCCCGGGGTATAGATGGCATGTGTTGACTTTAAGGTGCAAGTGGATGCCAACTAATTGTTAGATTTTTATCATTCAAGCTAGCATTATGATCTTAGGGTCTTATCTAAGAGAATAACATGCACAGCAATAAAACACAAGAGACAATGAACACAAATATTTTCCTCAGGGAAACCATAAAGGAGAAAACCCGCAACTTCCTCAGAGATAGAATCAGCACCAAAAGCAAAACCCGAAAACATAAAGATGATCTCTCGACATCAGTAGTCTCTCTCTTGTCCCAGCAACTTCTCTCTCACTCATGCGCCCCAATGAGTGAGTGTGTGTGTGATAAATAGAGAGGCTCACTCTCTATTTATATTCTTTCGTTGACTTGAAACCCACTCCAACATGTCGGCCTCACTTAACAATTACTTACTAGAGCTGACATCTCTAGGAGTGTCTAATAACCCTAGTGCCCGACAACTTGTGGGGACTTTTCCTCCTCTGACCAACAAGGAGGGTTATCCTTAACACAACGGTGCGTACTATTGCCCCGACTTATAATGACTCACCTAGGGTCGACTTCTCTAGGATAGTCTAATAACCCTAGGGCCCCACAACTGCGGGGACTTTAACCCTTAACCAATAGGAGGGTTACCCACAATGACTTGACATGACTTATTTACATTATAGAAACTCCCAATAGGAACATTGGGGCATGACATGACTCAAATACATTAGAGACACATCCCGGAATAAACATCGGGGTACAATACATAAGATATGCAGATGAATACATTCCGAAGTTACAAATACATCAACACTCCCTCTTAACTAGGAAGGTATTCTCTCGACACAATTTATCAGCACAAGTCTTCTTCTTTCTATCATCTGGATCATCATTGAGTTCTCGTCATCTTCAAGTCATCTTCATCTTCAAGTCATCTGTGGATCTAGATCATCACTGGATCTGGATCATCACTGGAACATCATCACTAGATCTGGATCATCATCACAGGTGCTATTTCATGATTCTTCTTGTCACACGAAGTTCTACAGAGCCAGCTCTTTTTCATGCTGGTTGTAGGCCTAGCCTCCTTGTAGGTCTTCTTTAGCGTTTATATCTGACCCTAAGTCAGAATGGCCAGCACTCACATCTAACCATGAGAGGAACACATCCAACATCATGTCAAAAAGGCACATCACTTACATTCACCAGCATGATAGTACACAACTACTATCATCTGTGAAAAGGCACAGCACTCACATCTAACCTAGACTCGTTAGAAAGGCACAGCACTCACATCCACCAACATGATATGACACAACTACTATCATCTGTGGAAAGGCATAGCACTTACATCTGACCTTCACTCGTAAGAAAGGAACTCAATCATAGATTGAGGGTTCTTGGTATCTGACTAGGTGCCTCCATTCAGAGAATGGAAATAGCCCTTATATCCGATCATGTAGCAACCAATCCTACAGTCATATCAGAATGGCTCAACACTCACATCTGCCATGGAAGGAACCAATCCTCTCACCATGACAAGATGGCAACATCCCTTATATCTAATCAAGTGGGAACATATCCCTCAATCACATCAAAATGGCCCTGCACTTATATCTGATCATGTGAGACTACATCCCACAGTCATCAAAATGGCCCTCAGTGCGAGACTGAGTATTCCAAGTAACTGACCAGGTACCTCCATTCAGAGAATGGTAATAGCCCTTATATCTGATCATGTAGGAACCAATCCTATAGTCACATCAGAATGGCTCAGCACTCACATCTGACATGGAAGGAACCAATCCTCTCACCATGACAGAATGGCTCAGCCCTTACATCTGACCATGGAAGGAACTTAATCCTCTCACCATGTCAGAATGGCTCTAGGTCTCATCATTTCCCCTTGGAGGGAACCTTGATATGGAGAACACCAAGCTTCTCCCTAAAGTACTCAAACTTCACTTTGGCCATTTCTAGCATAGAATCACATCAAGGCTACTTACATCCAAGGATGACCTACGAGCTTCGTCAGGACCGATTACATCCGAGGACAACCTACAGGTCTATTTACATCTGAGCAACCTACGAGCTTTCGCCAGGATTTATGCTCAGACAACCTATCTCACCAACTATGCTAGAACTCCTTTTTTCGAGAGATCTCAATCTGAATCACATACTGGAGCTTCACTGCTCCTCTCTCCCAAATATCAAGTGGCAACATCTTTTTCCTCAGCTGTACTCAGCGCCATGCAGGACTCCATCCTGCCAAACCAAGAGATCACACTTGATCCCATACTGAAGGAGCACCTCGAAGCTCTCGTCCTATCAATGGCACTACATGCCCAATACGAATCCACACAACCCACCATGTTAATCTTCTGATTAGCCTCATACTTGAGCCCATACTCAACTGTACCCTTCAGGTACCTCATAGCATGCTTTGCAACCATCAGGTGAACATGTCTCAATGTGTTCACAGCAAAGCAAATATCTGGTCTCGTATTCGTCAAGTACATCAAGGAACCAATCATCTGACGATACATCATAGCATCAACCGTCTTTAGTGAAGCAACACTCAATAGCTTCAGGTTCGATGCCATAGGTGTGGTCATGGCTTTGCAGTCCATCATCCTGAACCTCTTCAGGATATCTACTACATACTTCCCTTGTCCACACCTCCATGCCTAGAACGTAGTGCATCATCCCCAAGTCCTTTATCTCGAACTTGACAACAAGTCTTCTTCTTGCAAAGTTAATAAGTTCCTCTTTTCTGTCAGGAACAAGTCATCGACATATAACAGGAGCATTACTGGTCTTTTGCCTTCAACCTTGAAGCAAAGGTTGGAATCCTTTTTACTCTCAGTAAAGCCTAGAGTCATCAGTAATCTGTCCATCCTATCGTACCATGTCGAACCTCAAGATATTCTATAGTCATTCCCTCTGAAGCGGAGCATCATACTCCCTCTATCTTTCATACTCTATGCACTGAAGCATTCTGTACCGGAGTGACAAGTAGCTTCCTATGCTACTAATATTCTATGTATCCATCTAGTGTAGAGACTTTCATCTTCAACCTTGTAGCAAAGGTTAAGATCTTCATCAAGCTCATCATGTATGTGTTTCAACTTCCACTATCTACAAATGTCTCTTCGTAGTCTATGCCTTCTTTTCGTGAGAAGCCTCGTGCTACGAATATTTCCTTGTATCCCACGATGTTTCCATCTACTACATAATGGAACTACGAACTTCCCTTCATGTATAGATACTGCATCCTAGACATCATTCTTCTTGAACTGGTCTTCCCTTTCTTCTTGGTTACTTCTTCATAGCTGGAAGGTTCTACATCAATGATGTCGCTACATTCGTCATATTATTCTTCATCTTGAACTGTCGTCACTTGTTCTTTGGAACAAGTCTCATCCTTCTTTACTTGTAGGCGATTATGTATGCGATCTTTCCTACAAGTCAAATGCATTTGTAAGGTTAGAAACATTTCATAAGGAATATTCATACTGGAAAATTCTTATGCATAAATATATGATCATGCAACTACTTTAGCCAATACAACATTCATCCATATCTCACAGAAACTTTCTAGATGCCTTCCATCTCTACCAAGACAACATTGAGATTGTGCACTAATCCAATATGTCAACAAAGAAGTTTCATTCTAAATAAGTAGCAATGGAGAGTTGTATAGCGCCATGAGCTACTTATCCATCATATGCATATTAGTAGTATACTGTCATTAATGCAAACATTCTATCATGCATAATACATTAACTGAATATAAACAAATGCATAACAAAACAATACCATGAAATGATAATTGAATACTTATCTTTATTTATTTCATGGGTAGACTCCTTCTTGATCCTTCAGCTTTATCATCTTCCTCATTCATAATAGCATCATTTCTTATCCAAATGCTAAGATGGTGTTGAGGCCTAGAAAATCACAGGCAACAACAACAAGGGATTCTCCCCAGTCAACGTTCCCAACTAGCCCATGACTGTTTGGTATGGGGAATCTGCCCGGTCTACGGTTCGGCTATCGTTGGTCAAGTAACAAAAATAAAAGGTTTTACCGGTTGCGGCCCGGTCCACCGTGTATATTTTTGTGTTTTTAGTTTTAGGTATGATATGCAAGTGTCTATCTAAGAATGTAGATTGATAGAGAATACGAGGAGCGGTTACAATGTGATGCACAGGTTCTTACCTCTCGTCTTGACTCTCTCGCATCTAAATCACACACAGCAAGAAAACTAAAACTAACTTAACTAAACTGTCCCTAGGGAGCGAGATTATCATTTAATGAGTAATGTATTACTGTTCATGCATTAAGAAAAATCACAGGTAGTTGTTCTTTATTTCAAAGCACATAAACATGAATAGATAGATGAACAACAAGATAGCTCATTGTTTATGAAAAGCATTCATTACTCATAGTGGAAATTTCATAAAATAAACTAGAGAGCATTCACACAAGAACATAGGTTCAACAAGTTAGAATGATCTCACAGTTAATAGACAAAAGCTGAAAACGAAATAGTTCCCCTTCAACAACATCTATTGCACAACATTTGAACATTCCACCAAAGCTTTCTCCAACAGGCAAAATTGTAATTATCTATTGCAAGAGGAAATAGTTCTTCTTACAACATGTTATCACAAGTCTAACTGGGAAAAAGTCATTTTCCACATCTAACTCTCCTATATTTATGCAAAAATCCAAACTCTTGGACTGCCCCTCGGTGCCCTTTGGGCTCCCCCAACCGTTTAATCTCACAATTTTGTCTATTGTGAGTGCTCATGATTCACACAAACGTTATATTTTGAATCTAAGATTTAAAAGCACTTTTATGAAAAGGACCAGCTTGGTAACTAACAAAGTCCTCCCAATCCTGGGCCTTTGCTGTTATCAATCTGTCTAAGATCTCAACCCTTAATTTCTTCTCCTTTGTTTCCTCATTTTCTTTCTCTTCCTTCCCTGCTGCCTCATTTTTTTTTCTGCTTAGTCTCCTAGACATATCCTCTCTGCAGCGAGCATCATCCTGTCATGAACAACCCGTTCTTAAATCACTTAGTGTTTGACAAAGTAACTCAAATTGTATTAACACATACATCTTGTAAAATGAAAAAAAAATTAATGCATGAAGAGAAAGATGATAATGCTGAGAAAATCCTGCACTTTCATATCTTGAACTCAGCTAAGTCCAAAAACCACAAATCCGAAAAATAAACTCCTTATCCTAATCCTGACCGCATCTGGACCAATTCGACACCTCCAATGGCAGCATGAAAAGTGACAAAGTCACCGCCATCGAAAAATAGGGTAAAAGCACAAGGGAAAGGCAGGAAAACTCCTACCGACGGGAAACACTTAAGCATCAAGTGAAAACACAACTCCCATCGGTGGGCAGAAACACTGTAAGTCGGATGGTTAGCTCACTAAACCGCCGCAACGGCGGAGACCTTATAGACTAAGGATCCCGGGTCAACATAAAACGTCGGCGAAATAAAACATTAAATGCTGTCATCCACGCATCGGAAATCAGAATCTTGGAGGGCTAGGTATCGGTGACCAAAGTCTCAATGCTGTCACCGTGCCGGTAGCGCATAGGAATAACCACCCCCCCCTCCTCCTCGATCAATAGTCAAAACCACTCCGATAGCGAAAAACAAAACAATGCAAAGTAAAAGTTGAAAAAACCAAGGCATCGGCGAGCATCAGAATTATCCATTGGCGAACAGAAAGACTAGAAATCGGGTGGTAAGTGCACTATGGAGCCACAACGGTGGGAAACAAAAGGACTAAGGCCCCGATTCAGAGATAAAAAAGACTTTCGATAGCGATAAAAGAAAACATCAAAAAATAGAAAATTGAGTGTTCGGAAGACTTAAAGTTGCGTAGCGGTTAACATAGTTCGTTTCATCTCCGAAACAACGGCAGGATAGAGAAATAAAACCCCGACTTCAATTCAATCTCAAAATCCAAATTTGTAGCAGAGAAAAACAGAGTTAGGGGATTCAAAAAATTTCATGCAAGCTAAAATCAGAGGATCCAAAATTTTAAAAATTTGGGAAAACAGTTGCAGCTGCAACAAATGGATAAGAGGTTCTTCAAGATTTGAGTCCTTCATATTCCTCATCGCTTGAGGGATCTTCTTTGGATGGTGAGAGCTTGATCTTCAGTTTCTCCCATCTTCTCTTCTCTTATTATGAGTCGAGCTTCTTCTTCTTCCTAGAGTCTGCTGAAAGTAATCACTTCCTTCTGGCACACATTTCTCACATGAATGAATCCCATGATCCTGGGAGGCCATTCACAGTGGCTATCACCACTTCTGCATTCTCCACTTCTTTTTCTAATGTTACAAGTTGTTCTTTGATTTGACAGACCCTCGTAAAGTATGATTGTATGGTCTCTACATTCTAGATCTTCACATTCTTCAACTGGTTTCTTAAGGTCATATTCTGATTTATGTTCTTCCCTTCAAACAGCTTGGTCAAGGAATCAAAATCTTCAGTGTCTTTAGGGAAGACACTTGTGGTACAAGGTGATCCATGATTGAATTAGTAATGATCTTTTTGTCCTTGACCAAGTTCTTCTTGTGTAACGCTTTGAGCCTCATCTCCCTCTCAAACTGGAACCTCTCTACTCATGTAGGTTTCCAATTCATTTTCTTCAGAGAGATCATATACTTCCATGCTTGGAATTTGTCAAATTCACCAAGCTTATCATCAAGCTGATGTCATAGATCACTTTGAAATAAGAACCTCAAATAAAAATAGCAAAAGATTAGATCTTACCGATTTGAGGTGTACACCCTGGTTCCGGAGCTGGCTTATCTAGGGTTTATCAGAGAAACCCTAATTTTCAAAACCTTGAATATTTCAGATCTGATTGGACAAAAAGATAGATCTCTTCAAGGTGAGTTTTCCAATGTACTCCTTTTCTGAAAATAGTGGAGGGAAGCTCCTGGAACAGGAAGCCCTAGTTTTCCAATTTATTCTGCAGAAATGCCTGATACTATTTCTATGATATCTCTGAAAATACCGCCCCTCTGTGTCTGAAACTTTACACCGAAGTAGCCTTGTATGTCCATGTTCCAACACCATAGGTTTCATAATAAGTGGTTTCACCAATTGGGACTTATGATCGTTTTCCCAAGGTGACATGTTGCAGCACTGTTCAGAACAGCGAAGTTGTACGGACTTCCACATGTCATTATTTCATCTTCTGGGTCTGAAACTCGGACCACAGAAAGTATATTTCGTGCCATTTCTGGAACATCTTCAAAAGTTTCATTTGGACCTTTGTATCCCAAGATATAGCAATTATCCCCAGGTGTCCTGTTTAGGAATGAATCCTGGAAGAGGATGGAACCCTAACTTGGAGGGATCATATCTCCCAGAATATAGCAAATCTGAGGCTGCATTTTGGACACAGTGTAAATAAGGATTTTATCTTAGGCCCGTGAAAGTTTCAGCTCATGAGCCTTCTCCAATCCCTAAATATAGCGAATGTACCAAAACTTATCAGTTTTAACATTTTAGGGTTTTTCCAGCTCGGAGTCAAACTAGGGTTTGACTTTCCCGGAGTTATACCCAACCAAAAATCTCGACCCAAGTTTCTAAAATTTGATTTTGATGAGGAGAGTAATCCTATGTTGGGCTCATTCAAAAATTCATTTTTTGTAGAAAGCCCTAATTTCCTGCACCGAAAACTGAAAATGCTCGAAATTGAATTTCGCTTCGACAGAAAGATGCGCCCTTCAATGGAGAGTCAGCCTAGCATACTTTTGCTAATGGATTGTGGAGAAAGACCCAAAAAGTGAGAATCCCTAGCTTCTGCAGCTGCATAATGTCTTCTTCTCAAGTTAGCTCTGATACCATGTTATATTTTTAACATTCAAGCTAGCATTATGATCTTAGGATCTTATCTGAGAGAATAACATGCACAGCAATAAAACGCAAGAGACAATGAACACAAATATTTTCCTCAGGGAAACCGTAAAGGAGAAAACCCTGCAAATTCCTCAAATATAGAATCAACACCAAAAGCAAAACCCAAAAACATAAAGATGATATCCCGACAATAGTAGTCTCTCTCTTGTCCCAACAACTTCTCTCTCACTCATGCGCCCCAATGAGTGAGTGCGTGTATGATAGATAGAGGGGCTCACTCTCTATTTATATTCTTTCATTCACTTGAAACCCACTCCAACATGTCGGCCTCACTTAACAATTACTTACTAGAGTCGACATCTCTAGGAGTGTCTAATAACCCTAGTGCCCCACAACTTGTGGGGACTTTGCCCCCTCTGACCAACAAGGAGGGTTATCCTTAACACAATGGTGGGGACTATTGCCCCGTCTTACAATGACTCACCTAGGGTCGACTTCTCTAAGATAGTCTAATAACCCTAGGGCCCCACAACTGCGGGGACTTTAACCCTTGACCAATAGGAGGGTTACCCACAATGACTTGACATGACTTGTTTACATTATAGAAACTCCCAATAGGAACATCGGGACATGACATGACTCAAATACATTATAGACACATCCCGGAATAAACATCGGGGTACAATATATAAGATATATGGATGAATACATTCCGAAGTTACAAATACATCAACACTAATTAAGCTAGTGGGTAGATAATTAATCAAATAATGATTAATTGTTTTATCCTAAGTATTGAGTGGGTTTAATATATTCCAACAGTTATTCATTATTAAGGCGTGGATTACTCACTTTTGGTTTAATTCTGTTGTTTTTATGTTATTTCTGGGACTTGGTTGCATAACAGAATGTAATAGGTGCACCTATTGGGTACACTAGCGACAGATGGGTATACAATGAGTGACCTTCCATACACACTTGTAATGGACATGAATGTGATGGGAACCCTTATGGGAACTTGGAAATTGGACATAATTGTGATCATGTGGCATAGCATGTGTGACACCATTGGAAATGGATGTTGGTGGACAAGTTACAAGGAAAAAAATAAGTTTGATGCAGACACTTGGGTCCACTTCGACTTGGAGGGGGTTGTATGAACTTGGCAAAACTCATATGTATAATGGATGCCTAAAAGTGGCTAAGTCCTTCACTCTGGGGAAAGTGATTGAGAAACAAGTTCAAAGTGAGATCTATAATTCTACTAAGTTATGGGTTTTGCACAATACAATCAATCTGGACTAACTAGGTGAGAAACAAATAGGTGAATAGGACTTGCAAGAGGCAGGCATGTGGTAGCTTCAAGGGTTGGTTTGTATAGGACTATTGGGCACTGACAGGAGGCTAATTCACCTTATATTCATTGTACTTTCTGAAAAAGAGTGGCGAGAACATGGCTTCCCTCAATTGTGTATTGTAAACATAGTTTTCATAAATAAAGTTTAAGGCATCTTCCTTGAGTGTTGCATGTACATGTGCATGTGTATTAATACTTGTTTATTGGGATGAATGTTGTTCAATTTCCGTAATGCTTTATTTTGGTTAAGTATTGACATTGACTTAAGTTTTGTATACTGTTAAGTAAAAGTATTGCTAGAATATTTTAAAGGTTATGGTTGGGCGCGTGCTAAACTATTAAATGAACTTGGTTGAGTATGACTTAGTGGCATTTGATGGTTTGTGGACTAGGCGAAGTTATGAGTAGGCCTTAGGCAAAGAGACATAGTTTGGTTGTAATAGAAAAAAGTTGGCCAATGCCCTAAGACTGAGGCAAGGTATTGGTGCACAACCTCAGGTGTCAAAGCAAAGTTGGGAAACCCCCAAGTTCAAATAAATGAATTCAAGCAAATTGCATGTATGTGACAATTTGGATCTAGTATGTATGGGATTGGTTTTCACCCCATGTCAATGGTTCACTCTAAAGGTATTAGTTGAGCTTGTAGTAATAAGGGAAGTAGTGTGATTGTTTAGTAGTACCTCCACCATCTACTTAAGAGTTTGCAAGATAGTTTGTACCATTTCCATTGAAGAGAGGTTGAAAGAATGAAGTAACTGAGCAACTTGACCAAGAGGGTTCCTTTAGAGAACTATCATCTCTTGAGGGAGTGCCAAACATATCTAGTCAAAGTAAGTAAATAATATAATTACGCTCTCTCCATTGTAATTGAATAGGCAATAATATCTCCCTAAAATTCCATGGTAGTGTTGGCAGTCAGCAACAACCCCTTCATTTTTCATTTAAGATGAAGGGAGATCAGCTCTCTTTTATGATTTACTTTTAAAAAGATTATAAAAGAGTACCTTCAGAATCATCGATTCTGAAGGTACTCTCAATTATAGAAGAGACAAATGACAACATTTTCATAGTTTTGATAATTAGCAGCTGTTAGTTTCATAGATTTTCATATAATCAATTCTATCATTAATTAATCTATCTGATTTAAGAAATTTAACGAGATAGTATGCTAATTGGGGTTCAAGGAAAACACATTTTGAATTTGTCTGAAGCTGGTTATTGATAAGATATTATAAAGTTCCGAAAGTACTAGAACTTGAGGTGAATTATTAAATTAAAATTTTTATTAAAACCTAAAGAGTTCACATTCTATAGGTAACTTAATATCATATCATTATTTTGTAAAAATTGTGTATATATAGCTAGTGAAAAAGCATATAAATAAATATCATTTTGAAATCTTTATATGCCATAGTTTAATGGCTATGCATCCTATCAAATTCGATTGGGGATATTAATGGATGAGGTTTTGTAAAGTCTTAAGACTTTGTTTCAAAATGAAACTTTATGTAATACGTGACCCAAGTGTTAATTTGGATTATTGGTTAATTATATTGCAAACACTAGGTTTTACTGTTTCAATACTATATTATCATGTTAATAAACGCTACAACCTTTCATGTATAGTCCGAAAGAGATCATTAATTGACCGTTTTATGAGATACATGACCCATGTGTCAAATAATTAACACCTATTACTTGGATTGCTGCGTTGGCATGAAAATTTGGTTAACACCTTTCGTTTTGATCGACAGCTGTGAATGAGTTAATGAATCGTATCAGCAGGATTTAATGTTGTATATGACTGATAACCATTAAATTTCGTAACACTGTACGAGTGTTAGGATTATTAATCCTCCCTTGTCCAAATTTGGTCATATGTCTAAATCGGGAGTCATGTCTAAATCGGGAGTCCATCTAGTCTATTTATAGTCATTAGCACCATTGGTTAAACTTAACCTAATTGGGGCACATGTTTCAGTTACCAAAGTGTGGGGAACACTAATTGAGGCTCACTGCCACTTATTGCACTTGATTGCATAAGTTTAGGAGTCTCCTAGATCAATCCCTACAATTTAGGAATCAACTGGGAGTGCCGAAACCAACCAAGGTCAGTTAACTTCAGTTGATGACTAGTCAAGCCAAGTTAGGAGTCAGTTACATTCAGTTCTAGCTGTCTACATTCAGTTAAATAATGGTTTAATTAATTGCACACATGTGGGGCGTTTTTATCACCTACCACAGTCAGTTAACCATTATTTAATACTAAATGTTTTAGAACTCCGGTTATGATTTAGACAAGGACAGTTAACTACTGGGTCCTTAACTTCAGTTGATGACTAGTCAAGACAAGTTAGGAGTCAGTTAC
>LPNX010150113.1:118663-169192 GCA_001517045.1 Pseudotsuga menziesii
TCTTTTAGTACCGCTTGTAGCTGTTCTCATCAATGGTGTGAAGAAACAAGTATCGCAAGTCTCCTACAAAACTGCTGCTGGGGATTTGATTCCATTTCACAGTTTTGGATCTGTTTTGAACCTGTTTATATCTTATTTACTTTCTGATATGATATTATTTGGTTCATATTTTAAAATTCAAAAGCATTTAGTCATGCTTGTAGCTGCTCTCACCAATTCTGGTGTGAAAAATCAAGTACCGCACTTTCTCTTCAAAACTGCTGATGGGGATTTGGTGTTAGTTTCCTCATATGAGGTTGCTGATATTTTATTATGTGATTCATTATCTATTTCAGAAGCTATATCAGACTATGGAGCTCCAGCATTCGCTCTCAACAGTCCCAGTGCTTCTCTACCATTGATCACATGCTCATCTTCTCACAGAACTAGTAAAGAGGAAGATTTTCTGCATCTACCTGGACACCTGCTCCTAACACTTGGGGCTGTTTTTACCACTCATGGTTTGCTGTTCATGGCTGCAACATATCATTTTCTTGAGTGTTCTTCACATTTTCTGAATTCTCAAGAACCTTTCCTCACTTTTCAGTTGACTTCAGTTGCTCTACATGGGTCCAGTCTTCATCCGGCAGCTGTCTATATTTCTGATTTAGTTGAGCATATCATTCTTCTTCCAAAGAGGAAGATTCCTCCAGACATAATGATGGAGAGGTTCACATGCCAGGCCCTAGGATACCTGTGCACAAAAGAACCAGATTGATCCTGATTCTACCTGCTTAATTAGAAGGGGGGGTTTTTTCCCATGTGGTTTTTCCCCAAGCACCTTATTTTTGAGCAGTTACTTTATTTTACTTGATGTAATGGGTGACCTATGGTCTTAGTTACCAGGGCCCATAGTTTGTCCAAGTTAGCATTCAGGGGTGGTGTTAGGATTATTAATCCTCCCTTGTCCAAATTTGGTCATATGTCTAAATCGGGAGTCATGTCTAAATCGGGAGTCCATCTAGTCTATTTATATTCATTAGCACCATTGGTTAAACTTAACCTAATTGGGGCACATGTTTCAGTTACCAAAGTGTGGGGAACACTAATTGAGGCTCACTGCCACTTATTGCACTTGATTGCAGAAGTTTAGGAGTCTCCTAGATCAATCCCTACAATTTAGGAAGCAACTGGGAGTGCCGAAACCAACCAAGGTTAGTTAACTTCAGTTGATGACTAGTCAAGCCAAGTTAGGAGTCAGTTACATTCAGTTCTAGCTGTCTACATTCAGTTAAATAATGGTTTAATTAATTGCACACATGTGGGGCGTTTTCCTCACCTACCACAGTCAGTTAACCATTATTTAATACTAAATGTAACAGTTGGTTGTGTTTTAGAACTCCGGTTATGATTTAGACAAGGACAGTTAACCACTGGGTCCTTAACTTCAGTTGATGACTAGTCAAGACAAGTTAGGAGTCAGTTACATTCAGTTAAATAATGGTTTAATTAATTGCACACATGTGGGGTGCTTTTCTCACCTACCACAGTCAGTTAACCATTATTTAATACTAAATGTAACAGTTAGTTGTGTTTTAGAACTCCAATTGTGATTTAGACAAGTCTTGGTTACCTACAGTCAAGTAGAGTCGTCAATTCGAACTTCCTCATGTGGATTCGAATTGCTTGTGGCTATTAAAGCCATTTTACATCATTGTAATTATTATCTGGATTACTTTTTTTATTAATGAAAGCATTCACAGCTGCAAGCCTTTTGCACTGTTTCATTCTTCAATGGCTGAGTAAATTGTGAGATCTTCTTTGTGAGTTGTGTGTTTGTCTACAAATCTATATGCTCAAATTTAACTACGAGCTCATCATGCCCACTGTGTGTAATCAATGTCTTGATTCAAGATTCATCAATCAAATGATCCTTGATATGGAGATTTGGTTATGATTTACAGTCAGTCGTGGTTAGTCATGCATTTATCATAGCAAAACGTAGGTTGTAGAGTTCATCTTCTCTCAATTCGGTTAAAATGGCCAAACTTGGAGCCTTTGTTTCTATCAGGCATGAAGCATGTGAGGATTTGACGTTTCATATCATGTCTTTTATCTCGGTGCATATCCCTTCCCTCTTCACTACTCCATTCATTCCATTTTGTAATCCGGATAGTGGTGAGGAGGCCATGGCTCCGCTTAGTCGTTTTGAAATCTCAGGGTTAGAGCTTATTGAAGCTGATGAGAAGGTTGCCCTGCTATTTGAGAAGATTGGATGGGGGCATTTCTTTAGGAGCTTAGTGGCCATAACACGGAGGTGACCAAACTATTTTCTTTAAGTTTGAAAGAAAACGTAGCACAGATTGGGCGTTTCAAGTTCATCGTTGACGAAGACAAAATTGCAGAGGCAACGAGGCTCCCACAGACTGGGGAGCGGTGGTTTAAAGGTGGGAAAGTAAACAAAAAGAAGTGTCATTCCTTGTTGTTGCCTTTGCCAACTAGTGCAAAACTGAAGATTGGGGTTTCAGTCATGTTTCTGAAGCCAGAATGGCGAGCCTTCTATGAGATTTTGGTCAGGTATGTATCGTGCGATGGATGATTTTCTCACCAACATTATTATCACCTAAGACTCCTGTTAGCATTAAAAGGCTGTAAACTTAATCTACCATTTTATCTTTGGCAAAGTCTGAAAAAAAAATGTCGCATTCGGTTCAAAGTTTTGATAATCCTGATAGAAGTTTATTTCATCATGGTTTAGTCAAAATTATAATACAGCATCAGCTGTCCCTTAATGGAAAATCATGGGATGAATTTTTAATTGAATGTTAATTTGGGCCGACTCAATTTTGGCCAACCCCTTCTCCAAAGACCCGTAGGAAACGAAAGGCCACTGTAAAACCCAAAGTTAGTAATGTTCATGAGGCTGAATCAAAAGATAAAGGGCTGAAGGAATTCAACCCTTCGATAAATACCGATATCAGTAATGATGGGGTCGGGAACGTAGCCCCCTGTTACTTTGAAGCTCCCTTTAATCAATCCCCATATAATAAACGCTGTCATTAGAGGAAATTTGGGGTCTAAAATGGGCCTTATAAGAAAACGTGCCAAAATAAGTTTTTATGAGTTGGAATTCAAGAACCAATAGAATTTCAATAAAATAAGTCAACCATAATGGTTGAATTGACATATTTGTCATTAAAAAAAACTATTTTTTTTGTTCGTATTTTCGACATATCTCATTGTGTTTTTACTCAAATTTCAATCGGGAGAGCTCGTTGGATGCGGAATTTGAATTTGATTCCGCATCCAATGAGTACCCACACTGCATACTTTTGATGGACCCCGCTACCCCAAAAACAAGAAATACCTGAAAAAACGTGATGATGACATTTTTCAGGTATTTCTTGTTTTTGGGGTAGCGGGGTCCATCAAAAGTATGCAGTGTGGGTACTCGTTGGATGCGGAATCAAATTCCGCATCCAACGAGCTCTCCCGATCGAAATTTGAATAAAAACATAGGGAGATATGTCGAAAATACGAACACAAAAAGTAGTTTTTTTCTTTCTTCCTCCAAAACTAATCAATATTATTTTATTATTTTAACTATTATTTTATTATTTTCCTTAGGAGGCCCATTTTAGACCCCAAAATTCCTTTAATGAGTACTTCTGAAAAAACAGAGGACAGGTTAACCAAGAACGAAGATGTTAACACTGTTGATCATAAAAATCCTTCTAAGATAAATACTCCTCATAAACATGGCAATGATTCTATGCAGAAGCTAGAACAACTAGCGCAGGTATGCTATGACAGAGGGGGGCTTGAATCAAAAAATATTATGTTCGTTCGTACGAGAAGGGTTACTAGGAGCATGAACAATACACCTGCAGCTTCTATTCCTATAACTACTCCACATAGTACTCAACCAACAATTATCCAGCTTGAGGACGACGTTCCAACGCCAGTTCCCGAAACTACTTGTATGGATGATCCTACTCTTATAAGGAATAATTGTGCAAAATTGACCGAAGACATTACAGAGTCGGGCAGGATAGAAGTTGCTCCATCGTGTATGGACGCCTATGGTTCAGGTCCTGAGCCATCCTTCATGAATTTCCCATTACCTGGTCAGGACATAGACCATCATGATTCTTCTCAAACGGATGACTCGTGTCATGATAAAAAGGAGGAAACCCTCCAACAGGTTCTGGGCAAGGTATACGAGACTAAAATTATAGAACTGAAAACTAAACTTAAACAATGTCAAGCTAATGCAGCTTTGACGGAGGTGGAAAACAAGACGTTCAGGGAAGAATTGTTAAACTAGATTAACAAGTGGAAAGAAATAAACATCAAAAAGAACCAATACAAAAGAGCCAAGAAATCAATGATAAGTACCAATCAACATCTTCTTGAACAAATAGAAAAACAAAAGTTAGTGATCATCAGGCTTAAAGCCAAACTAGCCGAAGCAAGAAGAGTGGTTGATCTTCAAAATAGAACTTGATGATTATTTCCATTTTCAGATTACGTGATTTGCTTCTCTGTCAACAGGTAATCAAAGTTTTTTTTGCATGCCTGTAAAATCGCAGATTTTACAGGCACACATTTAAATTATGTTTTCTTTTTATTTCTGTTATTATTGGTTTTTAAGATGCTTGTTTATTGTTTTAAACAGGTGGGCATGTCATCGCTATCCTCTACGGTTTCAGGACGTTTCCAATATTCTGGGTTTCAGTTGGAAGACGTGGATGTGTATTGAAGATTGGAGTTTCGAAGCAGCCATGAATTTGCTAGTTCCTTTAAACCAACAACTGTTTCAGGCTAGTTGTTTTTGTTGTTATCTTCTGGTGACAAGTGTCTGATAAAAGAGATTCGATACTCTTTGATAGTGATAGGGCTCCTATAATCCTGCATATAGCTTTTATAGAAAAACTAAATCGAAAGACTGGTAGTATTATATAAGTTGGTAATTTTTATGAGAAAGGGATGGAGTGACTGAAGCAAAAATACTTGAAATACTATTTTTATACTAGTGTTGTTCCTACTGAAGTTTTATCTTTGGGAATGGGATGTGACTGGAAATATCCAAGTTGATATCGTGATTGGTATTATTTTGGGTACTCTTTATATTTCAGTATATGATCTTCTATCTTTAACATTAATACAGTATACTTTGTTATGCTTGTGTTTATTAATCAGTATTTCACTTTGTCAAAGCAATATTGTATTTGAATTAGTATATTATTGTAACTGAATTTTTCAGTGTGTCTACTTTTCGATGCTACTACTGAAAATTCAAGATATGATGATATATATATGTTTATGTTTGTTTGATTTCATTTGTATTGTTGCAATGATTTCATACTGAACATTATTTCCTATTCAAATATCTAATGTTGGTTATTAATTATTAATTGATTAGACACTTCAGAAAATTCGAAGTAATTATTTATTTCAGTTTCTCTGTCAAGTTATTTTATAGCAGAATGATTTAGTGTAGATGATCTAAGTATTTTTATTTAGATATTATTCCTTATCTTTCTGTTTATCATATATTAATTGATAATTAATATAATATTCAAAATCGCTCTCAGCTGAGATAGGATAGTTTAGATAGTTCAGATTAATATTATTCTAGTATAGTTTCGCATTTAACAGTTGTTAAATAGGATTTGTATAATTTTTAGAGTAATTTTAATAGTCTTTTATACTTTGAAAATTAAATATAAAAATCTTCAAAAAATCAAAGACTTTTCTTAAGAAAGCAATTATAGGACAGCTTAGGTAGTTGAAAATAATTTTAGGGTTTATTTAGATAGAGATAACATTAGGATAGATTTTTGCTGAATTTTAGTTTCTCCTTAAGAGAAAAATTCAGTTGGTAGCAGGACCATAACTTGCGAGATTTTGCTATTCCAAACACACCGGACGCTGCTTTAAGCTGATTGTGTGGGAAAAATATCTTTGTTGGCCTAGGTCAAAAAATCAGGCCAACAAATGGCGCTAGAAGGAGGGCCTGTTAATGATTAATGGCAGGAAAAATTAATGAGAAATTTTCAACCAGCCAACATCCTCCAGAAGTTAGTAGATCACCATTTATAGAAACTGTTAGGAGCATCCTTGAACATGATCATATCACATCTCCATTTACTCCTGAACAAAGTACTCAAACTTTGGAAGAATCACAACATATTCTTACAAGATCATATGCCAATCAACTTGGTGTATCTCCGATAGATTATGGTTTACCTGGGCATCAACGACGTAATCCGCAATTGAACATAGTTTCTCAAGGTTTGCAAGAAGTTGATATCACTCCACATTATCAAACGAGAAGTCATCAGAGACAAACTATTCAAACAAACACTGCTAGAAGACTAACTGCAGAAGGCGGTTTTGATCAACCACCTTCTCCTCCCGAATCACCACCCGATAGTCCAACAACATCCAATTCAAGGAATTCCTCAAGTTCTGAAAGAAGTCCAATGGCAGGAAACGTATCTGTGGGAGGAGGAGCTAATCCTCCACCTAATCCACAACTCCCTTGGCTGAGAACAACTGCTGTAGCTATCCCTGGTATACAACATCCTTTGCCTAAACACTCAGATAAACTTCTTCCTAAGTTCAACCCAGATGACAAAGAACCCGCAGAGGTGCATGTTGACAAATTCATGTTAGTTGTGCAAACTTTGAACGTCCAGCATGAAGATGTCGTTTGTAGATTGTTTCCTCTAACTTTTGAAGGAAGAGCCTCTACTTGGTACTTCTCGTTAGTACAGGGATCAATCACAAATTGGGGTGAATTTAATAAAGTTTTTTTAGATAAATTTTTGGAAGATAAAACACCTGCTCTTTTAGCCCTAGAATTATCTCGAATTAAAATGGAATCTAAAGAAAGGATTAAATATTTTAACCAGAGGTTTCTAACATTAAAAAATAAAATTCCAGTTGCTTCTCAACCTCCCGAAGATATAATTATTGAAAATTATACTTCAGCCTTACCAAAATATTCCGGGATGTTCGTTAAGAGAGCTGGGAAAACAACATTAGTAGAAACTTTTGAGGAAGCCATTAAAGTCGAGAAGGATTCTATGTCCTATGAACCAGATAGAAGTGGAAAATCTGATACTTTTCCTTGTAGGAAGATTGAAAAACTTAATTCAGAAAAAGATAAAGCATTTGATGTGGAACAGCTGCAAAATGCTATTCGGGCATTAACCAATGAAGTTGTAGGATTAAAGAAAACCAATTCTGAAGCTTCCTCTTCTAAAGGATATTTCAGAAATCAGTTCAGACAAAATCCGAATACAACTAATAAAACAAATACACCACCTGACATAGCAACAAATGAAGAAATTTTTAATACAATTCGAGCTGTTTTATCTTTATCTGAGATTCCTTCTAATCAAGAAATAACAGAAAACGAAGAAGAAGAGGAATCAGAAAATGAGGAAGAATCAGAGAAACCTCAACAAGTTAACGGTCATTTCTGGGACAGTCTTGTAAAAGAATATGAGAGTAAAAGTCCACCTACAGGACAACATGTCTATAATACTCGTAGTAGAGCATTCACAAACACTCCTGGAGTCTCGTCAAGTTCTACCCCTAATAATGACAACAATAATGCACAGCCTAATAAACAAACTCAATCTAGCAAATAGGCTCAATCAACCAAAGTTACCCAACCTATTCAAAGTGCTCCAAAATTGGATTTACAATATGATATAATTGAAGATTTAAAGAAGACATGTGCAAACATCAGTATGTACGACCTTCTTCAAATCTACCCAATGCCTAATAGTCATGTTATAAATCCTGCCATGAGTTCATTTATTCCTAATGCAAAACAAAATGTTGCTGCAAACAGTTCTAATAATGATTCAACAGCAACTGAAAAAGGAAAAGCAACAGCTGACAAAGCCTCTCTTATAGGTAAGAACTCTAAATCAACCACACCTCCATTCTTACTTACCTTTGAGATTTTCAATAGGAATGTTCATAATTGCATGGTAGACTCTGGAGCCTTCTCCAATGTCATGCCTTTATCGGTATGCAAGAAGTTGAATGGGAAATATATTCCATCAAATTCACAAATAACTCAATTGGACAGGACAAATGTGAAGGTTGTAGGGGAAATGAAAGATGTCATAGTCAGGATTTCTTGTAACTCTTCGGTTTATCAAATTATAGATGTTGTTGCCGATATTCCTGATGCATATGGGTTATTTTTAAGTAGGGATTGGTCTCAACAATTGAATGGATTCTTTGCCACAGATTGGTCAACACTATGGTTACCTAAGAATGGAAAGTCAAATCAGATAAAGATAAATAGAGAAAGATATATAAAACATACTGTCACAGAACTACATGATCCTAGCGAACCTGTTTGATTTTCAGATTGCATTATGGGGAATTACATGTATGAATTGGGATTTGGTAATTTTAAAGCTAAAAATTCCGCCCTTTCTAAAAATAAACAGCAATCAGAAATTAGAAATGTGACATCTATTTCTCCTAACTCTTCATTCAAGGAAATCATCAATGATGTAGATAATTTTAATATTGTAAATATTATAAAAAGCAAAGTAGTTGTTAATAGTTCCACTTATACTTTATATTTTGATGGTACGAAATCTAAAGGAGTCGAAGCTAGTTGCTTACTAATGGACCCTCAGGGAAATAAAACATGTATAGCTTGTAGGATGGAATTTAATTGTACAAACAATACTGTGGAATATAAATCTTTAATACAGGGTTTGAAAAAGGCGATTGATTTGGATATCAAAGAGTTAATTGCATACGGTGATTCTGAAATCATCGTCAGACAGGTTCGTAACTCCATTCATTGCCTATTTGAACATTTACAAAGTTATCAACGAGAGGTATGGCACCTTATTTCGCATTTTGATGCATTTAACATAATTTCCGTTCCTAGAAGTCAAAATCAAGAAGCAGATTTGTTGGCAAATGTAGCATCAAAGTTAATTCCGTCTAATTCCGTCAGAAAATCTTACATCAAATTTCTTTTCTGTTGAATTGATTTTTAGGCCTTCCATACCAGATAATATTTTTAATTGGCGTGTATTTGATAATGATGTGCAGGTGCTGAATTTTCTGATGAACGGGGATACCTTTAAAGATTCAGCCATAGATGAAGTCACTCATGACGAAAATCTGCGGGATTTTTTGGCAATAAATGATTTTTGTTCAGTTGAAAAAGCTTTTGAAAAGGTAAAACCAGTCCCTAATTCAGTACTAAGATTAGAAAAGTTCTTTGATCTGCAGGATAAATTTAGATCTGTCCCTAATTGTAAAACTAATAGCTCTCGAATGAGGTATAAAACCATAAATCTAGGGACAGAACTAAATCCTCAAACTATAAATCTAGGAGTAGATTGCAACCCCGCAAAAAAAACAACATTTTTAAAATTATTTAAGGAATTTAAGGATGTATTTGCTTGTACATATGATGACCTAAAAACCTTCAACACACAAGTCATGCAACACATAATTCCAATTAAACAAGAGTCAAAACCTTTTCAACAAAAGCTAAGGAAATATCACCCGTCACTAGAACCGACAATTAAGAAGGAACTAAAGAAATTGTTAGCTGCCAAGATTATTTTTCCCATCAGGCATACTCAATGGGTAGCAAACTTAGTTCCAGTCAGGAAGAAAAACGGGGATATTAGGTTATGTGTAGATTTTAGAAATCTGAATAAGTCTTCTGAAAAGGATAATTACCCAGTTCCTCCCATGGAACAAATTCTTCAAAAGGTATTTGGAGCTAAGATACTGTCACTCCTTGATGGTTTCTCAGGATACAATCAAATATTAGTATCTCCAGATGATCAATTGAAAACAGCCTTTAGAACTCCATGGGGAACATATGCTTACTGCAAGATGCCCTTTGGGTTAATCAATGTTGGGGCAACTTTTCAGCGAGCAATGGATATTGCTTTTAAAGGCTTAATTAACCATTCAGTAGTTGTCTACTTGGATGACGTTACTGTATATTCTAAACATCGACCTGATCACCTTAATCATCTTAGAAAGGTATTTGAACGATGTAGAAAATTTGGAATATCATTAAATCCTAAAAAAACAATATCTGTTGTTTCAGAAGGTATTTTACTAGGTTATGTGGTTTCAAAACATGGAATCATGATTGATCCTGAAAGAACCCAAGCCATTTCAAAAATAACTTATCCTTCTAGCAAGAAAGCAATGCAAACATTTCTTGGAAAAATAAATTTTGTTAGGATATTCATTCCTAATTTCTCTGAAATCATTCGTCCTTTGCAGAAAATGATTAAGAAAGACGCTAATTTTTATTGGGGACAAACTGAAAAAGAATCATTTCAGAAAATTTTAGGAGCCATTTCAGAAGCTCCAAGCCTTCTAAGTCCAGATTATAGCAAAAATTTCATATTGTATACTTTTGCTTCCGATATTTCATATGCAGTAGTCTTAACCCAATTAAATCAACAAAATAACGAAGTACCAATCTCCTTTATGAGTTCAAATTTCAAAGGTGCTGAACTTAATTATCATGAAGTTGATAAACAAGCTTTTGTTGTGTTTAAAGCTGTTAAACATTTTCGTCCATACTTATTGAAATCTAAAACGAAAATAATAGTCCCTTATTCCTCAGTCAGAAACTTGTTAGTGAAAAAGGATTTGGGTGAGAAAAGAGCACCTTGGATGACAGCCCTTCAAGAGTATGACTTAGAAATCAAACCCTCAATGATAGTCCAAGGTCAAGGACTATGTAAATTAGTTGCTGAAGCTACTCATCTACCTAATGATAAAGCTGAAGCTGTCATTGATGAAGTTTTACTTACCAGAGAAATTTATTTTTATCCTCCACCACAAAATTCCTGGTATACAGACATAAGAATACTTTTGGAAACAAGAACTGCTCCTGATTACCTAGAACCAAAAAAGAAAAGATCACTTAGATTGAAATCTGCTCCTTGTGTATTAATTGATAATGTTCTCTTCGGAGAAATTCAGACGGAGTATTGCTTCGATGTCTAGAAAAAGATGAAACAGATGTAATTCTGAAGGAGTTACATCCTGGACCAGTAGGAGGTCATTTTGGTGAAGAAACTACTACGCATAAAATTCTTAGGGCTGGCTATTATTGGCCTACCTTATTTCGAGATTCCTATGTTTTTGTTAGAAAATGCCAGGAATGTCAGCTTGCAGCGGGAAGGGTTAAGAAACCTGCTTTTAATTTACAACCTGTTTCAGTAGAAAGACCCTTTCAGCAATGGGGTATCGATATAGTAGGGCCAATAAATCCTCCCTCCTCTAAGCAACACAAATATATAATAACCGCAACTGATTATTTTACTCGTTGGGCGGAAGCTGCACCATTAAGGGTTATAAATACCAATCATGTTATATTATTTTTAGAATTCTTTATCATAACAAGATTTGGTATTCCAGATTCCCTCGTCTTTGATAATGCTTCATATTTTTCATCAGTTGAATTAACTCGATTTTCCTTGGAAAAGGGAATAAGAATCAGATATTCAGCTAACTACCATCCTCATGGAAATGGTTTAGCTGAATCAACAAATAAAAATTTATTGAAAATCCTCAAAAGAACTATTTCAGTTCACCATCGAGATTGGCATACAGAATTAGTCAATGCCCTTTGGGCAGACAGAGTAACTCCTAAGGCTGCGATAGGTAACTCACCCTTCTTCTTAGTATATGGAACTAAAGCTATTTTACCACCAAATTTATTCTTACCTTCATTGCAGTTAGCTCAATCTGTTCAAGATGAAGAGTGTCCAGCAATGGAAAAGAGAATTAATACTCTGTTAAAGCTTGAGGAAGAAAGAGAAAAGTCAAAACAGCACTTTACAAAACATCAACAAATCATGAAGTCTTGGTTTGACCAATCCTTCAGTTCCAATCGAGAATTTCAAGTGGGAGACTTAGTTTTAAAATGGGATAAAGTTCATGAAGACAAATGAGATAATATTAAGTTTCAGAAGCTTTGGCTAGGTCCCTTTGTTATTGCTAAGAAGATAGGTCCAAGTACCTTTCGATTACAAACACTTGAAGGTCATTTCGAAACATTCCCAGTGAATGGACTGATCCTGAAAAAATATTTCTGTTAATATTTTTGTCTTGAAATGTATATAATTTGTTTGTTGTTTGTAAATAAATGTATATTTTTGTATATAAATTGAATTATAGTCCATAGAATGATGAGAAATTCATAAAACTTTTGTAACTTTCAAACATCATTCTGTTATTTCAGCCAGTTTTAATTCTGTTGGTCAAATATTTCAGATTGTCAAATTTTTGTATATAATCAGTCAGTAATCTTTAGTTAGCAGCTGAAGAAATAAATGTAAATAAATAAATCTTCTAGTTGAAAAACAACAATCAGTTTGCTCATTAGCTTGAAATTATGATACTAGACTTAAGTCTTTTAAAATTTGTTTAGGATGATCAAGGTTTCTTAAATCTATAAAAGGCTTATCATTATTTTATTTTTAAGTGTCACTCAGATTATTCCTCACCTTTTTATTTTCTTATAAAAGTTGGGATAGCTTATTAAATGTCTTTTTCGAAGCTTGTACTTTTGAAAAACTCTTACGGATCTTTACCATCAGTTTTCAAAAGTATTTACAATCTGAAAACTTTTTAAGATTTGTTTCAGTCAATAAAATGCTAAAATGAGAGACGGAAGGTCTTAGTAATAAGCCAGTCTGATCAGAATCACAAATATCACTAGTATGACATTATTAGGAAACTAGTAATGGCTTTTGGTTTAAAAACCAAAAGATAAGGGGTTTCATCACGAGTCAGCTGATTCATTTTCTGGTGATATTAATGACTGACATTACCACTTGGTCACCATGCTGGGTAATGATCTCTCATTTTATAAAATTTAACAGTAGAAAATGAATAAAGACAAACATAAATTTTGACTGAAGAATATGAGGTCTTATCACGAGCCGGCATAATCATGATCATCAGTGCTGTCTAGAATAACTTCATCTCTGATAACCAGGGTGATGGCTTTTGATTTAAAAATTAAAAGAGAAGAGGTCTCATCACGAGGCAACTTGCTTATTCCAGATAGTTCTCGTGAATGATGCTATCACATTAGGATACCACACCTAGATAGTAGTCTTCAGCTAGAATTATTGTTTAAAGAAAAGAAAAGCAAACAAAAGAAAATTATTATGTGTATGGAACAAATTCTGGAAAGTTTTCGGAAAAGTAGATTTCTATATCTGATACTGATGGTGCAGGTTATTTTTACTATGAAGTACTTTGTTTCGATCAGGATATTTTTAAGTTTATCCCTAACTAGACCTTTGTTTCAAAAGATGGAATATTTCTGAGTTATACTTATGAATATGAATAAAAATAATGGTTTTTATTTAGATAAAGAATTTTTGATTGTTTTTAATGAATTTTAAGATTTTGTTTATATCATTTATAAGTTGTATGAGCAGAGATAACTGGTTCACCCAGGTCGTTGCCATTTGTTGGCAGTCAGCAACAACCCCTTCATTTTTCATTTAAGATGAAGGGAGATCAGCTCTCTTTTATGATTTACTTTTAAAAAGATTATAAAAGACTACCTTCATAATCATCGATTCGGAAGGTACTCTCAATTGTAGAAGAGACAAATGACAACATTTTCATAGTTTTGATAATTAGCAGCTGTTAGTTTCATAGATTTTCATATAATCAATTTTATCATTAATTAATCTATCTGATTATATATGATTTAAGAAATTTAAAGAGATAGTATGCTAATTGGGGTTCAAGGAAAACACATTTTGAATTTGTCTGAAGCTGGTTATTGATAAGATATTATAAAGTTCCGAAAGTACTAGAACTTGAGGTGAATTATTCAAATTAAATTTTTTATTAAAACCTAAAGATTCACATTCTATAGGTAACTTAATATCATATCATTGTTTTGTAAAAATTGTGTATATATAGCTAGTGAAAAAGCATATAAATAAATATCATTTTGAAATCTTTATATGCCATAGTTTAATGGCTATGCATCCTATCAAATTCGATTGGGGATATTAATGGATGAGGTTTTGTAAAGTCTTAAGACTTTGTTTCAAAATGAAACTTTATGTATATACGTGACCCAAGTGTTAATTTGGATTATTGGTTAGTTATATTGCAAACACTAGGGTTTACTGTTTCAATACTATATTATCATGTTAATAAACACTACCACCTTTCATGTATAGTCCGAAAGAGATCATTAATTGACCGTTTTATGAGATACATGACCCATGTGTCAAATAATTAACACCTGTTACTTGGATCGCTGCATTGGCATGAAAATTTGGTTAACACCTTTCGTTTTAATCGACAGCTATGAATGAGTTAATGAATCGTATCAGCAGGATTTAATGTTGTATATGACTGATAACCATTACATTTCGTAACACTGTACGAGCTCATCATGCCCACTGTGTGTAATCAATGTCTTGATTCATGATCCATCAATCAAATGATCCCTGATATGAAGATTTGGTTATGATTTACAGTTAGTCGTGGTTAGTCATGCATTTATCATAGCAAAACGCAGGTTGTAGAGTTCATCTTCTCTCAATTCAGTTAAAATGGCCAAACTTGGAGCCTTTATTTCTGTCAGGCATGAAGCATGTAAGGATTTGACGTTTCATATCATGTCTTTTACCTGGGTGCCTATCCCTTCCCTCTTCACTACTCCATTCATTCCATTTCGTAATCCGGATAGTGATGAGGAGGCCATGGCTCCGCTTAGTCGTTTTGAAATCTCAGGGTTAGAGCTTATTGAAGCTGATGAGAAGATTGCCCTGCTATTTGAGAAGATTGGATGGGGGCATTTCTTCAGGAGCTTTAGTGGCCATAACACGGAGGTGACCAAACTGTTTGCTTTAAGTTTGAAAGAAAACGTAGCACATATTGGGGGTTTCAAGTTCATCGTTGATGAAGACAAAATTGCAGAGGCAACGAGGCTCCCATAGACTGGGGAGCGGTGGTTTAAAGGTGGGAAAGTAAACAAGAAGAAGTGTCAATCCTTGCTGTTGCCTTTGCTAGCTAGTACAAAACTGAAGATTGGGGTTTCAGTCAGGTTTCTGAAGCTGGAATGGCGAGCCTTCTATAAGATTTTGGTCAGGTATGTATCGTGCGATGGACGATTTTCTTACCTACATTATTATCACCTAAGACTCCTGTTAGCATTAAAAGGCTGTAAACTTAATCTACCGTTTTATCTTTGGCAAAGTCTGAAAAAAATGTCGCATTCGGTTCAAAGTTTCGATAATCCTGATAGAAGTTTATTTCATCATGGTTTAATCAAAATTATAATACAGCATCAGCTGTCCCTTAATGGCAAATCATGGAATGAATTTTTAATTGAATGTCAATTTGGGCCGACTCAATTTTGGCCAACCCCTTCTCCAAAGACCCGTAGGAAACGAAATGCCACTGTAAAACCCGAAGTTAGTAATGTTCATGAGCCTGAATCAAAAGATAAAGGGTTGAAGGAAGTCAATCCATCGATAAATACCGATATCAGTAATGATGGGGTTGGGAACGTAGCCCCCTGTTACTTTGAAGCTCCCTTTAATCAATCCCCATCTAATAAACGCTGTAGTACTCTTGCAAAAACAGAGGACAGGTTAACCAAGAACGAAGATGTTAACACTGTTGATCATAAAAATCTTTCGGAGCTAAATACTCCTCATAAACATGGCAATGATTCTATGCATAAGCTAGAACAACTAGCGCAGGTATGCTGTGACAGAGGGGGGCTTGAATCAAAAAATATTATGTTCGTTCGTACGAGAAGGGTTACTAGGAGCATGAACAATACACCTGCAGCTTCTATTCCTATAACTAGTCCACAGAGTACTCAACCAACAATTATCCAGCTTGATGACGACGTTCCAATGTCAGTTCCTGAAACTACTTGTATGGATGATCCTACTCTTATAAGGAATAATAGTGCAAAATTGACCAAAGACATTATAGAGTCAGGCAAGACAGAAGTTGCTCCATCGTGTATGGACGCCTATGGTTCAGGTCCCGAGCCATCCTTCATGAATTTCCCATTACCTGGTCAAGACATAAACCATCATGATTCTTCTCAAACGGATGACTCGTGTCATGATAAAAAGGAGGAAACCCTCCAACAGGTTTTGGGCAAGGTATACGAGACTAAAATTATAGAACTGAAAACTGAACTAAAACAATGTCAAGCTAATGCAGCTTTGATGGAGGTGGAAAACAAGACGTTCAGGGAAGAATTGTTAAACTGGATTAACAGGTGGAAAGAAGTAAACATCAAAAAGTACCAATACAAAAGAGCCAAGAAATCAATGATAAGTACCAATCAACATCTTCTTGAACAAATAGAAAAACAAAAGTTAGTGATCATCAGGCTTAAAGCCAAACTAGTCGAAGCCAGAAGAGTGGTTGATCTTCAAAATAGAACTTGATGATTATTTCCATTTTCAGATTACGTGATTTGCTACTCTGTCAACAGGTAATCAAAGTTTTTTTTGCATGCCTGTAAAATCGCAGATTTTACAGGGACACATTTAATTTATGGTTTCTTTTTATTTTTGTTATTATTGGTTTTTAAGATGCTTGTTTATTGTTTTAAACAGGTGGGCATGTCATCGGTATCCTCTACGGTTTCAGGACGTTTCCAATATTCTGGGTTTCAGTTGGAAGATGTGGATGTGTATTGAAGACTGGAGTTTCGAAGCAGCCACGAATTTGCCAGTGCCTTTAAACCAGCAACTGTTTCAGGTTAGTTGTTTTTGTTGTTATCTTCTGGTGACAAGTGTCTGATAAAAGAGATTCGATACTCTTTGATAGTGATAGGGCTCCTATAATCCTGCATATAGCATTTATAGAAAAACTGAATCGAAAGACTGGTAGTATTATATAAGTTGGTAATTTTTATAAGAAAGGGATGGAGTGACCGAAGCAAAAATACTTGAAATACTATTTTGATACTAGTGTTGTTCCTGCTGAAATTTTATCTTTGGGAATGGGATGTGACTGAAAAACTCCAAGTTGATATCGTGATTGGTATTATTTTGGGTACTCTTTATATTTCAGTATATGATCTTCTATCTTTAACATTAATACAGTATACTTTGTTATGCTTGTGTTTATTAATCAGTGTTTCACTTTGACAAAGCAATATTGTATTTGAATTAGTATATTATTGTAACTGAATTTTTCAGTGTGTCTACTTTTCGGTGCTACTACTGAAAATTCAAGATATGATGATATATATATATGTTTATGTTTGTTTGATTTCATTTGTATTGTTGCAATGATTTCATACTGAACATTATTTCTTATTCAAATATTTAATGTTGGTTATTAATTATTAATTGATTAGACACTGCAGAAAATTCGAAGTAATTATTTATTTCAGTTTCTCTGTCAAGTTATTTTATAGCAAAATGATTTAGTGTAGATGATTTAAGTATTTTTATTTAGATCTTATTCCCTATCTTTCTGTTTATCATATATTAATTGATAATTAATAGAATATTCAAAATTGCTCTCAGCTGAGATAGGATAGATAGGATAGTTTAGATAGTTTAGATTAATATTATTCTAGTATAGTTTCCCATTTAACAGTTGTTAAATAGGATTTGTATAATTTTTTGAGTGATTTTAAAAATCTTTTATACTTTGAAAATTAAATATAAAAATCTTCAAAAAATCAAAGACTTTCCTTAAGAAAGCAATTATAGGACAGCTTAGGTAGTTGAAAATAATTTTAGGGTTTATTTAGATAGAGATAACATTAGGATATATTTTTGCTGAATTTTAGTTTCTCCTTAAGAAGAAAATTCAGTTGGTAGCAAGACCATAAGCTGCGAGATTTTGCTATTCCAAACACACCGGACGCTGCTTTAAGCTGATTGTGTGAGCACAATCTCTTTGTTGGCCTAGGTCAGAAAATCAGAGCAACAGGTAGATAGGGCACTAAAAAATAAAATGATCCCCTATCTTAACTTCCATGAGTATACTTAATCTACAATTCCTATCCCTAAAATAGGGTGGTCAATCTCAATAGTAAGTTGATGGGATCATACTCTCATTTGGCCTGAGGGAAATCTTCGACCATGATGCCAATGTTTTTGTAGGTATCCTAATCAAAGAATAGTATCATATAAGAATCTTAGAAAGGTATCAACAAAGAAGGCCAACATGGGACCGAGTGGCTAGTCAGTTGGGAGGTCTATTATCCTTGGATGAATGGAACAATTAAGTACTCCATCCAAAGAAAGTAATAATGAGGAGAATTTAAAGTGTACTTTTTCTCCCAAAGGACAATGTCCCAATGAAACTCAAGGGATGCTTCCCCACATTCATGGATGGTCCTAGCAAACCCATTTATGTAAACTAATGTGCCTAACCCAATGGGGTTAGAACCAAGCACTTGTTTGCAAATACCATTCAAATGCTCAACAAAATTGGTGACAACCATTTGAGATAACTCTTTGAGTTTTTTTAAAGCCTTGTGGAATCAAGATGGAGTGGTTCAATCACCGGTCATAGTAACAAGTGGTAAACCCAAGGGGCCTGATTGATTCTTAACCTATCGAAAAAATGTCTTAGCAATTGATTCAAACAATTAAACTAACTCTTATGGCTAGGAATTCAAAGAGTACTTGTAGAGAAGAAAATGATCAATGGAAATACCAAAGGACTAGAAAGTATATACTCCTTTTCTCTTATATTTGGTCCTTTTCTTTTCGTCGCATTCTTCCTTTTCAAGATAACTGAAAATTCATAAGGAATATAATAGCTTCAGATTTTCCAATTTGGAAGAAAGATTTGGGTATGCAGTCTTATCATTCATGTGATACCATTCTCCCTATGGTACTATCACTACATAGTTATGTATTGAGTGGATCTCTTTAGCTTGTATAAAGTTTATTTTTGGTGCAGTGGATGTCTTTTGCATGTATCCAATTCCATTGCAATACGTTCTATTCTGGAATGTTGACAAATATATGCTATTAAAGTTAAAAGTAATCTAGCTCTAGCTATATATAAAAGCTTGATACTCAGGTTCAAGTTCCAAGATGATAATTAGATCGGCAACGAGGGAATTTAAAGTTTTTAATGAGCAAGGATGGCTTGTGACAAGTGTTCTTGGATCGTCACCTATTTAACACCTTTATCATGGAGATTATGAGGCTGGTGCAAACATCCCAAGCCAGAGATAGAGCGTGGCTTGTAGCAACTATTCCTGAATTTTCATATAAACGCCTTCTTCGTGAAGGTTATATGGCTAGTGCAAACCTCTCAAGACACAGGAAGTACCTGCACGCCTTAATAAGTTACAATTGAGCCCTTGGCCTCACCAGCTCAAACTCCAAATCATGAAGCTGTAGGCACCATATCATTATTATTAATTATACACTTTAAAAGGTGTACTACTACAACCATGTTCATTAGTATTCTTTCATTCTGTTACCACCTTTCTTACACATTCTCTTACAATTGTACACTCATTATTTCATGTTTTTTTAATTTCTTTCCACATCGTTTCTTCTTTGCTTCAAAATAAGACCCATGCATCATTGTGCTGCAACTAAATGCTCAACAATTGCCTTCACTTTCTGCTAAAACCTTCTCCCCTTCTTCTCACTTCGACAATTTGTATTATGTATTGCAGTTTTATCAAAATAGTTTTTCCTTGTAGCTTTAATTTATTGTATAGGTTCTACAATACTGCATATCTTGAGGCACTTAATTGGGTCTTCTATCATTCTGTAATGAACTCGGTTGACTCATTGTTAACAGCCTTTGCCATTTACTGAAGACACCTTCCCTTTCCCCTATACACTGAAGGACAGAGGAAGCAAACCTTGATAATCATCGTCAACAACATGGGAAGGGCAATGGAGGAAGAAAATCTAGATATCTGACAGGTCAATGAAACAAGCTTCCAAAAGTATGGACATAACATTTTCAGACAACCTAAGGCAAAAATCTCAGGAGATTTAGCAGGTAATACGAAAGATACACTGCCTGAAGGCTAAATGTCCAGAAGGATAACAATAAAACCTATTAAAGGACTATAATTAAATGCCAGAGACCTACACACTGGAATCCAAACAACCAAAAAAACAGACTTCCAGGAATTGCATGTCCTTATACTGCAACTTGAATGCGGCGTTTCCCTGGTCTTTCTATTGGCCCTGCAGGAGATGGCCCTCTGAAACCCAAGGTGATTCTATCTTGAACACACCAGTGGAATGGAATCGGGCTAACATTCTTTCTTTTACAATCGTAACAAACTTCACAAATGCTGTGCTGTTGATCTCCATGGACTACAGCTGGTAGCCAATTGCAAAATCCATTGTTGTATCTGAGAAGATCATGGAATGTTACACGGACTTGAGACTCACGCTGTTGCACCTGCAGCAAATGAGCCTGGATTCTCTGCAAATTTATGTCCCTTGTGGTGAATGCTAGAGGTGCAGCAGTATTATGGAAGGATACTCTGGAAGGGAAGAATCCTGCAGAAGAAATTGATGATTGTGGTAACCTGGCTCCAAAAGGAGTTGACAAAGAAGATGACATGGGTAATGAAAAAGATGGAGACAAAGTTGATGCCCTGTTAAATGGTGTTGCATAGCCTGATGATACAGCCCCATTTCTAACTAAGCTTATGTTCGGTCTGAGATGGGAAACTTGCGGAACAGCATCACTATATCTCTCCTGGTTGAAAAGCTCAGCATGAGGCATTTGAGAATTGAACTGAGAATGGAAAAGTCTCTGTCCAATAGTTCTTTCAGGCAACATTTGAGAACATTCAACATCGATCCCGTGAATTGCCTGCATAGCAATTTTTCTCTGATCTTCATATTGCGAATTAGAATTCATTGGCTGAGAAAATTTAGGAACAGAAGAGGAGTTGGAACTTTCATTCTTAATTTCAATTTCTCTTTCACTGCCCTCTGCTGGTAAGACCGCATTGGCATCATCCAAAAGTGGCCTCTCTGTGGAGACTCCAGGTTGGACTGTATCTGGGCATCTCAATGATGTCAGATCTACTTTGGCATCTACCACCATCTCATTGGCGGGTGAAATGTTTTCAGATCCTTCACTACTGCCACTATCCGAAGGAGAAGACCAATCCATATGGGAAACTGGAGACAAAGAAGCATCAGGTGAAAACGCAGCTTCATCATCATCCTCATTGTTGTAGGCATCCGCACTGCGTTTCTTTGAAACTTTCCTCTCCTTCTTTGACTTCTTCATAGAGACCAGAAAATGACAATCCTTTTCTTTGCTTGGATTGTGCTGGTTCAAAATGATGCTGAAATTTGTGCTCTCATTGATAGGAATCTTCTGCCGTTTCTCAATGTCTTTCGATGTCCTTTTGCAGATAAACATGGAAGACAACTGATTGGCAGAAATTCCAGTTTTCTGGCTCATCAGAGTCTGAAAACGCTTGAATGTTAGAGCCGAATGCACGCCAACATGACCCTTTTCATGATCCTGCTCTCCATCAAAGAAAAGTACTGGGTATGGTGTTGCAAAGCTCTCCATGATCCAGCCCTATAGTGACTCGAATAGAAGTGGTAACAACCACATGCATCTAGGATCCGTGTCTACTTAGAAACTAAACCGTTCCTCCCTGCAAGAAAATGTCTTGCAATGTCAATTTATTTACGAGGCACATTCTATAAAATATCAGCGAGGGCTATTCGTTATCCAAGCATACAGAAGAACAAGAAAGTCCAATAACATGTCAAAGCCTCAGATATATTCGAGGTAGTTCTGATCAATTGATCAATTGAGGGTAGTCTTGATCATCTTTCACAAAAGATGTAGGTTTACTTAACAGCAGACATTGTTTACAGAATTAAAAAAGAGTGATATTTGCAAATTCTCACTCGAAAGGGACGTTGCCATGAACTTTTTTGAAAGGATAATAAAAAAACATAAGCTAAACATATTAAAAAGGAAAAACTCAGCAAATAAACTCTCATATTTTAAAGCAAAGCTGCAGTGATCCCAAACTAGGAATTTATGGTGACGAGAAACACCAGATTTTTCCAGATGCTTTGGAAATAACGGAGAAATCAAAAGCAAACAATTCCCAGTCTGAGAATAGTGAAAGCAGGTCTCTCATTTGGCAGACTGTGCATATAAAATGAAGATAAATTCCTCAAAAACAACAAACATTGTGTTTTTAATGTGAAGCTAGAGGCTTCAATTTTGATATCGTAATGGAGCTGCAAGTATCTGTTTCCAGAACCACGAAAATTGAATTTAAAACCACACAAAACAAACAAACAATTTTATATTGCTAGGCTATTTTTTTGGATTTTTCCACATTTTTTCCTAATTACTAATTTTCAAACCCCCGGTCATTGCTGTACATGATCATTTGAAACTATCTCAATTAGGGAATTGGAAAAAGGGAATAGCGAAATGAAGCAGAACGTGATAATTTTTAAGCAATGAAGTGAGGTAAATCTTTTTGCCCTTGGCATAAATACAATACAACCATTTCCCTTGAAGCCTGAATCTCAGAAAAACAGTCATTATTCAGCTAAAATAATGGAAAATAAAGCAAAGAATCCTATCCGAGTTCAGAAAATCTACAGTCCAGTTTCTTGACAGCGAAAAAATTAGCAAAGATAATTCAATAGGAAAAGAAATGGTTATGCTCCCTGCCGAAAGGCAAAAAGCTCAATCTGCCGTGCAAATTATAAAAAAATGGATCTGGAAAGCTAAACAGGTCAATTATGTTCTGAAACCCTGAAAACTAAAGAAAAATTATGAACTTCCAGAATAATACTAACGAACCGGGGGCAGGTAATTAAATTTCCAATTTCAAATGGTCAAAGGGAACCGAACAAACAGGGGCAGATAATTTAATTTCCAATTTCATAGTCAAAAGGGAACCGAACAAGGAAAAAACAAATATTGCCTATAATAACAGAGTGCAGTCTCAAATGATCATGGACTACAAACTAATTTGCAAACAGAGAGCACATAACTCAAATTAAGCTGTTAATTAATCAAGAACGAAGCTCAAACGATACAGAAGAACGAGATTTATATCAACAGCCCGAACAAAACTCGGAAAAACGTCCATTTAAGCTAAAATGACGGGAAAATTGGAAATCATTCCCCGAGGTATAGCTATAACATGGCTGAACAACGAAGTTATCACAGCCAGGGCCGCACATATCTCAAATTTGTCAGAAACCGTTAAATTGAAAGAAAAAAATCAAGGAATATTAGAAAATCATCTCCGATCGGGGGTCATAAACATTGCATTCTTCTTACAAACGTGAAACAAAGCTAAAATATGTCAAATCACAGAACTCGGAACTTTATTTCCACATGCATACCATTTAAACCGAAATCTAACAACGCTGAACAGCGATCGGGGTGAGGAGACCTCAAATTCGGCTCGACGCCATCCAAATAGCGGTAAATGTCCCAGACAATTACATGAAATGACAAAATTCAAGCTCATTTTAAAACAAATATCCAAATTTGATCGATGAAAAGGGTCGAATGGCTACCTTAACAGCATTTAGCGCATGCATGCAAAGGAGGGCTCAAAAGAGGGCGAATCGGGAATCATCTGGTACCGTTCGAAAGAGCAAGATGAGTAGAATAAGCACTTCTCACCCACAACGCGATCTGCGACTTAAAAGCCGCCCGATTGCCGCTCCAAAGCTCATTGTGCAAGCGCCGGATTCAAAATGGAGGAATCTCCGCCCGACATGAGATTATTATGATGATCTGTTTGGCGAAAGAGGCGGAGTAACGGAAAAAGTTAAACTTCCCCGTACCAGCTGTTCAGCTCCGTCAACGGCAGGTTACCGTCTTTTCTTCCCGGCCGTTTTTATCCCCTTAAAAATTCATATTTATTTTTATATACTCCTTTTTAAATTTTAATAATAATTATTATATGTTTTTTTGAATTTGTATAGAGAGGGGAGATTGATTATATGATTGTTGTTCAAAATTTGAAATAAACAATTATAAAAATATATATATAAAATAACTGATAATTAGGTGATAAAAACATATAGTTAGGCATGGATGATTCATATTTGAATTCGGTTAGCTAGAAAAATATGAGGAATAAAAAAATTATTTTCAAAGTGTCTTCCATTTCATCTAGCCACATATAATTTGTGGCTGTGGGTGTGTTAGTTTCTATGACAAGGCATGGATAACTCATATTTGAATTCGCTTAACTAGAAAAATATGAGGAATAAAAAAATTATTTCCAAAGTGTCTTCCATTCCATCCAGCCACATAGTTTGTGGCTGTGGGTGTGTTAGTTTTTATGTCATAGTAGTTTATATCTTAGAATTTGTCGTCTATGTTTTTCCTACTTGATTTTATGGTAGTCCTTCAAAATTGGCAAAAACAATTATAAAAAAATAAAAAATATTTTCAAAGTGTCTTCCATTTCATCTAGCCACATAATTTGTGGCTGTGGGTGTGTTAGTTTTTATGACAAGGCATGGATAACTCATATTTGAATCCGCTTAACTAGAAAAATATGAGGAATAAAAAAATTATTTCCAAAGTGTCTTCCATTCCATCCAGCCACATAGTTTGTGGCTATGGGTGTGTTAGTTTTTATGTCATAGTAGTTTATATCTTAGAATTTTTCGTCTATGTTTTTCCTAGTTGATTTTATGGTAGTCCTTCAAAATTGGCAAAAACAATTATAAAAAAAATAAAAAATAGTTCATGTGATAAGGGTGATTATAATTTTCTTATCATTGGTGTAATGTAAAGTATGACCAGCTCAACATTCACACATTTGTTACAAAGGGCTACACAAGAGCATCATGTCGTTCTTCCCAACCACCCATGCTACTTAACTTATTATGATTGGTCAACACCAATAGGATACAAGTTAAGTGCCACATCATGTCACTTGTTTTCTATGTGTAGCTATAATGTCTATCACCTTCTTCTAGTTAAGCCAATTGTTTGCGAGAGACTACCTAAACTACCAATTAGTTTTTATATTTCTTTATATATATAATTCTTTATTTCGAATTTTAAGTAAAACTATAAATACACTTGTTTTAGAATACACTTGTCTTTGTAATCTAAGATTGATAGAGATTAACCTTCATAAAGAATCAAATCAAAAGTAAAGTAAATAACATCAATAAATATTATTTTTCAAGGACTTCATTTGTTGTATCAACCTTCAAAGTTTTTTTTTATGACTTTTGTTGTGGTATCCATATTTCGGAGATTTTTGCAAGGGATTTTATTATTGCAATGATTCATTTCGAGGTTTTCTACAACGATTTTTATTTATTGTTTGTCCAAAGGTATTCTGTGATCGGTTTATTTTATGGTATTAACCTTGATTTTTATTTATTGTTTATCCAAAGGTATTCTGTGATCGATTTATTTTATGGTATTAACCTTAGATTATATGTTTTTTTAAGAATGCCTTTTTAGCGAATTTTGTTTTCATATTTATTCTTAGGTGGTCTTTGAGCAAGGATTTAGAGTGTACCATTTCTAATAGTTTTTTTCTTGTAATGACCACTATTAGTAGGTGTTTGGAAGGATTTTAAATGCGTGTTTAGGAGGTCAAGTTTGAATTACTTTTTTTAACAATACTTTTAATTAGAGGTATTTTGCGGAATTTCTTTTGTAACATTGAGAGGTATTTGGTAAGGACTTTTTGTTGTATAAGTTTTAGAGGGTTTAAGTAGCCACTTTTATTGTGGTATTGATTTTTTTAGAGGTATTTCACTAGAGCTTGTATCAATTGATATTTAGAGGTTTTTACAATAACTTATATTGTTGTATAGATCATTACTCCAAGGAGTTTTATTATTGTATTGTTTTTTAAAAGTCTTTTGGAATGTCCTCTTCTATTGTGGTATCAACCCCTGAGAGGTCATGTGTATGGACTTTTATTTTGGTATCAATTTTCAAATGTCTTTTTGTAAAGACTCATTTATATGATCCTTAAGAGCTCTTTTGGGAGGACTACTTTTGTTGTATTTATTCTCGAAGGTATTCGACAATTACTTTTGTTATGGCACTACTCTTTGGGACATTTTATGTAAGCATTGTTATTGTTATATTGATTTTAAAAACATGGCATTGCTCTTCAGGAGGTGTTTTACAAGGATTTTTATTGTTGTATTGATCATAAGAGGTGTTTTGCAATGACTAATTTTGTTGTGTTATTATTACTTACAAAATTAGCAATGCCTTCTATTGTTGTATTTATTCTCATAAGTCTTTTGCAACCACTTTTCTTGTGGCATTGATTCTTAGGAGGTTGTTTGTTAGGACTTTTATTTTTGTTTTAATCTAATGAGCCTTCTACAACGAGTTCTACTGTGGTATTGACTTTTATTGTATTTACTTCATAGGTCTTTCCCATTAACTTATGTTATGGTATTGATTCTATAAGGTCTTCTACAAAGAGTTTTATTGTAATATTAATTCCTAAGAGGTCGTTTAAAAAGACCTTTGTTGTTATATCATTTCTCATAAGCTCTTGATATTAATTCCTAATAAAAGTCTACAAAAACTTCTATTGTGATATTAATTCCGAAAAAAATCGTCAATTTTGTTGTTGTTGTTATGTTCTTTCTCATAAGCTTTTAACCCAGATTTACTTAATTATTACATAATTTATGCAAACCACTTGAACATATGTCTTGCAGCAGAACCTTATACCAAGCCAATTTCAAAGAGATCTTATACTAGAACCTTATACAAAAACCTTTGTAGCGAGGTATATGAAATGGAAAACAACTTCTACACATGATATAAAGATATTTAATAAAATGATATAGGGACCACATATGTATTTGTCATATATTTTAACAGGTATTGTGAGGTAGAGACATTAAAAGGTTCATGTGAGTTATGATGATATCACATATTAGGGAACACCATTCTCATGTATGCTTGATTTTTTGGGAAATGCCCCATGAAATTAAAATCACAAAATTGACTTAATTTGTTAGTTAGGTATTTCACAAAAGCCATGTTCTCTTTGATTTTATGGAAACATGTGCAAGAGCACATGGATAATTTTTGTGTTTTCTATTGAAAAAAATGGTGTGCTCATGGACCAAAATGTATAATGTATTTCAAGGGTTGAAATTTTTGTACACATCAAGTAAATTCTATTAATTAATAAAAAAATAATCACATGTTTCTGCATTTTAAAGATGAGATAAGGGAAATGTATATTGATGAATTATAATAATAATCCAAAGTAAGGGAGAAAAAAGAACATACTAATTAATTGAAATATGATGCCAAGTGAATGTGTAGTCTAAGGTTATTTATATAAAAATAATATTAATTTTAATGATTATTTGATTATTAAATATTATCTAAAGATAGTTTTTTATTAAGATTGATTATACAATTTTTTTAAAGTAATTTATTAATTATATTAACTTATAAAATTAGCAAAATTTTTATAAACTTCATCAACTTATAAAATTAGAATAATTTTTATAAACATCTTTATCAACTAGTATCATTTTATTATTGTATTCTCTTTTAAAATTAGCATAATTTTTATGAACTTCTTTATCAATTAGTGTCATTTTATGATTGTATTCTTTGTTTAGGGAGACCATCAACTTATAAAATTAGCATAATTTTTATAAGCTTCTTTATCAACCAGTGTCATTTTATGATTGTATTCTCTTTTTAGGGAGAACATTTAATCATATAGGGATGTGTATGTGATTATAGGTCGAGTATATTTATTTTTATTCATTATATTTGTACTTTGATGAAGGGCATTTAGAAAGTTTACCAGCTTAGAGTTTAAATATAATGAAAATAAATATTTGTAAAATGTTCTTTCAATTTTTTGATTATTTTTACAAATAAAAGAAATGACATGTTTTGCATATTACTTTTATCATTTATCTAGTCTATAACTAGCTTGGAAACCCTTGTATTCAAATTTGAACATTTCATTTTTCAACTACTAACCTCATCAACATCCAAAGGAATCCAACTTTGCCTAGTTATTTTTTCTAACTTCTAAAGTTGCTTTAAAGTATACTTTATGCTCTTCTTTTAAGAACATGATAAACCTAATGCCACTTAGGCTATAATTCTCTTCATAGTGATGTTTGTGGGTGGTATACCCATACCTAGATAAGCAGATGAATGTCTTATTAAAGGAAGGGTAACAACCCTCAACATGGGACAAGGTCAACCAATATTCCCTCATACCTCATTATTTGAAACACAGATAGATATTGAAAGGTCTATGACCTCATCAACATCCAAAGGAACCCAACTTTGCCTAGTTATTTGTTTTGATTTCTAAAGTTTCATTAAAGTATACTTTATGCTCTTTTTTTAAGGACATGATAACCCCAATGCCACGTAGGCTAGAATTCTCTTCACTTTCCCTATTAATTTATCCCATGCATAAATCTTATAAATATTTGGACTAGTAACCACTTTTGGAGTCTTTTCTTACTTGGTTTCCACACTCTTTCATAAACATACTTGTTTTGATTAAAAAAAATTAGATGTGTAACATTTATTTATTTTGAAAGATCGTATCATTCTTGGCTAACCAAAGGGAATTAAAGACTCCCCTGGTCGCTCATCAATATCCTTGGGCATCGAAACCTAGTAACATTGTTATCAAATAAGAACCGTGTTGTTGTTACAGCGGTGCAATCCACAACAGGTGCTGCTTTCACCCATTATGTCAAATAGTCAATCATTGTGATAATGCACTACGCACTAGTTCTCTTTCCATGTGGGTTAATAGGTCCCACGAAATCCACAGCCCATTTATTAAATGGTTGCAATGTTACCCGAGGTACCAATAACATCTCATCCCTCTGTGATGGTTTTCCATTTCTTTGACAAATGTCCCAGGTCTGCACATAGTCCATCGCATCACTATGTAGAGTGGGCCACTAAATCATTGCACGAAGAACCTTCCTAGTTGTAGCTCATCCTCCATAATGTCCTCCAACAATTCATGCATGTTCCTTTGCTAGTATCTACCCTTGTTCATGTGGTAGGACACATCACTGCAATATCTCATCTGGTCCTAGTTTATAGAGTTGTCCAGCAATTAGCTGGAAATTGGCTACCTTGACAACCAACTGCTTATTTTGGCTCATAGTCAGCTCCTCCGGTGCAGTTCCCATCACCAGAAACTCGACTATGTGTGCGTAATGGTCGTCCACCATGTCGACTCTGAATAATTGCGCACTTGGAAACCTGTCTTCAATATTTCTAGGTTCTTCACCTGTCTCAATTCTTGATAAGTGATCTAGGTACGCATTTAAGCAACCCGACTTCACAATGATCTCAAAATCAAACTCTTGAAAGAGAAGTAGCCAGTGGAATATCTCCCCCCCACCAGCACAGGCTTATTGACCAAGTACTTCAATGCAGGATGGTTTGTAAACATCTTAGAATGACCACCCAATAGGTAGTGCCTAAATATTTGTAGCGCATATACCATCGCCAAACCTTCTCTCTATGTGGTGGTGTAATTTTTCTCTACAGATGATAGCTTCTGACTAGGAAAAGCAATCAGGTGATCTAAATCTCCCCCCCCTGGCTGGGCCAACACCACTCCTAGCACGACTGATGATGCATTCACATGGACATGGAATTCCTTATTCTATTCAGAGAAAACTAAGATTGGGGTAGACACCATCTTCACCTTTAATGTCTTGAAAATGTAATGACACTTCGGAATCCATACAAATAGCACATCCTTCTTTAGTAACTGCTCCATTGGAGTTGTAATCGTTGCATGCCCACAGATGAACTTTCGATAGTATCACGTATGTCCCAGTGCTGCTCTCAATTACTTGACATTTGTTGGTGGTGGAAAACTCAAAATCACTATAATATTTGCGAGATCCACCAACAATCCTTGCTTGCGCATAATGTGTCCCAAGAGCATCCCAAATGGTGCATAGAAAATAAACTTCTTTGAGTTCAGTGCAATATGATGCTGTTGACATCGCTCCAATATCAATCGCATGTTTTCCAAGTGATCCTTGATCAATCCATACATGGTCCAGTCATCCATGTATACTTGTAAAAACTTCTGAATAAAGTCCTTGAATGCAGCGACAACAACCCTAAAAAATATCACAGGTGCATTCTTCAATCCAAATGGCATCACGGTATATTGGAAACAACCCCATTAAGTAACGAATGTTGTCTTGTGGTGATCCTCTTTCACAATTATGATTTGGTGATAGCTTGAAAATCCATCCATGAAGCAGTACATTTCTTGACTACCCACTTCTTCTAAAACTTCATCAGTAAAAGGTGTCAGAAATGGATCATGCATACAGGAATCATTCAATTTTCTGAGGTTGACACAGATTCGCACCTCGCCAGTCTTCTTTCCTTGGACCACCATAGGACTAATCCATTCTAATTCTTCAACCAACTCTATTATCCAACCATCTACCATTCTATTAGGCTCTGCTTTGACCCTCTCCTTGTATCACAAATTCAGTCGAAAGGGTCACTGCCTTACCAGTTTCACATCTGGATTCAATGGGATTTTCATCTCTCCTAACTCTGCAAGTATCCCTTTCATCTCAGAAAACTTGGTCAAAAACAAATCTTGGAATTCATGCAACAAAACTGTGATTTTTTCCATGGTTTCTTCATCCCAGTAAATCCCCAATATTTGAAAACTTGGGATTCTCTTATGTCTCAATGTTGAACTTCCTTATATTCAATGGTCGAGTCATGGGATCCGTTGGCACGTTAGGTGTTGTGACATCATGACTCCCTTCTGTTCCTAGAATATTGATAGTCCTCGGGTCATTGTCATCCTCGGGCTCTCCAAATACATTATAGCATTCCATCATCAACTGCATTGAGCAGTTCGCATGCAGAACCACTAAATATGCAACCGGTACTACCTTCAGAACAACATCATGGATAATCTGTAGCACATTATGAACATCCGGGTTGGTATCCATGAAACTGAAGGTGTGAGTAAAACATACTGTCAATTCTTACCATGTAGTAATCACTCTGTGCAATTCAGCTGATACATACCACACCCATGGTATCTCATCCAATGTGTGAATAAAGGCATGGACCCACTCATATTTTGGTTGCAATTCCCACAAGGTCTGACACTCAGTCAAATAATCACCAGGGTTGTTCTTCCCATCATACCTTTCAGCATGGTACTCTTCTGTATTATCGAACTAGATTGTCATCAATATTCGACATTACGACCAGCCAGTGATCGACTTCTGATGGGTCACCCACCAGTGGGATGGAGTAGCTTTCAATGCTTCATCCAATGCTAGCAACTATTGTGGCTTTGACACCTTATCTTCAAATTCAACCAAAAATTTAGATAACTCAAGAAGCCCTTCATATATTGGTAACTCGACAAACTCATTTGCAACTCTGCATAATGACTATGTAATTAAACTACACTTCCTTAGTGACACTTCGTGCAGGTGATTCTGTTAATTTTCTAGCGCGTCACCAGAATCAAAAGATGCATAGCTAGAACTACACCAACCCAACTCACCATCGATTGTCAGATGGATATAATCCTCTGAGATATTGTATGCATGATCCCATCCCTTTTCAGCTTCATCCCTCACTGGCTCGACATATCTCTGGCCTTCAGTAGGGTCTATCAGGGTGATGACCCTGATGTTGTGGTTCTCAAAACTCATAAATCGCTTCTTAAAGTTGATTACCACCATACTATCATTGGACCATCCAACCCCCAACAACGCGGGATAGGAATTTCCACCATCAACAACATCAATTACATCAAATTTTGTGAAGGTCTTCATTCCTTCAACTTCTACCGCAAGGTGTGTAACCCTCCCAATTGGTGTTACTCTAGCCTAGTTAGCCAGTCGCAATAGTACATGGGACCAAGCCAACTTCAGGCTCCCAATATTTTTCCATGTCTGCCTTGTTAAAATATTAACCTCTGATCCTAGATCTAAGATAACTGAATCTACCTCATCGTAGCCAATATGAATATTCATGCGCATCTATTTTCCTGTCTTCTTCTTATGCAAAGAGTTCACCACCAACTCTTTCCATCCCTTTGCTGGGCGATGCAATAGAATTTCAATCTCAGTAAGAGAATCAGGATATCTTGCTAACAACATACAACTTTTAAAAAACTGCTGCAAGGTACCTTGCTGCCGCGATGGTCCTACGACTAAAATAGAATTAAAATCAGTCAACATTTAGTAGATAGGTAACTTACCAGGATTTCTTCTTATTACATCGTGCACTTCAAAAAAATGTGTATTTCTCATCATTGATATTGAATTGTACCATTTTCTTGCTAGTCATTTGAATCAGTGGACGCAGGCTATCCTCTCCTGTCGTCGCTCCACCATGAGTAATAACAATGACATCGGCATCTTGCGTTATAGGTTCTACAAAAATTGTCGCAACTGTAGGTCCTTGGTTATAGTCCAATGGTGGATTCACAGTGTGATTCAAATTTTGATTTGCATTCTAATTCTAGTTCTGAAACTGATTCTGGTTCTGGAACTGATTCTGGTTTGGCACTTGATTATGATTCTGCAACGGATTTTGATTTTGATTTTGTAACTGTTTCTGACTTTGTAACTAGTTATGATTCTAGTTCTATAATTGAGGAACATTTCATGCCTGCCACTTCACGATCAACTATGGACAATTCTCAGTTGTGTGATCGACAGCGATACAATACGTACACTGCGCTTGCAATTATGGGCAATCCCTCTGATAGTGTCTAAATACATCGCAATTGTAACATTGGACAGGTCCATGACCTCATCCTCCTCCTTAACCGAAGCCTCCACCTCGTCCTCCTTAGTATCCTCCTTGCTGCTGGTACTGTGGTTGATTGAACTGTTGTGGGGGATTAGACTGTTGTTGAACATACTGTTGTGGTTGAACATATTATGGCTATTGTAGAGCCATCTCCATTTGAGTATACTACAGCTAAGGTGCAAACTGTTGTTGTAGCTGCGACTATGGTGCAAACTGCATCTGCGGTTGTGGCTAAGGTACAAACCATAGTTGAGGTGGCAGATGTACCACCTATGACTGGAGCTACTGTACCGTTCGATGATCCTCTCCCTTCCCATAATATGAGTCATATGTTCTTTCTTGGAGTAGGTCATATGCATGGAAATCCTTATCTTCATGTCGGACAGATAAAAAAAATGCACAGTATAGATTCGTTAGCTTCGTTACCATATTCTACATGTATCCGCATTATTCATGTTGATGTCCATACACTTGAAAAATATAGCACCATGGAACACTACCATAAGGCAATGGATTTGGTGCTCCTACCAACCGATAGTTTTGGATATAAGGACAGTTATATTTAGTATGTTCATCTGCACCACATTGAGTGCACCATAGATTATCACGATGTTCATTTCCCTTCTTATCATGTTTCAATTGTAGCGTCAAGCTCACTAACTACGTCTGGATTTGATTCATCATAATCACATTCTCACCCATAGGAGAAGCTTCCAATTTCATGGCAATTTCCAAAGCCTCTCTCTATGTCGCAATATTTTGCTGCATCAACAGTGGACTGATATGATTTAGTAGTGCTGTGATGAACCATTATTTATGTTCAATATTTCTCAACTCAAAGATGACCCATGCCATTAATGTCTTTAATCTTTGATCAAAGTACCAGATAGTCTCATTGGGATACTGCTTAATTTCCTTAAGTTCTGTAATGCAGTGTGCTTCATACTTCGGTTTTTTGAATTCTTCAATTAATCCTCTTCTTACTTCAGCTAATGTCTTCAGTGGAGCTCTCGTATGAAATTTTACACATTTCATGAACCAGTCCAATGCACGACCTCGAAGAGTCATCAACTAACCTTTCTTAACCTCATCATCCATAGTTTGTCTAACAGTCCGTACAGCTTCACATAAGAACCAATATTGTTATGGATCTTTAGTCCCATTTCCATCGAACAAGGGTAAATTTGGATTGTCACTCCCCATCCTAAGCCTTCTCCCTATAGTCACTGATCTGATACTTTTAGAGTGTTGTTGAAAAGTAGGACACAATGGTGTTGAGCTCATATTCCTCCCTAAGTGTGGCGCAATGCATAGAGGTGTGGGTACGTTTTCTCTCTACGCCGGTATTCTCTCTGGCTCTGGTGTATTTTGGTCATCTACTTCATCATTGTGGGGTCGCTTCCTCCTATGTGGTCTTCCTTTCCGATTTCAGGTTTCGGTCACAGAAGGACTCTCTCTTGTCCTCTACCTCTTCTCTTGTTGAAACCTCGCTCCTCCTCTCGTAATACCACTTCCTTCCTCGGCTTCCCTCAAAGTCCCATTGTAAATTTCATCCATCTACCCCTTATCATTCCATTCAACCCTCGTCTTCATGATACTGGTAGCCTCCACACACCAAAAAATTACTACTCTAGTTGCATCTTCATTATGCCCTTTTCGCACATTAGCATTTTAATGGATAGTTGCAAAGACAACAGGAACCTACCTCTTGGTCCGTTGAAGAAATCCCTTTCTGCTTTGCTATACGATTTAGTCGTATCAACTGCAGACTCGGTGATATATCCTTCCAATATGTTGTTGAGCCAAACTTCAACTGCTCTTGATGCTCTATTATTTACTGCTTGCAGTTCCTGGATCAATTCTGGGGTCCAGGTAATCAGATCACCTCCTTGTAAATTTGTCTTGCAATAGGTCAATCACACTATCCACTCGTACAGAATAATCAAAAACTTAGAGAAAAAGTAATCATGAGGTCTATGGTGCATATACCTTTCCAACCATTGATCCGTCATCATTCCAGTTTTATGATTCTCTTTCTATGCAAACTCCCTTATTTTCTGATCAAACCAATATTGGATCTCTAGTCGTGTCAGATGCCACAACATATCCTCCCTCCAATCGTGAACTTGGGTCCCGACAATGGAACCATTTGTTGACACAAACCCAGTTGACAGAGGTTCCCTCTCTGTTAACACCCAAACCACCACGATCTCCTTGAGCACCAGCCTAGACAGGTTACCTTGCCCGCCAACACCCATGGAGCAGATGAAGTATCACCCGAGATGTTCGAGAGGGAGATGACATAACCAAGTTTTTACCAAATGAAGGAGGACAATGTGCATAAACTTATCACTTAGCGTAACATTATTCAATCACTCTACTCATCCTACTTAAACATCAATCAAATGCATTCATCATTCAATAAATCACATTATTATACCATAACTGCACTAATTATCATGATGTGCAAATAGATCTAACATAATAACATCATTTAGCACATGAAAAAATCGCATCATTTACAAATCCATGTCACAGAAACACAGTGCATTAATGATCAAATTACAGTTGACATTAAAACAGGAAAATGATAAAAGAGACAGTAGTTCTGTTCAATCCTCCATCATGTCATATTACTTGTGCGTAAAACCCTAGATTCAAAATACATAGATCAACAAGCTCAAAATAGAGTCTCCAATATTTTACAAACTTATCCTTCAAAACTTAGAAGAAGCTCTATCCTCTCTATGCTCAGAGGTATCAAGCCAAAATCTCTCAAAGCGAGCCCTTTACATTTTCAATTCATTAACTACTTATGGTATTGTGCCTTTAAATTCATGGTCCACGTGACTACTCTCTAACTACTTATTACTTGGTTCTACAAAATAATGACTAACATCCGCAATATGCAGTCCAAAATTACAAAAGGTGACACAAAAATCCATAAAATATTATATTTATGCCTTGCACACCATTTCCACTTGTGCGGTGTATTTGACCTTGTGCAACATCCACAATGCTGTGCAACTACCTTACCCAAAACCCCTTTCCAAGAGGCCCCCAATAAAATCTTGTTGCTCGCCCTTGAGCCACGTCGGCTAGATAGAGTGTACTCGTTGATCTTCTGTTGGAAATCGCTATATTTTTTAGTAATATCACTGACTTGTGGTTTTACCTTCTCATCAAGTTCTTGGCTCCCTGTCAAGTCATGTGCTAATGGATGCTCGGTCATTTTCTCAGCAACCTCCTACTTTCCTTCCTACATAGCCTCCAGTGCAGCAACTGCCTTAGCAGAAAGTTACACGCCAAGATCTTGGAACTCATCTAATTGGTCACTGCGCTTCTGTTATATTTCCCTTGCCTTCTCGACGTGTTGTTGCAACTCCTTCAACTCCACAAACCTTGTGATATGCACAATTGGTGGAATTTCTATCAATGTCATATTCAGTGTCTCTAGTTTCCCCTCTGCCTCCTGCAACTGCTTGGTCAGTTGCTCTAACTACCCATCTTGGACTATGCTACCCAAAAATTGTGTAGTCACTTATGTGACCCTCTTTGCTTCCTTTTCCATCTCCTCCAGTTCTGTTGCCACGTCCTCCATGGTGCTTTTCCTTTCTGCGACCCACTCCGACGGCATGTCTAGATGCACCAGAGAAGTCAAATCTACAATATCTCACTGCAACTGTGCAATGATCACTCCAAGCCATTTTTCTCTCTCTACTGCGTCTAGTTTTGTAGTGCTCTCAAGTACGTACTGGCAGGCATAAAAAACTGCCTCTTCCAACCACACTCTGCTATCTCAATGGTGCGACTTCTCGATGACTAGGAGATCTTATTCTTTCTTTAGCTCTTACAATCTCCATAGAACTCTTTGCCTTTAACTCCTCTTATGCCTTTGTTAGTGCTTCAATCGCTTTCTGTGTTGCATGTTCCTTCTCCTGTGATTGCAAAAACTGATCGTCGATGATCTTCTTCCTGTCTTCCAACTCCAGGTTGGCAACGCATTGCATATGTACCAGCGTCTGTGTAGACATCATGTTGATATCCTGTGATATGTCCTACAACTACTGCAGGGAGGTATTCAAGTCCTCTCTTCCAACAACAATCGCAGTCGGGGGAATTCGAACATTCTGAACCTACGACCCAGTGTTGATTAACGCAAAGTCCTGCATAGTCACTACTTCTTGTTTCTTCTTCATAACAACATCATATAATGAGTCAATACATGCTCTTACCTCAACAACCCCTTCTTGTGTTGATCTCTTTATTGCTTCAGCAGTCATTCCTGTTACATCAGTAATTTCTTTGATGAGTTGTTGCAACTTTTCTTCCATCCCTGTCGGTGCGCTATTGGTTGCACCCTGCTCCTGGCTCTTCTTTGTTCACGATTCTTCAAATGCATGCTTAGCCTCTGAGTATGTAGGTGTGTTCATGGAATCTATGTCCGACTCATGTGGACTCTGCAGATCAGTCACATGTACTGGATAACTGGCGCATCCAATGGTGGCCCCATCGATACTTCGTCTAAACTCACTAGTTCTCTCCATTTGGCAAGCTAATCCTTGATAATCATCTCCAAATCCACATCAGATAGCTTGTACTGTGTTCGAAACCATTTCTTATTTGTGTCGCATCATGCTTGCACGTGAATGGCGTGAGGGTCAATCGCAAACTATGCAATCCTTTGATACTTCAACGCAGCTTCCTTGGACAACCTTGTAACTTTCATCATTTCCTCCTGCAACGCTTCCCAATATATCCAAAATTGAATACCATAATACTTTAATAGATCGGGTTCCCTCACCCACTAGAGGTTCTGGTAGTGTGCGCTCTTAGCAAATTTTACTGCCTCAACCTCCATGCCTTGATACTCATTTGGCTCCATCCAAGCCACGAGTGTGATTAAGATCAAAAACCAATTGTATGTAAATGGCCACTCTCTCGCTTGGACTGCCACTGCATCCTTCGTGAACTGGTTCATTAGAAAGAGAGACCAGTTCATCTGTATGCCTTCTGCACACTGCTCAGCACACCCAATCACCCCCGATGTACATTGTATAGGGTTTTTCTTCCTAACCACTTTTCTAGCCAAAATCCTTGCTTCGATGCGCACCGCATGGTCATTGATACTATCGATGCAATACGCCCTCTTATTGCACTGCAACCCATACCCGTTATTTAGCTTTGTCGCAAGCCTCTTGTCATTGTCTCATCCTCTAAAGTACCGTGAGGGGTCTGGCCCATCCATAGGGGTGATGTCTAAAATCATCTAAACAATAATTGCGACTGGGGTATCCAGCCACAACGTTCCACCATGAAAACAGGAAAATAGCTTCTTCAAGCAAGCATTTTCCTTAGTTAACCGCCTGAAATGCAGCATGTTAATTAGTCCCAATAGGATTTCTTTGTCCAAGCCACTCACCCAATTTTGAGGAATGTGTTGTATTGGGCCAACTCCTACATCCACCATCGGCACATATGGTTCCTTTCGAATGTCATTCAAATCAAGTAAATCATGGTCCTTGTACTTCATCTACATTACTGTGGGTACAATGTCTTTGGTGCACAACATACCCTGCAGTATCGCTGACATTTTTATTGGGTACTTTTTATTTTTAGTGGCCTTCTTGAGCTTCACACCAAGCTGACAGGGAGGTATATAACTAGGGATATCCTTAGTAGACACCCCTGTGCGAATCCCAAATTCCACAACCCTTGAGCTCGATGGACTCGCCTACACAACATCCTCCTCTTGTTCTCTCGCATACATCCTGTTATGCCTTTTTTTATGCACTGGGGATCTAAGTTGCAACCCTCCCCTTTTCTTCTTCGGTACCAATGATGATCCTATCGACATACTAGAAATTTCTTCTTCAATAGTTACCAGGCCGGTTGGTGAGTCCCTTTCGCTCGAAATCTCAACCATTATTGGTGTAGTCTACATGTTGCACTAGTGTTCGTAAGGCTCAACAACCAATAAAACTTACTTCACTCTGCTCAATGCGCTCAACCTTTCTTTGCAACTCTACTCAATTCACTCTTTTCAAAATGGTCCCTTCCGACTACATTCAGCCTCCTCTTAAAGCGCCAAATCGATCCCTCAACCATCATGACCAAATCAGGCGAATTATCATAACCAAATAAGGCCAATCATCATGACAAAATCATGCATTAACTTCCTGAATCCTCTATCGATCCTATCTATCCAATGGTTGGATCCACCATTAATATGCATCTCTTCAACAAGCGCAGTCGACTAACGAATTTAACTATCTTCATTTATTGTTGATTTGACTTTATGCGCAACCCTGCAGCTATCGCAACATGACTCCCTAACTGCACTACTAACTCCTACTCTTGTGCACCCACTTCCTCCTTGCGTGGCCTCCTCCTAACTATCATCTCATGCATTTTTTTTTTGTCGTGCAACGCTTCAGGCATCACGCAGCTTTGGACCCATCTTGTAGGGCTTCAGTCTGCTACCATTCACTAGCTTTGGCAGCATCACCCCATCTAACTACTGTAGTTGAACTGCACCTCCTGAATTAAAGGAATTTATGAGATATGGACCTAACCAATACATTTGCAATTTACCTGGATGCTTCATGAACTTGCTGTCATATAACATGATATAAAGATATTTAATAAAATGATACAGGGACCACATATGTATTTGTCATATATTTTAACAGGTATTGTGAGGTAGAGACATTAAAAGGTTCATGTGAGTTATGATGATATCACATATTAGGGAACACCATTCTCATGTATGCTTGATTTTTTGGGAAATGCCCCATGAAATTAAAATCACAAGATTGACTTAATTTGTTAGTTAGGTATTTCATGAAAGCCATGTTCTCTTTGATTTTATGGAAACATGTGCTAGAGCACATGGATAATTTTTGTGTTTTCTATTGAAAAAAATGGTGTGCTCATGGACCAAAATGTATAATGTATTTCAAGGGTTGAAATTTTTGTACACATCAAGTAAATTTTATTAATTAATAAAAAAATAATCACATGTTTCTGTATTTTAAAGATGAGATAAGGGAAATGTATATTGATGAATTATAATAATAATCCAAAGTATGGGAGAAAAAAGAACATACTAATTAATTGAAATATGATGCCAAGTGAATGTGTAGTCTAAGGTTATTTATATCAAAAATAATATTAATTTTAATGATTATTTGATTATTAAATATTATATAAAAATAGTTTTTATTAATATTGATTATACAATTTTTTTTAAAGTAATTTTCTAATTAAATTAACTCATAAAATTAGCAATTTTTTTATAAACTTCATCAACTTATAAAATTAGAATAATTTTTATAAACATCTTTATCAATTAGTATCATTTTATGATTGTATTCTCTTTTAAAATTAGCATAATTTTTATGAACTTCTTTATCAATTAGTGTCATTTTATGATTGTATTCTTTGTTTAGGGAGACCATCAACTTATAAAATTAGCATAATTTTTATAAGCTTCTTTATCAACCAGTGTCATTTTATGATTGTATTCTCTTTTTAGGGAGAACATTTAATCATATAGGGATGTGTATGTGATTATAGGTCGAGTATATTTCTTTTTATTCATTATATTTGTACTTTGATGAAGGGTATTTAGAAAGTTTACCAGCTTAGAGTTTAAATATAATGAAAATAAATATTTGTAAAATGTTCTTTCAATTTTTTGATTATTTTTACAAATAAAAGAAACGACATGTTTTGCATATTACTTTTATCATTTATCTAGTCTATAACTAGCTTGGAAACCCTTGTATTCAAATTTGAACATTTCATTTTTCAACTACTAACCTCATCAACATCCAAAGGAATCCAACTTTGCCTAGTTATTTTTTCTAACTTCTAAAGTTGCTTTAAAGTATACTTTATGCTCTTCTTTTAAGAGCATGATAAACCTAATGCCACTTAGGCTATAATTCTCTTCATAGTGATGTTTGTGGGTGGTATACCCATACCTAGATAAGCGGATGAATGTCTTATTAAAGGAAGGGTAACAACCCTCAACATGGGACAAGGTCAACCAATATTCCCTCATACCTCATTATTTGAAACATAGTTAGATATTGAAAGGTCTATGACCTCATCAACATCCAAAGGAACCCAACTTTGCCTAGTTATTTGTTTTGATTTCTAAAGTTTCATTAAAGTATACTTTATGCTCTTTCTTTAAGGACATGATAACCCCAATGCTACGTAGGCTAGAATTCTCTTCACTTTCCTTGTTAATTTATCCCATGCATAAATCTTATAAATATTTGGACTAGTAACCACTTTTGGAGTCTTTTCTTACTTGGTTTCCACACTCGTTCATAAACATACTTGTTTTGATTAAAAAAAATTAGATGTGTAACATTTCTTTATTTTGAAAGATTGTATCATTCTTGGCTAACCAAAGGGAATAAAAGACTCCCCTGGTCGCTCATCAATATGCTTCGGCATCGAAACCTAGTAGCAATGTTATCAAACAAGAACCGTGATGTTGTCGCAGCGGTGCAATCCACAACAGGTGCTGCTTTTGCCCATTGTGTCAAATAGTCAATCATTGTGATAATGCACTACGCACTAGCTCTCTTTCCATGTGGGTTGATAGGTCCCATGAAATCCACAGCCCATTTATTAAATGGTTGCAATGTTACCTAAGGTACCAACAACATCTCATCCCTCTGTGATGGTTTTCCAGTTCTTTGACAAATGTCACAGGTCTTCACATAGTCCATCGCATCACTATGTAGAGTGGGCCACTAAATCACTGCACGAAGAACCTTCCTAGTTGTAGCTCATCCTCCATAATGTCCTCCAACAATTCATGCATGTTCCTCTGCTAGTATCTACCCTTGTTCATGCGGTAGGACACATCGTTGCAAGATCTCATCTGGTCCCAGTTTATAGAGTTATCCAGCAATTAGCTGGAAATCGGTTGCCTTAACAACCAACTACTTCTTTTGGCTCGTAGTCAACTCCTCCGATGTAGTTCCCATCACCAAAAACTTGACTATGTGTGCGTAATTGTCGTCCACCATGTCGACTCTGAATAGTTGTGCATCTGGAAACCCGTCTTCAATATTTCTAGGTTCTTCACCTGTCTCAATTCTTGATAAGTGATCTAGGTACGCATTTAAGCAACCCAACTTCACAATGATCTCAAAATCAAACTCTTGAAATAGAAGTAGCCAGTGGAATATCTTCCCCCCCCACCAGTACAGGCTTATTGACCAAGTACTTCAATGCAAGATGGTCTGTAAACATCTTAAAATGACCACCCAATAGGTAGTGCCTAAATATTTGTAGCGCATATACCATCGCCAAACCTTCTCTCTATGTGGTGGTGTAATTTTTCTCTACAAATGATAGCTTCCGACTAGGAAAAGAAATCGGGTGATCTAAATCTCCCTCTCCTGGCTAGGCCAACACCACTCCTAGCACGACTGATGATGCATTCACATGGACATGGAATTCCTTATTCCAGTCAGAGAAAAATAAGATTGGGGCAGACGCCATCTTCACCTTTAATGTCTTGAAAATGTAATGACACTTCAGAATCCATACAAAGAGTGCATCCTTGTTCAGTAACTACTCCATAGGAGTTGTAATCGTTGTATGCCTACAGATGAACTTTCGATAGTATCACGTATGTCCCAGTGTCGCTCTCAATTACTTGACATTTATTGGTGGTGGAAAACTCAAAATCACTGTAATATTTGCGAGATCCACCAACAATCCTTGCTTGCGCATAATGTGTCCCAAGAGCATCCCAAATGGTGCGTAGAAAATACACTTCTTTGAGTTCAGCGCAATCTGATGCTATTGACATCACTCCAGTATTAGTCGCAGGTTTTCCAAGTCATCCTTGATCAATACATACACGGTCCAGTCATCCATGTATACTTGTAAAAACTTCTGAATAAAGTCCTTGAATGCAGCGGAAACAACCCTAAAAAATACTAGTCCCCTCCTCCTTACTAGTCGATTGGGGTAGGCATGCTGAAGGATTCTTCCCTCATGGAGAGTTTTCCATCAACCTCTCCTAGCACATAAATGGCGACAGTAAATATGATTTCTTCACTTGATTATGATCCGAAGGGAAAACAAATTGTTGATTCCACCTCGTTGAGTCCGCATGAAGCAATGTACAACATTATTCAAACCCTTTCCAATGACCACACTGAATACCTTCATCTAGTGGCTTCGGACCCTTACCACCTGCCCTACTGGTTAGAATCCTCTCTTCCTACTCTAAATTATCTCTCCTAGACTTTTCCTTCTGATGAGTCCATTATGGAGATCATGAGTATGAATGAACCTACATGGGAGGATCATCACCATAGATCCTAGTTCCTCCCCAACACTAGTTCGGTCAACCATGATTTTGCATCCCTTTTTACTATTGATATTGTCAAAACACCTCAAACTCCTATATTGTTGCACAACACGGAGTTTGAAGGAAATCTATGCAAAATTACTCAAACAAATCCAATTGACATATCAGCCAAGCCCGACACCCTTGAGCATGTTCATGTTGGGCAGAACTACTCAGCAGAAGAATCTGAAGCATATAGAGCACTTTTCAAAGAATTCTGAGATGTCTTTTCTTGGTCCTACGAAGAAATTCCTGGGATAGACCCATCCATTGTGGTTCATGGAATAAAAACCTATCCCACTGCAAAACCTGAGACAAGTCCATCCACGGAAAGCCGCAGCTATCAAATCTGAAATAGAAAAGCTTCTAAAAGCAGGGTTTATTTATCCTGTACCCCTGATGGAATGGGTATTGAACATCATCCCTGTCAATAAAAAGCAGGGAACCATTAGATTTTGCATCAATTTTGGATATTTGAACAAAGCTTGTCCCAAAGACAACTTTCCCACTCCACATATCGACCAGATTATCGACAACTATGCCAGAAGTGTCATCTTCTCGTTTATGAATGGCTTTTTGGGTTATATCTAGATTGAGATTTTACCCACCGATCAACAGAAGACAACATTTATTTTCCCATGGGGAACCTTTGCATACAGGAAGTTACCATTCAGTCTGAAAAATGTTGGAGCCACTTTCTAGTGTGCTATGTCCTATGCATTTCATGATATAAAACATATTGTAGAATCGTACCTTGATGACCTCCCAGCTCATTCACAGTGATGGGAGGACCATCCTGGTCATCTTAGAGACATTTTCCTGAGATGCTGTCATTATAACATATGGTTCAATCCTCATAAATGTGTTTTTTGCATTGACACGAGATGCCTATTAGGTTTTGTGTTTTCTAAGGATGGAATTTGGATAGATCCATTGAAAATTGTTGTTATTCTAGCCCTACCATCCCCAACCATCTTCTTAGAACTCCAAGTTTGCAAGGGAAGGAAAACTTCCTCCGCCGTTTCGTTTGCAATTTTGTAGAGAAAACATACGGTTATATGCATCTCCTTAAGAAGGACACTCCATTATTTTGGGATGACCAATCCCAATGGGCCTTTGATAATCTCAAACATGCTCTGACTCACTCACTCGTGACACACACCCTAGATTATTCAAAGGATTTTCTCTTATACATTGCTGCCTCCACTACTACCATCGCTATGGTCTTGGTGCAGGAGAATCCCAATGGTCAGGAGCACATGATCTACTATGCTAGTAAGAATCTCATGGATTCTGAAACTCGATACTCACACGTGGAGAAATTAGCATTGGCCACGGTCATTACTGTACAAAAATTTTGTCACTACATTTTTCTCCACACAACCATCGACATTTTGGCAAACCAGAACCCTATGTATTACATCCTGACTCGTCAGGTGACGGGGGGGAAATATTCTCGATGGATAGTCATCCTACAAGAGTTTGATATGGAATTTGCGAAAGATATGTCAAAGAAATCCTTGGTCTTTGCTGAGCTCATGTGTGATCTTCCCTGTGCTTCAACGGAATCTGAGCCCAGTGATTCATTCCCGGATGAATTCCTATTCCTGAGAAGCATTACTAACCCATGGTATGGAGATTTGCTCATTTATATCCAGACACAAAGATTTCAGCCCACTCTATCCCGTGACGATTGCTGCCATAGCCATCACCACGCAAAATACTACCTCATCTTGAATGACACTTTGTATAGACATGGTATCGATTCCGTTCTCCAATGATGCCTTACCCACGAGGAAGCTGAACAAGTTTTGAATGAATGCCAATCTAGAGAATGTGGCGGTCATCTATCTAGGATGGCTATAGCCCAGAAAATCCTTTGCACTAGCTATTTTTGGCCTTCAATCTTTAAATATTTTCATGAGGCTGTTAAGAAATTCCCACCTTGCCAACATTTCTATCTGAAAAAGTGCACCCACCCTGCTCCATTACACCCCGTCATTGGCATTGGCCCTTTCTCCAAATGGGGGATCGATTGCATGCTTTGTAAGCCTACCTTAGTCGAGGAGCATGGTTACATCACCATAGCCATTGATTATTTTACGAAATGGGCTGAGGCTATTCCTACATATTTAGAGGACAGTAAGACTGTTGCTATATTCTTATTTAATCACATGATAGCAAGATTCGGAGTCCCGCAGTCCATAGTCATTGATCACGGATCACATTTTTGTAATCAAATGATGGAGGAATTAAGTGCCAAGCTAGGTTTTCGTCATGAAAACTCAACACCCTATTATCCGCAAGCTAATGGTCAAGTCGAGGCCATTAACAAATTTTTGAAAACAATGATGCATTGGATGGTTGGAGACCATAAATCCAAGTGGCACCATATTCTTTTCTCCGCTCTTTGGGCTTACAGGACTTCGGTAAAAAAAGCTACTAGTTTTACACCCTTCTAGCTTGTCTATGGACTAGAAGTTGTCTTACCTATTCAATGTCAAATTCCATCCTTGAAACTTACCGTCGAACTTCTCCTAGACACTTCCACAGAGGAAGAAATATTTCTCTACTTGAACAACCTTGACGAAACTAGAAGAGATGCTGCCTTAGAAAATGAGGCACACAAGAAACGCATCAAAGCGCAGTATGAAAATTCTGTCCAACCTCGTTCCTTTAATGAAGGTGACCTAATTTTAACCTATGATTAGATATATGACAAACTATGGAAAGGGAAGTTCGAATCCATGTGGTACGGTCCTTTCGTTATTTCCAAAGTTCTAGAGGAAGGGGCCTATGAGCTCATGGACTATGATAGAATCCCCTTAGGACAACCTCGCAATGGGTTGTACCTGAATAGGTACTATGCCTAGATATTTCTTATATAGTACCTTGTATATATGTATATTACTTGACTTTTTAGTGTGCTTAAGTATTTTCAATATGGTTTTGATTTTAGTGTTCGTATCTATTTATACCATGTTTTGGTCGTGCAGAGCAGATGGCTTTCTACGGCTTCGTTGATGGTGCTTTCCGCCACACCTTGAATCTTGCCTCAGCTGCTTGGGTTCTCTATTCCCCAGCTCATGATTTGGTCAGTTCAGGAGCGGTTTGTATTGATCTCGCTACCAACAATATCGTTGAGTATCAAGTAGTCATAGGTCTTTTGACTGAAGCTGCCTCCCAAGATGTTCGTAACTTGGTAGTCTTGATAGACTCACAACTAGTGGTTTGTTATCTAAACCATGTCTATACTATCAGGAATCCCATGCTTCTCCATCTCTTCTGGAGGGTACGTTTATTGGAGAGGTCATTTGAAGCTACTACCTATAGGCATATCCCTAGGGAAGATAATGCAGTTGCTGAATCATTGGAAAATTACATCCTCAACTAGCATATTTCCCATTCATGACGTAGAAATCAAACATGGTTCACTGCAAATAAACTATAAAAGACACATAAAACTCATGTAAATACATTTACCATTTGAGACATATAAACACCAAAAGTAAAAATCTGTATATATATATATATGTGTGTGTGTGTGTTTTACAAAAAATAGGTCACAAGACCTCATCTGAAGCGCTCAGGCTTTCAGGCAAAAAATCATCATACAAAAATCCTAAAGCTATCTATCATCTTTCAGTAATACATCATGCGGCCTATCATCTAGTGATGCTCGTGGTAACACATGATCGCCTGGGCTACTCGATGTAGTAGTCTACTGAAGCAACCTGGTACTCCTATAGTGGGCCTCTGGTACCTTAGTGGGAGGTCATTGATCGAGGCATCTGGTATGTCTAGACTTAACCTCTCGAGGTTCTCCTCTAGCTCCCCTGTCACATCATCACCCTGTAGAACAAAATGAGCTCCAGCTCGCTTGTTTAGTGGGGAAGATCCCCGAGGTTGTGCTTCTTTGACATTTACATGAAAAAATTTAAATCTTGTTAGTACACATAAAAAATATAAAACACTAAAACATAAAAACACAATTTCCATTTTAGGGTTTTTGTTTCTTACCAATGTCACCCCACTATGCACCAGGTGGAAGCGGTAGTTCAAGGTCACCCCTGAAGTCGGTACCCGCGTATGCATAGTCCTTAACCATGAGGAGTTGGTCTCTCAGCCATCGGAAAAATGGGTCTCTGAACTTCACCTTGCCTCTACCTGCCCCTTTGTGGGCCATGATCTGAACCCTCCTCAAAACACTGTTGCTATGGATTCCACATACAGAGAATATGCTCTAATAAGCGCTCATGTGACACCATACTGGGTGTGCGGAAAAACTTCAGAAGACCACAGTCCCTCAACGTGGCTATATATCCCGCGTTTCTTTCAGCAAATGCATCATCATGATCATGTTGCCTCTCTTTCCAAATAACCATTTTTGACCAATGGAAACCTACCAAAAACAATCATATGGCCAATTATAAACACTATCAACCTTTTAAATCATCAAAAAACACTTATTTTTCCTTGCATATGTGTTTTCCTTTACCCACGGTCGGCACCGCCTGAGTCTCATTGAGGACAAGTGGTGGCACCACTTGAGTGAAGTGTTTTAGGCATGGTTCCTGCGGGGTACTGCTTATCCCGCAAGGGATAAGAGCAGTGCCCACATTCAAGGTTTTAGGGCTCGCTGAAACTGCCCAAAACACCCCCAAAAATAAAAAATGAAAGCATAAAATGAAAGAGCAAGGTTGAAGCTTTTACCTGGAATTGGCGACGCTTAAATCCGATGGTAGATGCTCCCGGAATTACCAACTAAAAATCTGGCCAAGAAACTTCTCTGAGAGCTCTCCACTATTGGTAAATGGTAATTTTTTTTGTTTTTTACTATTTACATAAATTTTATAAGCATTATAGGTTTTGGTATGTCATAGTTTTGTTTTAAAATCATTTATTATAAGAAAATTATCAGTCATGATCCTTTAATGTTATTTATTGGAGAGTTTAACACTTGTTTTTTAAGTCATTGCAGGATAAAGAGTGGTAGCAGTAAAAATTTTGGGAGTTTGTTTTTAACTTTTTTCTACTACCATAAAACAGAAAAAGTCTTTGAGAATTTATTGCGACACTTTGGTAATGCTCTCCAAACTTATCATCAAAGGTCTGAGTCCTTTTTTGACTCTTTCAGACTCGTAAAATCCCTCTTCATGAAAATATACCTAATGGAGTCTTCTTAAAACTCTTTTTGGGCTCCTTAAATACGAAAAGATTGTCGAGCGATCTTGTCTTCTTCACACTCATTAAAGCACTTGAAGAGTCATTCATCTGACGGTAGGTTATCACTTTTTCGGTTCAGATGAACTATTTATGAAAAAGGACCCTGTGGAGTCTTCTTCCGTGATCGTTCAGACTCTCTAAACATGAATGATACCGAATTAACTTTCATTGGACTCGTTAAATTAAACATTGACAGACCCTCTTTTGGGAATGAACCCCTCCTCTCTCAGGTTCGTAAAACATATGAGTTTGGACTTGTCTTCGGACGAGCTACAACGAGTGTTTGTTACCCTCTTTGGACTCATCAAAATGAAAAGAGGCACTCATCAACAATGATGGGGAAATTAAGGGAAGGGAATCATTTTGCAAATAAATGACAGTTTGTCGTTACCTTTGAATGTGGCACTTTTCTGCATATCATTTCAGTCAATTGGGTATTCAGCTGATTTCCAAGGTGATCCACTTTCATGATTCATGTCACTCCTTTGAGTCTTTCAAAAGAATGCATCGCCCATTGTCGCACTGTGTGTCTATCTGGTCTAGTCATGCTGCCAAGTCTTTTGTCGTGCCGCCCAATGTTCAAAGGGAAGTTGAAAATTTTTAGCTCTGCAGTCAAAACAGTCTTCGTGTCGGTACTTTTGATTCATTCTTATGGTTACCTCATTCACATCATTCCATAACTTTTTTTTGAGTTTCGTGTTGTCAATGTGGGATGCACCATGGCCCTCCTTCAACGATACTATTCTTGTTGACATCAACTCATCATCCGGGAAATAGTCTTAGAAACAAATTTAGTACCTTGAGATCTCTATGCCTCAATGATAGATTCTCTCGCTCTCGACATAGGTTCACATCATTGACCTTTGATTGATAGAATCAACTAAGTGTTTGACATCAAGACATCTATTCACACTCAATAGATTGTACTAGGGTACCTTGGGAATTACTGACATCAATGGTGATCTCCCTAGCACTTGTTAACAGTTCACATCATTGGCCAGTAATCAAGTGGTTTCTACCATGTTCGACTTCAGAACATTATAATCACATGGGTAGAATTGTACTTTGTGGAAAATGAGACGAAGACCCTGGGTACTTGTTTAGCACTCATTGCTTTCCCTAGGTTGAGATGGATTTTTGTATATCAAGCATGGATCCACATTTGTATGGTCATGGCTATGCTCAAATTTGTGTCTTTATGACATAGATCTACTTTGTATGTCTAGTATCTATGTCCAAGTTTGAGTCCTCTATCACATGGATCTATGTTGTATTCTAGTAGCCATGGTTGTTTATTCATCTCATGGATCTGCCTTGTGTTGGTCTGTAGCCATGAGTTGGTTACATTTGTCTATGAGTCAAAAATATTGATGTATTGTAGATGCCTACTCGATGACACTCTCTGATCAAGCTAACTCTTACCTCAAAGTGACAACTTGTTCTCTCAAAGCTATCGCTTATCATATCCCTCTAAGCCTCATGCTTTGAGGGGCATTATATTATACCCAAATCCTATCACCAACATGTGATGAGATCCTTAACACCTATGTTTTCCCTAAATTCCAAACTTGGAGTGGAAACATTCTCTGGATGTCAATTCTACATAAAAAAACCCTAGCACCATTTTTTCTCATTAGCTGATGAGCAGTACCTTGTTCAACACCGCTTGATTCCTATTATAGAGAAGTGGCACCATTGCGTATGTGCTTTGTTCTTGAAGTGGTTCTTACCCTTCACCACTTTGTCATAAAGTTATATAAGCGGTACCCTGGGTAAAATTGGAAAAAAAGAGGATTCTCGAGGTTTTTAGAACATGAGCCTCGTGTCCTCCCTTATCCCTATCAATCTGGGTTGGTTGGAGTCGAGATCCCTCTTGGTAGGATCTTATGGCCACCTCACCCACAATTATCTCAAATATCCCTAACCATTGAGCCCTATAAATACAAGCTCATGTCCCATAGTTGGGGGTGTTACGGAGAGAAATTCCTATGGCTTGGGGTACCACAACAGACAGCTAGACTCCAGAAATCAATCTTTTCCAATATGCAATAGAAATAAACAATCTAACA
>LPNX010150145.1:0-46051 GCA_001517045.1 Pseudotsuga menziesii
GTTTACATAGGCATGCGGGTGAGTGGACCTGGTTACAGCTTGTCATGTTTGCATAGATTGTCAAGTTTCACAAGTTTTGACTTAAGTCTGATGTAGCAATCCAATGTTGCCTTGTTCTGGTTAGATTTGACCTAGTTTTGCAGTAAGTTTGAACTCTGAACTAGGATCGGGTGCGTTTCTCCTACCAACCATATGACACGTTTTAAGTATATGGTGTTTAATTTTATTGTATAATTCATGCAGAAGGCTTTAGTAAAAATATTAATTTGCATTTGTTTCCCTTATGTCTCTGATATTTACAAACTTTTTCAGGTGAAGAACCCAACAGCCCGTGTTAAACATGAAGCAAGTACCTCAAAAATTGGGGAAGATCAATTATTCTATTTTCAGCAGAGGGGGATTGATCCAAAGAAGGCAGTGGTAGCTATTATTAATGGCTTTTGTAGGGTTGTATTTAACGAGCTCCCACTAGAATTTGCAGCTGAAGTAAATCAGTTGATGAGTTTGAAGCTTGAAGGCAGTGTTGGCTAGATGTTGCAAGGTCTCTCTATAACACTATCTATGTACATGATTCTAATGGCATGAGATGTCTCGATAACACTACTGTTCAGTGTTGGGTGCTAGATGTTGATAGCTTTCTTGTGTTATACAGGGAAATCATCTGTATAGTTTCTATGAAACTTGGGAATGCCTTCAAATTTTGTCCCAGTTAAGGAAATAATAATGAAAACAATGAACTCAAAATCTCTTTGGAAAGAAGATAATTTGTTGTTATGACAAATCAAGGATATTACTCAATTTTTTTGTTGGCGTTGGAACTGATCCATACGAAGAGATTACTAGTGTAGTAAAGACTATGGGGAGGAATTCTAAAACCTTTCCCAGTCGTGAAAGAAAGATGTGGCCTCCAGCTTATCAGTCTAATTTCTTTATCAGAAAATAAAGAATCGTTTGCCTAGTCTACCCGTCGCAGGTATAGCATCCCCGTCGCTATTCCTGGGGTTTGCATTTTTTTTTTTAAACTTCTACAAAGCGTGGATACAGTGATGGCCAGGCGTGGATACAGCGACGGCAAGGCGTGGATATAGAGATGGCAAGGCATGGCTATAGCGACGTTTTATTCCTGGGTTTGCATTTTTTTTTTTAAACCTTATACAGAGCGTAGATACAACGACGACCAGGCGTGGATACAGAGACGGCCAGGCATGGATATAGCGACAGCTTAGACATATAATGAAATATAGAACATTGTCGCTCTTGCAACGCAAATTAGGGGTCGTCTCTATTGCGACGGAATTGTTTCCACGGAAAAAAAACACTTATACGTGGCAATATCCACGTTTTTCCATGGATATTGCCACGTTTTTTCGTGGCAAAATTGGTCACTTGTACTAGTGAAACCTGTTGCACAGAGCTTGGGGGCTGGAATGTACACATCATTGATGGACACATTTGATCTTCCAACCCCGGTTAATTATATCGGTTCTACTAGTTTGGGGAAGTCCATCACTACGGTTGTCGATAGGACTCATCCTTGGGTTCTCCCAACTCCCCATGAACCGGAAGTTCCCTTATCGGCAGTGGAGGTGGCATATCAAGCTATCACTCAAGCCACTATTGATCCCATTCCAGATCCTCTAACAGTCTTGAACGATCTGGAAGAATTTTGTTTTCCCGCATGGGCGGAAAACTCTTCTAATTCTATAGATTGTTTAGACACAGTTTTACCTTCCGATGAAGCTATTCTGGAAGCCATGAGTGGAAGTGATAAGATTTGTGAGGATCTTCATCATCGATCCTATTTTCTTCCAGAACTAAGCATAATAGAAAACCAAGAGTTTCACGTGAGACTGTCAGAAGATGTTGATACACCTATCAATCCCTTGCCTAGGGAAGGAATCTTTGCCGAGGGGAATATGGCAAATATTTCTGCCACTATACATATTAACATCTCTGTGAACCCTAATGTCATGGAAAACATATATATAGGTGCAAACTGCTCTCCTGAGGAGATTGCCATCTATACTGCCCTTTTTAAGGAATTCCGCGATGTCTTTGCCTGGTCATATGAGGAGATGCCGGGCATAGATCCATCTATTGTTGAACATGAAATCCAAACCTATCCTAATGCTAAGCCAGTTCGACAAAAATTAAGACCCGTGGACCCACGTAAAGCGGTGACTATGAAGGCAGAAGTTGAAAAGCTGTTGAAAGCTGGTTTCATATATCCCATAGCTTTGACTGAATGGGTGTCTAGCCCTATTCCTGTTGATAAAAAGCAAGGGACTATTTGCATTTGTACAGACTTTAGAGATCTAAATAAATCCTGTCCTAAGGACAATTACCCCACACCATTTATAGACCAGATCATAGATGCATGTGCGGGAAGTGAGGTGTTTTCGTTTATGGATGTTTTCTCCGGCTACAATCAAATCCAAATCAAACCGGAAGACCAGCATAAAACTGCTTTCATTTTCCCTTGGGGTACATTCACATATAAGAAAATGCCCTTTGGATTGAAAAATGATGGGGCAACCTTTCAACGGGCTATGAAATTTGCTTTTCATGACATTAAAGCCATTGTCGAACCATACCTTGATGATCTGCCCGCACATTCCCGTAAGAGGATCCAACATCCAGATCATTTACGGTTGATTTTTGAGAGATGCAAATATTATAAAATTCGCTTGAATCCCCACAAGTGTGTATTCTGCGTCGAGTCAGGAAGATTGCTCGGGTTCATTGTCTCTAGTAGAGGCATCCAGGTGGATCTGTTGAAAGTTGATGCCATTGTAAATTTTCCTCCTCCTCGTTCTCTGAGGCAACTTCAAAGCCTGCAAGGAAAGTCTAATTTCCTTCGACGTTTTATTGTTAATTATGCCAAGATCACTAAGGGTTTCATGTGCCTACTCAAACAAGACACCCCATGTGTATGGGATGAAACCGCACAACTTGCGTTCGAGGCATTGAAAAAAGCTTTGCTGTTGGCACCCTTATTACGTCCACCAGATTACTCTAGGGATTTTATATTATATCTGGCCGCGTCGGAGTCGACCATTGGGGTAGTACTAGTCCAGGAGGACGATAAGCTTGTTGAGCATGTCGTTTATTATCTTATCTGTGCTTTGGTTGGACCTAAGCTAAGATACTCCCACGTCGAGAAATTAGCCTTAGCAGCTGTTTATGTTGTATAGAGGTTACGTCACTACATTTTACTGAGGACCACCACAGTAGTGGCAGATGTGAATCCGTTCCAATACGTTTTATCCCGATGGATTGTTGGGGGAAAATTTAACAAATGGATAGTCATTCTCCAGGAGTTTGACTTGGATTTCCAGTCTGCTAAGTCTAAGAAGTCCTTAGCTTTTGCTGAGCTTATAGCATAATTTCCTACTGAAGAAGATGTAGTGGTTGAAGATGACTCATTCCTAGATGAGCACATCTTCCTGATATCCACCTCTGATCCTTGGTACATAGATATTCTTATATATCTCCAGACTCTAAAGTACCCTACAGCCTCCTCAAGGGAGGAATGACGTAAGTTACGCCTTCATGCCAAGAACTACCGCATTATAGGAGATACATTATATCGACGAGGGGTAGATTCCGTGTTGCGTCGTTGCCTTACTCATGAGGAAGCCGAGATTGTCCTAAATGATTCTCATAGCAGAGCATGTGGGGGTCATTTATCTAGGTTAGCAACGGCCCAGAAGATATTGCATGTCGATTATTTCTGGCCCACGATCTTTAAAGATTGTGTGGAAGCAGTGAAGCGCTGTCATCCGTGTCAGCTTTACACCAGGAAAATGCGGTCACATCCTGCTCCGTTATTTCCCGTTGTCTCGATAGGCCCCTTTATGAAATGGGGGATTGATTACGTGACATGCAACCTAGCCTCGGCTGGGGGGCATAAACACATCATTTCCATTGTTGACTATTTTACGAAATGGGCAGAGGCAATGCCTACTTTCAAAGCCGACGGGGAAACAACAACTTTCTTTGTTTTCAATCAGATTATTGCTAGGTTTGGTATTCCCAAAGTGATTGTCACTGACCATGGCATTCATTTTCAAAATGACATGATGACGCAACTGACTACCATGCTCGAATTCCGACAAGAGCATTCTTCTCCATATTATCCGCAAGCAAATGGTCAGGTTGAGGCTGTCAACAAGACTTTAAAAACTATCCTTAAACATACAATTGATGCAGCCTGCTCTAATTGGAACATCATGTTATATCCTGCTCTTTGGGCTTACCGAACCAACGTTAATACTGCCACGATTTTCTCCCCTTTCCAACTCGTTCACGGGGTGGAAGCAGTTACTCCAATTGAATGTGAAATCCCATCTTTAAAGATAGCCATTCATGTGTTACCTGATACAACTGAGCTTGAAGAACGTCTGGTCCATTTAGAACACCTTGATGAACAGCGTAGAGATGCGCTGACTGCTAATCAGGCTCATAAAAATAGGGTTAAAACTAAGTATGATAAATCGGTCAAACCTAGGGTTTTCTCTGAGGGGGAACTTGTCTTGCTTTGGGACCAAGATAAAGAACCTCTAGGGGCAAGAAAATTCAATGCTATGTGGTTAGGACCCTATGTCATGTCTAAAGTGTTGAGTAAAGGTGCATATGAGTTAGTTGATTTCGATGGGAATAAGCTGCCTGAGCCTAGAAATGGGCTCTACCTGAAGGAGTACTACGCTTAGGCTTGGAACTTTTTCTTATATTTTTAGTGTATGTATTTTTTATGTACATTAGGTTGTCAGTTTTGTCTTTTATATTGTCTGCTGGTTGTTGCAGATGTCTTCTGAACGATATATAGGGTTCGCTGATGGCGCCAGCCGTCATACTTGTAACCTTGCTTCAGCAGCATGGGTTATATATTCTCCCTCAGGACAACTTGTTGTCGCGGGAGGCGCATGTCTAGGTCCCGCTTCTAATAATGTTGCTGATTATAGGGATATCATTGAGCTCCTATGGGATGCTTTGTCATGTGGCATCACCCAGCTTGAGGTCCGTTTGGATTCTCAGTTGGTAGTTTCCCAGCTCAATCGAGCTTATCAGGTATGAAATCCTATCTTATTACGTCAGTTCATGCAAATTCGTTTATTGGAAAGACATTTTGAAGTTATTACTTTCAATCATATTCCACGAAACCAAAATTCATTGACTGATGCATATGCTAATTACATTTTGGATTGGCATCTCACACACATTTTATAAAAATATACAGCAAACATATAAAAAACACTTGTAAATAAGCTGACAACAAAATATATATATATATATATGTAAAATATCTGTTCATAGATAGGTCAAGTCTGATCCTTAGATCCCATCATATACAAAATGTACAAAAATGTGGATCATAGTCCATCAAAATGCCCTAGAACTAAGCACGGCCGCCCTGGCCACTAGGACCTCCTTGGTCCCCATGGTCCCTCTGTACTCTGGCTTCCTCAACCTCCTCGGCTTCGGCAGCCTCCACCGCATCTCTATATACGAGCACTGCTCTAGCCACTCGTTTGAAAAGATGTAGCCAAATCGGTGGAACCCCCACAACAAACTCCTGCATGGTTGTAGGGATATGCTCAATCCATATTGTAGGTACTCGTTGGGTCAGCCTGGCCAGCTTCCCCTCTAATACCCTGATCAATCCTGGGTCTCCCCCTCCAACCGGATGAACGAACATACGAAGGTGCCCTTCAGGGCGGACTGGTCCGATATCTGCATTTTGACACATGAATAGGGTTAAGACTTGTACATATGTATATATCTCTCATTGAAAAATTCATAAAAATTTGAAAATGATAAAAATTAAAAATTACTTACTTAGCTCTCCCCATATTCCTCCTGGAGGGAGGATAAGGTCGGGGTCACCTCGGAAGTCCAACCCAGCATATGGAAACTGCTCCAATGCGGACAGCTGTCATTCCCACCATGTGTAGAATTCATCATCATAGACACTGTGTACTGAGTCCCCTCCTCCTTGACAGAGGAAGATGTCTCCCCACCTACTTAGCCTTGGCTAACGTGGAGATCTGATCGGTAACGGTATAGCGGGGCTTATTGCTGGTACCCTCTCGAAGAAGAACGCCACTAATATGCTTGCAAAGCCAAAATTATTGCGTCTTCCTCTCTTGCAGTCGGATAAGTGTCTCCTCATGATGGAGGCAACTCCCGAGCACTAGTCATAGAGAGCACCTCTAAAACAGTCAACTGCCACCCTAATTTGATTCCTGGTGGCCAAATGCAAAGATGTAGATCCTGCTATTCTCACAATGGTGCTAGCTAATACCTGGAGAGTAAAATCTTGGATATCTGCAATTGGAACGCTGGTTCCCCTTCTTTAAGTACCCGGTGTACATAATATGTCTACATAGTTTTGGACACTTAAGGGGTCACCGCCCCTACCAGTGCCCTCCAAGTTCACCGGGGCCCCTCGTCGTGACAACCCGGTAATGAAATAAATGTCTTCCTCAGTAAGCTCTAGGGTTTCACCTTGTAGATTGAACATCCCCATATCATGATCCCAATAATTGACCATGAACTCAAGTATGCAGACATTGGCCCGCATGGGTGATGCACAGAATAATTTCAGTAGCCCACTGGTCCTCAATGCTTGTATGGTGGGTGCACTTTGGAACGCCGCTTGGTCCATTATTTCGTGCTCCCTTTTCCTCCATTCCAGAACCATATTTTACCTAGCAAATACAAGCAATTTGATTCAGTATTTCATAATCAAAATTTAAAAAATCTTGCATATTTTTAAGTTTTTGTCCTCTATGCAGTATCCGCGACTGTCTAATTAGACATGTCGCGGATCATCCGCGACTGTCTAGTTAGGCAACCCGTGGATATAACGCGTATCTGCGAGTTTCCCTCTTAGCAACCCGCGGATGCGCCCTGCTACAGTTTAGGATGCCTTTAAATATTGAATTCAAACTTAAACTTAACAATTGCTTGGATCAAATTGAAGAGATTAGGGTGTAGATTTACCTGATGTTGGCGGATTCTGATTTCGTCAGTCCAATTGTCCACAATGATCAATCAAAGGTAGAGGGTAAACCTTGCTTTTTATGGCTCAAAAATTCAAATGGTGATTTTGTTTTAATTTTCAACCTATTTATAGAAATTATATTTCATAAAGTGGGTCTTTTTATATAGTTTGAAATGTCAATCAACTAATACCATACTCTTTGTGTCCTGGAACAGGTTTATCACTTTTACAAAGTGTTGTTGCTTCCATGGGGTTGTTTTACTATTTCCAACACATGTTGGCATCTTTTCACTCCACATTAACCTTAGTATTCAACATTTTGCCACGGACTATGGTATTCTAAGACATTAGTCCCTTGTCTTTACCATTGTTCTTCCGTGGCTAGGACCCTTATTTCATGAGTATCCTCTTTATATGCCTTTGTCATTACTTGGTACTCATGCCGCCACTGTTCCAGGTTCAGGGGTATCCTCTTAGCTATTTTTTCACGCCAAATAGAGCTTCTTTTGAATCTCTTTTTACAAGCTATTCCTTTATAGGACTCCCTGCCCTTATGGAGTTTCTTTAGGCCCAGGTCTGACTCCTTCAAAACAGACTTGACTGCCGAGTTATCTCGTCTGTTCAAGCTCGTTAAGAATATGTGAACGGGCATCCACATTGGTGGTAGGTTATCTCTTTCTCGGACCATGCAGAATAATACGAGAAATGATCACTCTCTTTTCTTTTGAATTGAGAAGAGTATTCTCAGGTATAGGTTTATCACTTTTCCGGACCCGAGGGACTAAATTTACGAAAAAGGAACACCCAGTTCGAGCTTAGTTTTCTCTTTTTCGTGCTCTGGACCCAGACATGAAAAAGATTCTGAGTGTACTTTATGTCTTTGTCATGCTCGTTAAACACTTAAGAACAAAGCAACGAGTTTATTGTTGTAAGCCCCATTTCTCGTAACCAAATGGATCTTTCCGAGTGATCTTGCTTTCCTTCACACTCGTAAAACTCAAGCTATTTTATGCTGTTCTGGAAGGAACATTGGGTAGGTGGTAATTTAACCTTTTTCGGACCTCCCTGACTAAGTACGAAAAAGGTTCACCTTTTCTTCTTTGGAAGTTAAGAGAGTTCTTCTGTGGTTTGTTTTATACTTTTTTGGCCTCAGGAGACTAAATTGGATGAAAAAGGACCCCCCTTGGAGTCTTCTTTGGAGTTTTCAGACTCTCTAAATATGAAAACACTAACTGAGCATGTACTGGTTCGGGCTCATTAAATCCACGAATCAGTGACACTATCAAGAATTATTTTTCCATCTCTTCAAGCTTGTTAAAAAATGAAGAGGGAGCCGAGTTGACTTTCCTGGACTCGTTAAAATTTAACAGGGAAGGTAAGGAAGAAGTTTCTCTTGTTTTCAGTAATGGTAGCATGTCATCCTTGAACATAACACTCTTTGTTTCTCGATATCCATGTTTTAGTGTCCACTTTTGTTCAGCTATCACTTTGAGTTTCTTACTCCTCCTCTTGTCTATTACACCTGGGGAATCTGATCATGTCTCCTACATGACAGATAGGTCTAGTGGTTCTATCTATTAGTTATACGCTGCCTTGGGTCACCTCTGTGTTGTGCTCATTGTTCAAGGACTCTTCCCAATGTTTGATCTATAGCCTGATCCCATCATTGTTATATCTGTTATCTATTTGTGTCTCCCTTATTTTTCCCAGTTCCTAGTCACTCTTGTGATCCATTGGAGGATCTATTGCCTTCCTTCTCACAGCATGGTTCCATTTCAACACTTCCTGATGACGAAGACCTAGAGTTTTGACGATCATACCTCAGGATTCACTTTCATCATTGGTGAATTCCTTTGCTTCAGTTGTCGATTATCATCTATTGATTGACAAACTATTGAATCCTTTCCATGTTCAACTTCAGCTTACCCTTATTCACATGGCTTGGATTGTACTGGTTGTTTGGGATCCTTTATGAAGACCTTAGTTGCTCACTGATGGACTAAGTTACGCAAGACTATGTTCTATTCCTATATACAACTTCTAGATCTTTGAAGACTCATCATTATTGTATATTGTGGCTTCGATCCACTTTTGTAATATACAAGGTTTCTACCCGTATTATATGATGTATTCAACTATTGTAAAGGAGCTAGTGTTCCAGTAAATTGAACATAGCATCCTCAAATGTAACTTTGTATCTGACATCACTATGTATTTGTTTCAGGTACTCTCTCTGCTCCATTGGATTTCTGAGTTCTCCAAAGATAAATATTATAATGTATTTCGTCCATCGCTTCCCTCTGACCTCACACATTAGGGGGCATCTGTTATCCACCTGAACGACACCTCTCCGTTCGAGTGCCTACATCCCTCATGTTGGCACACAAAAGGACATCTATGGATTGAGGTTTGTCCAAAACACTATAGATGGCCTTATTATAAAATAAATTCCTCATTCACCCAGCTGTTTACTTTGACTTTTGACCATGTCAAGTCATATCCGCGACCCTATAGTTATGCAACTTGCGGATCATCCGCGAGTGTCGGTTGGTGCAAGTCGCGGATGGATGTATCCGCGGGTTGCTCTTATAGCAACTCATGGATCATACGCGGGTTGTCATTCTTCATACCCGCGGATGCATCCCTTTGACATTTAAAATAAAAAACACGTGATTACTTGAGATTAGTTAAGCCATTTACTTTAATCTCCTTAACTGTCTCAACCTCCTCAACCTTCGAAACTGCCTTATTTCTTCAACTATAAATACAGGCCTTGGGGAGGGTGTTAGATATAGACATTTGGAGAGCAAAGTTATGCTGGTGGATTTTATACAGAAGTCTTTGGAGTAGTGGAACTCAGAATCCTTTAGCTGCAGAGGAGTCCTTGTCTCAGGAGTTGGGTTGTAATATGAACTCTTTCATTATTGCTAATAAAGAGAATCCTTCTTCCATGTCTGTTTCATGTATCTTGGTTTGATAAATGTTTATGTTTCTACATCTTATATATGATTTATCTAACCTACTTATATATATATGAATCATCTTGTATCTGGAAGATTGACTCTTGACAGGTGAAGGAGGAGCAACCTTGAAGACTTTAGAGAAGAAGCAGAGCGGAAGAGGATAAGCAAGGATCGACCTTCATGAATCAAGTAAGTCTTTCTCATCCTCCTATTTCCCTTACTGCACTCTAGGAGTCAATTGTCTGCAAGTTAATTGAGTATGTTGGTAACCCCAGACCTATGGTTATAAGGTGTATTATCATGTACAACAAGATTGCTTAGGCCTTTGGGTCAGTTTTGGAATTAAATGAGCCACCAGCTCAGTTCCCCCCTCTCAGGGAACATGACGACTTCTTTAGGGATTATGCTCCTACAACAACTAGAAAGTGAATGCTAGTTCTACCACTTGTCAACCATCCTTCTACAGCTGCTCCTTCCTCTTAGTGGGTCAGTGAACACTCATTTAACAATCTCACCTGGATAGGGGTCTCCTTTTATTAATTATAAAAGTAAATAATTCTTCAATTACAATCATCCTTGACCCACTTGGTCACAAACTTTACAATAAATTTAACATAATGTTTTTATTGAAATAAAAAATAAATATTTATTTTTCAGTTCTGAGTATGTTACAAACACCCCCCTTAAGCTCAACATCGTCCTCGATGTTGCTTAAGTTATTTTGAATCTTCTTGGAACAAAGCTGGATATGCCACCCGCATATCGCTCTCTAATTCTGAGGTCACTTCATTTGGACTGAGCTGTTTCCATTGCACCTTTACCTTCCCAATGGTGCGATTCTGGAGAAAAATTTCCCTCCCGTCGAGAATACAATCTGGTTCTACTTGAATCACATTTCAATCAATCACATGAGTAGCATCATGTATATACTTTTTCAAAATAGAAACATCAAAGACGTTATGTATTTTAAGATTAGGTGGCAAGGCTAATTGATATGCCACTGGCCCCACTTTTGCCAGTATTTCAAACAGTCCACAATACCTGGGTGCTAATTTAGCACAATTCCCTAGTTTAAAGGATCTCTTTCTATTTGTCCATCCATTTTGGGATGATAAGCAGTATTGAAATTCAATTTAGTATTTTTCCCTTTAAGTAAATATTTCCAAAAATTACCAGCAAATTTAGGATCTTGGTCATAAATTATTACCTTCGGAATTCCATGCAAACGGAATATTCTTTTCATGAAGATGTCAACAATGTTAGCAGCTTTATAAATTGTTTTAACGGGTATAAAGTGTGCTACCTTACTTAGTTTATCCACAACTACCATTATTGAATCATTTTGTTTATGGTTTTTAGGTAAGCCATTTACAAAATCAAGATTGATGACATCCCTCTTCCAATTTGGAATTGGTAATTGAGACCTACTGGGTGTTGATGTTCAACTTTAACTTGCTGACATTTGATACACCTAGTGTTTTTCAGGACATTTCACCCTTATAACCTAGGGTCTGGGGTTACCAACATACTACTATACTTGCAGGCAATCAACTTTTACAGAGAATGGAAAGAGAATAGGAAGAAAGTCTTGACTTATGCGATTAATGACGGTTGATCCAAGCTTGATCTTCTCCCGCTCCGATCTTCTCCAAAGCTTCTAGGGATGCTTCTCTTCACCTGCAAAGAGCCAATTCTTCAAGCAATATCTCATACATATTTAAATCAAAGTTTAGATGAAAAGCATAATAATAACATCATTGAACATATTCATTACGCCAATATACATGAGATAAACAATACAAGATTGGAAGAAGAATTATCTTTATTAACAAAAGGTGAATAGATAACAAAACAACCCTGTTAGATGTTTATCATTCAAGCTAGAATTAACTTAGGATATTTAATTGAGAGAATAACATGCACAACAATAAACACAAGAGACAAGAGACACAAATAATTTTCCTCGGGGAAACCATAAAGGAGAAAACCCTGCAACCTCCTCAGAGATAGAATGAGCACCAATGGTAGTAGTGAAACCCAAAAACATAAAGATGATCTCGACATCTTCTCTCTCTCTCTCTCACACACACTTGAGGGAACTAATTCTCTCTCACTCATGATCCCTAGTGAGTGTGTGTGTGTGTGATAAATAGAGAGGCTCGCTCTCTATTTATATTCTTTCGTTCACTTAATGTCCACTTTAACATGTCGTCCCCACTTAACAATTACTTACTAGAGCTGGCATCTCTAGGAGAGTCTAATAGCCCTAGTGACCCACAACTATGGGTACTTTTCCCTCCGATCAACAAGGAGGGTTAACCTTGACACAAATGTGGGGACTATTGCCCTGAATTACAATGGAGGGTTAACCTCAATGAATTTACATGACTTGTTTACATTATTGAATCTCCCAATCAGAACATCGGGGCATGACATGACTCAATTACATTATAGATACTTCTCGGAATAAACATCGGGGTACAATACATAAGATATACAAGTGAATACATTTCGAAGTTACAAATACATCAACACTCCCTCTTAACTAGGAAGGTATTCTCTCAACACAAGTCTTCTTCTCTGTATCATCTAGATCATCATCAAGTCATATTCGTCTTCGAGTCATCTTCATCTTTAAGTCATATTCATTGTCAAGTCATCTTCATCGTCAAGTCATCTTCATCAAGTCTGGATCATCGCTGGATCGTCATCGAGTCTGGATCATCACTTGATCTAGATCGTCACTGCTGGATCATCATTTGATCTAGATCGTAACTGTCGGATCATCATCAAGTCTGGATCATCACTTGATCTAGATCGTCACTACTGGATCATCATCAAGTCTGGGTCATCACTTGATCTGGATCATCACTTGATCTACACCAACATAGATCCAAATCCCAGGCTCTATCAAGCGCCGAGAGGGATCAAATCTTTGGAGGTGCAGACCTCTTCTTAAGTATTGCACTCAACTATCAGCTTTAATGTGATTCAGACCAAAAAGCACATTTTTTTATTTAAGGTCCACAAATAATATTTTTATTATTAATATTTAATACTATTTATGGATGCATATAATATTTTTTATTTTGTTAAGAAAAAACATTAAAACATCTCCCACATACATAGTTTTAAAACCATGTGCAAAGCCCTCCTAAAATCATGGGTTGTTTAGGAGGCCTTGCACATGGTATTAAAACCATTTGCAACTACCTCCTAAACCATGTACAACAAAACCATGGGTTGTTTAGGAGGCCTTGCACATGGCTTTAAAACCATTTGTAAGGCCCTCCTAAACCATGTACAATAAAACCATGGGTTTTTAAGAGGCCTTGCACATGGTTTTAAACCCATGTGCATGACCAACATTTTTTTTGCGAATAATTCAATTTTTTATTTTTATTATTTTTTATTATTTTGTTAAGTAGAAACATTACAACATCTCCCCTATATTGTGTTGTTTTTCTCACAGACATTTTTTTATGGTAGATAATTAAATTTTTTATTTATTTTTTATTATTTTGTTAGGTAGGAACATTACAACATCTCCCCTATATTGTGTTGTTTTTCTCACAGACATTTTTTTATGGTAGATAATTAAATTTTTTATTTATTTTTTATTATTTTGTTAGGTAGGAACATTACAACATCTCCCCTATATTGTGTTGTTTTTCTCACAGACATTTTTTTATGGTAGATAATTAAATTTTTTATTTATTTTTTATTATTTTGTTAGGTAGGAACATTACAACATCTCCCCTATATTGTGTTGTTTTTCTCACAGACATTTTTTTATGGTAGATAATTAAATTTTTTATTTATTTTTTATTATTTTGTTAGGTAGGAACATTACAACATCTCCCCTATATTGTGTTGTTTTTCTCACAGACATTTTTTTATGGTAGATAATTAAATTTTTTATTTATTTTTTATTATTTTGTTAGGTAGGAACATTACAACATCTCCCCTATATTGTGTTGTTTTTCTCACAGACATTTTTTTATGGTAGATAATTAAATTTTTTATTTATTTTTTATTATTTTGTTAGGTAGGAACATTACAACATCTCCCCTATATTGTGTTGTTTTTCTCACAGACATTTTTTTATGGTAGATAATTAAATTTTTTATTTATTTTTTATTATTTTGTTAGGTAGGAACATTACAACATCTCACCCATATTATGTTGTTTTTGTGGCCGACATTTATTTTGGAAGATAATTAAAAGTTTTGTTTTTGTGGCCGACATCTATGTAACATTACGTAACATTACAACGTTACAACGTTACATAACGTTACAAGATCTCCCCCATACTGGGCTGTAGAGCGCCTCTCGGCGCAATCATCATCAAAGCTGGATCATCATTGAATCATCATCATCATTACTACCTCTACTATCTCAATCAAAATGTGCTATCTCTTCATTCTTCTTGTCACAAGAAGTTCTACAGAGCCAGCCCTTTTTCATGTTGGTTGTAGGCCTAGCCTCCATGTAGGTCTTCTTCAGCGCTTATATCTGACCCTAAGTCAGAATGGCCCATCCAGCACTTACATCTAACCTCATCTTGTTAGAAAGGCATGCCCAGCACTCACATCTAACCTCATCTTGTTAGAAAGGCTTAGCACTCACATTTGACCATGTGTAAACACATCACGCCAGAATGGCTTAGCACTTATATATGACCATGTGTGAACACACCACATCGGAATGGCTCTGCACTTACATCTGACCATGTGAGAACACACTGCATCAGAAGGGCTCTGCACCTACATCCGACCATGTGTGAACACACTGCATCGGAAGGGCTCTGCACTTACATCTGACCATGTGTAAACACATCGCGCCAGAATGGCTCTCAATCCCAGATTGAGGATTCCTGGTAACTGACCAAGTAGCTCCATTCTCCCAAATAATGGCATCTCAGTACCAAGCTAAGTATTCCTGGTAACTGACCAGGTGCCTCCATTCCAAGAATGGCATTCAGCACTTATATTTGATCATGTAGGAACCAATCCTATATTCACATCAGAATGGCTCAGCACTCACATTTGACATGGAAGGAACCAATCCTCTCACCATGACAAAATGGCTTAGCCCTTACATCTGACCATGGAAGGAACGTAATCCTCTCACCATGTCAGAATGGCTCATGGACTCATCATTTCCCCTTGGAGGGAACCTCGATCTAGAGAACACAAAGCCTCTCCCTGAAGTACTCAAACTTCACTTTGGCTATTTCTAGCATAGAATCACATCAGGGATGATTACATTCAAGGATAACCTGTGAGCTTTTCCAGGATCGATTACATCTGAGGAAAACCTACAGGTCTGTTTACATCTGAGCAACCTACGAGCTTCGCCATGATTTATGCTCAGACAACCTGTCTCATCGACTATGTTAGAACTCCCTCTTTCAAGAGATCTCGATCTGGATCAATGCTCCTCTCTCCCAAATAGCAAGTGGCAACATATTTTGCCTCAGCTGTACTCAGCACCATGCAGGACTCCATCCTTCCAAACCAAGAGATTACACTTGATCCCATACTGAAGTAGCACCTCAAAGTGCTCTTCCTATCAATGGTACTACCTGCCCAATACGAATACTCATAACCCTCCAGGTTAATATTCTAATTCACCTCATACCTAAGCCCATAATCAAGTGTACTCTTCAGGTACCTCATTGCATGCTTTGCAACAATCAGGTGAACATGTCTCAATGTGTTCACAGCAAAGAAAATATCTAGTCTCATATTTGTTAGGTAAATCATCTAACGATACATCATGGCATCAACAGACTCTGATGAAGCAACACTCAATAGCTTCAGGTTCGATGCCATAGGTGTGGTCATGGACTTGCAGCGCATCATCCTGAGCCTCTTTAGGATCTCTACTACATACTTCCCTTGTACACACCTCCATGCCTAGAACATAGTGCATCATCCCCAAGTCCTTTATCTCAAACTCGGCAGCAAGTATTCTTCTTGCAAATTTAATGAGTTCCTCTTTTCTGTGAGGAACAAGTCATTGACATATAACAGGAGCATCACTAGTTTTCCACCTTCAACCTTGAAGAAAAGGTTGGAATCCTCTTTACTCTCAGTAAAACCTAGAGTCATCAATAATCTGTCCATCCTGTCATACCATGATAAACCTCAGGATATTCTGCAGTCACTCCCTCTGAAGCGGAGCATCATTCTCCCTCTATCTTTCGTACTCTCTGCACTGAAACATTCTGTACCGAAGTGACAAGGAGCTTCCTCTGCTACTAATATTCTATGTATCCATCTAGAATCATTGGATACCAAGATTCTATATAGACTTTCATCTTCAACCTTGTAGCAAAGGTTCAGGTCTTCATCAAGCTCCTCATGTATGTGTTATCCCATGGGTGTCTTCTGAACTCATACAAGGCCTTATTTCATTTGCACACATGATTTTGCATGTCATGTGTCTCAACTCCCACTGGATGCAAATGTCTCTTCGTAGTCTATGCCTTCTTTTCGTGAGAAGCCTCATGCTACGAATCGTGTCTTGTATCCCACTATGTTTCCATCTACTGCATGATGGAACTACGAACTTCCCTTCATGTATCGATACTGCATCCTAGACATCATTCTTCTTGAACTAGTCTTCCCTTTCTTCTTGGTTACTTCTTCATGGCTGGAAGGTTCTGCATCAATGATGTCACTGCATTCGTCATAATATTCTTCATCTTGAACTATCATCACTTGTTCTTTGGAACAAGTCTCATTCTTGTTTGCTTGTAGGTGATTTGTATGGTTAGAAACATTTCATAAGGAATATTCATAATGGAAAATTCTTATGCATAAATATGTGATCATGCAACTATTTTAGCCAATACAACATTCATCCATATCTCATGGAAACTTTCTAGATGCCTTCCATCTCTACCAGGACAACATTGATATTGTGGTGACTAATCCAATATGTCAGCAAAGAGGTTTCATTCTAGATAAGCAGCAATGGAGATTTGTATAGCACCATGAGCTACTTACCCATCACATGCATATTAGTAGTATACTATCATTAATGCAAACATTCTATCATGCATAATACATTAACTGAACATAAACAAATGCATAACAAAACAATATCATGAAATGACAATTGAATACTTATCTTTATTTGTTTTGTGGGTAGACTCCTTCTTGAGCTTTCAGCTTCATCATCTTCTTCATTCATAATACCATCATTTCTTATCCAAATGCTAAGATGGATAAGAGGTTCTTCAAGAGTTGAGTTCTTCATATTCCTCATCGCTTGAGGGATCTTCTTTGGATGGTGAGAGCTTGATCTTTAGTTTCTACCATCTTCTCTTCTCTTATTATGAGTCGAGCTTCTTCTTCTTGTGTGTGCTCTTCCCAGAGTCTGCTGAAAGTAATGGATAAGAGGTTCTTCAAGAGTTGAGTTCTTCATATTCCTTATCGCTTGAGGGATATTCTTTGGATGGTGAGAGCTTGATCTTCAGTTGCTCCCATCTTCTCTTCTCTTATTATGAGTCGAGCTTCTTCTTCTTGTGTGTGCTCTTCCCAGAGTCTGCTGAAAGTAATGGATAAGAGGTTCTTCAAGAGTTGAGTTCTTCATATTCCTTATCGCTTGAGGGATATTCTTTGGATGGTGAGAGCTTGATCTTCAGTTGCTCCCATCTTCTCTTCTCTTATTATGAGTCGAGCTTCTTCTTCTTGTGTGTGCTCTTCCCAGAGTCTGCTGAAAGTAATGGATAAGAGGTTCTTCAAGAGTTGAGTTCTTCATATTCCTTATCGCTTGAGGGATATTCTTTGGATGGTGAGAGCTTGATCTTCAGTTGCTCCCATCTTCTCTTCTCTTATTATGAGTCGAGCTTCTTCTTCTTGTGTGTGCTCTTCCCAGAGTCTGCTGAAAGTAATGGATAAGAGGTTCTTCAAGAGTTGAGTTCTTCATATTCCTTATCGCTTGAGGGATATTCTTTGGATGGTGAGAGCTTGATCTTCAGTTGCTCCCATCTTCTCTTCTCTTATTATGAGTCGAGCTTCTTCTTCTTGTGTGTGCTCTTCCCAGAGTCTGCTGAAAGTAATCACTTCCTTCTGGCACACATTCCTCGCATGAATGAATCCCATGATCATGGGAGGCCATTCAAGGTGGCTATCACCACTTCTTCATTCTCCGCTTCTTCTTCTACTGTTACAAGTTGTTCTTTGATTTGAGAGGCCCTTGTAAAGTATGACTATATGGTCTCTGCATTCTGGATCTTCGCATCCTTCAATTGGTTTCTTAAGGTCATCTTCTGATTTATGTTCTTTCCTTCAAATAGCTTGGTCAAGGAATCAAACATCTCTTTCGGTGTATTTAAGGAAGAAACTTGTGGTAAAAGGTGATCCATGATTGAATCAACAATGATCTTCTTGGCCTTGACCAAGTTCTTCTGGTGTAAGGATTTTAGCCTCATCTCCCTCTTGAATTGGAACCTCTCTACTTATGTAGGTGTCCAATTCAATTTATTCAGAGAGATCATATGCTTCCATTCTTGGATTTTTTCAACTTCACCAAGCTTATCATCAAGTTGATGTGATATATCACTTTGGAATGAGAACCTCAAATGAAAATAGAAAAAGATTAGATCTTACCGATTTGAGGTGTCTATCCTGGTTCCAGCGCTGGATGATCTAGGGTTTTTCAGAGAACCCCTAATTTACAAAACTTGGAATCTTTCATATCTAATTGTATAGAAATATAGACCTCTTCAATGTGAGCTATCCAATGTACTCCTTTTCTGAAAATAGTGGAGGAAGCTCTCGGAATAGGAAGCCCTAGTTTTCCAATTTCTTATGCAGAAATGCCTGATACTGTTTCTGTGGTATCTCCAAAATTACTACTCCTTTGTGTCTGAAAATTAGCATTGAGGTACCCTCACCTGTCCCTGTTCCAACACCATATTTTTAATCAGAATTGGTTTCACCAATTGGAACTTATGAGCATTTTCCCAAGGTGACATGTTTCAGGACTGTTCAACATAGAGAAGTTGCACGGACTACCATGTGTCACTGTTTTATCTTCTAGGTCTGAAACTTGGACCATAGAAAGTAAAATATATGCCCTTTCTGGGAAATCTTTAGAAATTTCATTTGGAACTTTGTAGACTGATATATAGCAATTTTCCCCAGGTGTCCTATTTGGGGATGAATCCTAGGAGAGGCTAGAACCCTAACTTGGAGGAATCATATCTCCTAGAATATAGAGAATCCGAGTCTGAAATTTGGATAAAATGCAAATACAGATTTTAAATTCAGTCTATGAAATTTTTAGCTCTTGAGACTGATTCAATCTCGAGATATAGTGAATGTACCAAAACTTATCAGTTTTAGTATTTTAGGGTTTTTCCAACCCAGGGTCAAACTAGGGTTTGACTTTCCCGAAGTTTCACCCAACCAAAAATATTGAACCAAGTCTCTAAAATTCGATTTTAATGAGGAGATAAATCCTATTCTTGGCTCACTTAAAAATTCCTCTTCTATAAGAAGCCCTAATTTCCTGCACCAAAAACTAAAAATGTCTGGAATCAAATTCCACTTCGACAGAAAGATGCACCCTTTAATGGAGAGTCAGCCTAGCATACTTTTGCTGATGGATTGTGTAGAGAGACCCAAAAAGTAAGAAGCCATAGCTTCTGTAGCTGCATAATGTCTTCTTCTCAGGTTAGCTCTGATACCATGTTAGATTTTTATCATTCAAGCTAACATTATCTTAGGATCTTTAACTGAGAGAATAACATGCACAATAATAAACACAAGAGACAAGAGACATAAAGAATATTCCTCAGGGAAACCATAAAGGAGAAAACCCCACAACTTCCTCAGAGATAGAATGAGCACCAATGGTAGCAGTAAAACCTGAAAACATAAAGATTATCTCCATAGCTTCTCTCTCTCACTTGAGAGAACTACTTCTCTCTCACTCATGTGCCCCAGTGGCTGAGTGTGTGTGTGATAAATAGAGAGGCTCACTCTTTATTTATATTCTTTCATTCACTTAATGTCCACTTTAACATGTCAGCCCCACTTAATAATTACTTACTAGAGCCGACATCTCTAGGAGAGTCTAACAACCCTAGTGCCCCACAACTATGGGGACTTTGCCCTCCGATCAATAAGGAGGGTTAACCTTGACACAAATGTGGGGACTATTGCCCCAACTTACAATGGAGGGTTAAACTCAATAATTTAGATGACTTTTTTACATTATTGAATCTCCCGATCAGAACATTGGGGCATGACATGACTCAATTACATTATAGATACTTCTTAGAATAAACATCGGGGTACAATACATAAGATATACAAGTGAATACATTTCGAAGTTACAAATACATCAACAAACCTATATTTTGAAACAAGGACTCCTTTGCAACCAAGGAATTTGAGTTCTGCTACTCCAAGACTCTAAAGATATACCACTAGTATAAATTTGCTCTCCAAAAATCCATTGATTAGCCCCACCCCAAGGCCTCTATTTATACTTTTGGAAATAGAGTGGTTTTGAAGGTTAGGATGGTTGAGATAGTTGGGATAGTTATGGATTAATACCCAACTAATCTCATCTAATCATGATTTATATTTTTTAAGGTTGAATTAAGGTATACGCGGGTTTTAATATAGGCAACTTGCGTATGACACGCATGTAGCTCGAAGGAAACTCGTGTATGCAAGTATACGCAGGTTGCAATGCATATAATCGTGTATGATATGCAAGTTGCAAGGAACATAGTTGCGTATGCAACCCAAAACTTGGAATAAAAATATATAAGGTTGGTTTGAGGATAATGCATCAAAGGTCATGCACATCTATAGTGTTTTGGCCACTTCAATCCAAATTGTCCTTTTGTGTACTAACATGATGAATGTCAGCACTCGGACGGAGAAGTGCCATTTTGGCTGATAACATATGCTCCCTAATGTGTGAGGTCAGAGGGAAGCGATGGCTGAAATACATTACAATCTTAGTCTTGGAGAAATCAGAAGTCCAAGGAAGCAGAGGAAGTACCTGAAACAAATACATATCAATGCCATATACAAAATCATATATGAGGATGCCATGTTCAATATACTGGACCACTAGCTCCTTTACAATATTTTATTACATCATATAATACGGGTACAAGACCATGTATATTCCAAAGGTGGATCGAAGCCACAATATATATACAACGATGATTCTTCAAAATATGGAAGCTGTGTAAAATGAACACAACAAAATCTTACGCAACTTAGGTTATATATGTGAACCCAAGGTCTTCATCAAAATCCAAAGGAACTAGTACAATCCAGTCCATGGGAATAGATGTGTTGAAGTCAAACATGGAAAGGATTCAACAGATTGTCAATCAATGGGTGAAACTGACAATTGAAGAAAAGGAGTTCACCAATGATGAAAGTGAATCCTAAGATACCATTGTCAAAACTCTAGGTATTCATATTCAGGAAGTATCGATGAGAAACCATGTTGTGATGAGGAAGGCAATAGATCCTCCAATGGATCAGAAGAGTGACTAGGAACTGGATAAGGAAAGGCAGATACAAGTGATAGTCAGATAGGATAATGATGGAATTAGAATAATAAGCAGAAACAGGGATAAATCCTTGAATAGTGAGCACAACAGAGAGATGACCCAAGAAATCTTTTAACTTTGCAGATAAGACAACTAGACTTATCTGTTATGTAGGAGACAAGATCATAATCCCCATGTATAAAGGACAAGTGGAGTAATACAACTCAAAGTGATAGATGAAACTAAAAGTGTACATTGAGACATGAGTATCGGAAAGTAAAAAGAGTGCTATGTTCAAGGAGGACATGCTGTCACCATTTGTAACCTAAAAAGAAAACTTCTTCCTTCTATTTCCTGTTAAATTTTAATGAGTCCAACAAAGTCAACTCAGATCTCTCTTCATTTTTGACAAAGCTTGAAGAGGGGAGAGAATAATGCTTGATGATATCACTAATTTGTGTATTTTACGAGCCCGAACTAGTACATGCTCGTTGGTGTTTTCATGTTTAGAGAGTCTGAAAACTCTGAATAAGACTCCAGGGCGTTCCTTTTTCATCCAATTTAGTCTCCTGGGGTTGGAAAAGTATAAAACATAGCACATAAGAACTCTCTTAACTTCCGAAGAAGAAAAGGTGAACCTTTTTTGTACTTAGTCAGGGAGGTCCGAAAAAGGTTAAATTACCACCTACCTAATGCCCCTTCAAGAGTAGCATACAACTTGAGTTTTACGAGTGTGAAGGAAAGCAAGATCACTTGGAAAGATCCATTTGATTACAAGGAATGGGGCTTACAACAGTAAACTCGATGCTTTGTTCTTAGTGTTTAATGAGTATGGAAAAGACATAAAGTACACTCAGAATCTTTTTTATGTTTAGGTCTAGAGCATGAAAAAAGAGAAAACTAAGATCATACCGGGTGCTCCTTTTCCGTAAGTTTAGTCCCTCAGGTCCAGAAAAGTGATAAATCTATGCCTGAGAATACTCTTCTCAATTCTATAGAAAAGAGAGCGATCCTTTGTTGTAGTATTCCACATGGTCCAAGACAGTGATCACCTACCACCAATGTGGATGCCCATTCACATATTCTTAATGAGCCTGGATGCACAAGTTTACTCGGCAGTCAAGTCTATTTTGAGGAGTTAGACCTGGGCCTAAAGAAACTGCATAAAGGTAGGGAGCCTCATAAAGGGGATAGCTTGTAAAAAGAGACCAAAATGAGGCTCAATTTGGCATGAAAAGTAGCTAAGTAGGCTGCCCTAAACCTACGACAAATGCAGCATGAGTACCTAATGACAAAAATGTGTTCTAAACTAGGGTACTCATGGAAGGAAAACCCTATCCACATAAGAACAATGGTATAGACAAGATAATAATGGTTAAATACCATGGTCTGTGGTCAAGGTAGTGATCCTAGGGTTAAGGCGGATTAGGTATAAATGAAAAAATGCATACAAATGACCAATATCCTATCCTATATGAGTGGAAAACAACTTTGAGTAATCTCAGATCTGTTGCATTAGGTAAAAATGACATGGTATTAGTTTGATTTTTAATAAAAATTAAAACTATAGGCTAAAAAGCCCACATTTTGATATTATTTCTATAAATAGTTTGAAAATAGAAATCAAAATCACCATTTCATATTTTTACCCAATATAAGCCATTTTTACCTTTGACTTCAATCACTCGGAGTGGACAAACCAATGGACGAATTTCAAATCTACAAGTGTCATGTAAATTAGCTCTTCATGCTCTTCCATTTCATCCAATAAAAATTTTAATTTTATGTCAAATTTTAATGTAAGTTAAGCCAGTTTTAGGGAGGTTATGTTGTATACGCAGGTATGTAACTCAGACAGTTGGGTACACGCATTTTATACGCGACATGTCCAAAGGACAATCACGTATACTGTACAACATAGGAAAAGCATAATTAGGGCCATAATCAAAGTTTTTGAATGATTTTTAATATTTGAAAATGGCTTTATGGACAGGTTAAAACATGGTGTTGGAGTGGAGGGAGAGGGAACATGAAACCATGGAACAAGATGCACTTCATAGTGCCACCACGGTGCATGCATTACAGCAAAGTGGGTTGCTAAAGTTCTTTTGTACTTCACCTATGTGATCTAATGTCTGTTTGCTGGAGTTTTTGATCAACTACTGGATCATGATCTAGGTGCGTTTGACATACAAGGTGAGATTCTAGAAATTGCACAAGAAGACATCTATTTTATTGCGGGTTTGTCACGACGGGGAGCTCCTGTCAACTTGGAAGGTACTAGCAGGGGCGGTGACCTTCTAAGTGTTCAGAACTATATTGACACTTATTGCATGCCTGGAACTCAGAAAAGGAGAACTTGCATCCCTATTGTACATATCCATAGCTTGCCATTACAGGTGTTGGTAAGCATAGTGGTAAGGGTTACAGGATCGTCATCACTTTTTATTGCAACTCGAAATCAAATGAGAATTGCGGTGGAATTCCTACAGGGAGATTTATTTGACTTGTGCTTGGGAGTAATCCTGATAATGAAGAAGAAACTCTATGCTTGCAAGAGAGGCTAGCATAAGAACTTTGGCTATTCTAGCATATTGGTGGCCTTTTTCTTTGAGAGAGTTCCTGCCCTTATCTTTGCAGTACCTCTAACAGCTTTCTCTCCCCGTCAGCCTAGACTGAGTAGGTGGGGATAAATCTTTCTACGCCAGGGAGACGGTGGCTCGGTTCAGAGTGTCTACGATGATGACTTCTACTTATGGTGGGAGCAAAAGCTACCCGCATTGGAGCAATTTCCATATGTTGGGATGGATTTTCGGGGTGACAATGATCTTGTCCTCCCTCCTGGAGGAGCATGGGGAGCATCAGGTATTTTGGTTTTTCAAGTTTTTAAGTTTTTATGAATTTTTAATCATAAACAATATATACATATGTATAAAGTTTTCAATCATTTTAATGTTTAAAAAGCAGATATTGGACCAGTCCACCCTAATGGGCATCCTCATATGTATGTGTGACCAGTGGTAGGGGAGGATCAGGGGTTGATTAGGGTTCTTGAGGGGAATCAGGCTAGGCTTACCCAAAGAGTCCCTACTTTACGCATTGAGCATATCCCTGCCATTATGCAGAAGCTAGTAGTTGGTATCCCACCTACCTGGATACGCCTTATGAGAAGGGTAGCTAGGGCAGTGCTTGTTTACATAGAGGCTGCAACAACTAAAGAAGTTGAAGATGCTCAGGAACAGGACGACCAGGATGACCAAGGTGACCAGGGTGGTCAGGATGACTAGGGTGGTCAAGATTAAGTCTTAGGATCATTTTATGGATTATGATCCACTTTTTGTACATTTTTGTATATCTATACAACTATGACTGGATATGAGGATCAAGAACTCGACCTATCTATATGGACAGATATTTACACACACACACACACATATATATATATATATATATATATATATATATATATATTTCTAGTTTATTTACATGTGTTTTTGTGATGTATCTGTTGTATATTTTATGGAATGTGTGTCAAATGCCAATCTAAGATATAATTTGCATATGCATCATTTAATGAATTTTGATTTCTTGGAATGTGATTGAATGTAATAAACTCAAAATTTCTTTCCAATAACCTAACTTGTAAGAACTGGTGTAATAAAAAAGGGTTTCGCACCTGATAAGCTCGATTGAGCTGGGAAACCACCAGTTGAGAGTCAAGTCTAACTTCTAGCTGGGTGATACCACGTGACAAGGCATCCCATAAAAGCTCAATGACGACCCTATATTCAACCACATTATTGGTAGAAGAACCTAGGCGAGCGCCTCCAGAGGCAACTAGCTGTCTTGAGGGTGAGTAAATAACCCATGCGGCTGAAGCCAGGTTGCAAGTGTGACAACTAGCGCCATTTGCAAAACCTACAAACCACTCAGAAGACATCTGTAACAACCAATAGATGATATAAGAACACAAACTAGCTAGCTATTGTACATAAAGTTACATACAATAAAAATACAAGAAAAGTGCAAAGCCTAGGCATAGTACTTCTTCAGGTAGAGCCCATTTCTAGGCTCGGGCATCTTATTCCCCTCAAACTCAGTTAATTCATATGCCCCTTTCTTTAGTACTTTTGACACAACATAGGGTCCTAACCACATAGACCTAAATTTTCTTACCCCCAGGGGTTCTTTGTCCTAGCCCCAGAGCAAGACAAGCTCCCCTTCAGAAAAAATCCTAGGTTTTACCGATTTATCATATTGATTTTCACCCTATTTTTGTGAGCCTCGTTTTCATTCAGTGCATCTCTATGCAACTCATCTAAATGTTCTAAGTGTAGCAAACATTCGTCTAGCTCAGTCATATCAGGTAACACATGAATGGAAATTTTTAAAGATGGGATTTCACATTCAATCGGGGTTACTGCTTCCACTTCGTGAATGAGTTGGAAAGGTGAGAACCCCGTGGAAGTTTTCACATTGGTTTGATAAGCCCAAAGTGCAGGATACAACATGATGTGCCAATTTGACCGAGCTGCATTAATAGTATGCTTGAGAATATTCTTCAAGGTCTTCTTGACTGCCTCGACTTGACCATTCTCCTGCAGGTAGAAAGAAGATGAATGTTCTTGTTTAAACCCTAGCATAGTAGCCAACTCGGTCATCATGATTTTTTGGAAGTGACGACCATGGTTAATGAAATTCTCTTTAGGAATACTGAAATGTGTGATAATCTGGTTAAAAATGAAAAAAGCTGTAGTTTCTGTGTCAGCCTTATAGGTGGGCATTTCCTCTGCCCACTTCATGAAGTAATCTACAGCGACAATGATATGTTTGTGCCCCCCAGCAGAAACTGGATTGCACGTCACATGATCTATCCCCAATTTAGTGAAAGGGCCCACTGTGATGATCAGAAATAATGAAGCAGGATGCGACCACATCTTTCTGGTGTAAAGCTGACAAGGATGACAACGTTTCACAACTTCCACACAATCTTTGAAGATCGTGGGCTAGAAATAACCAGCACGTAAAATATTTTAGGTCGATGCTAACCCAGATAAATGACTCCCACATGCTCCACTATGGGAATAATTTAGAACAATCTCAGCCTCTTCGTGAATGAGGCACCGACACAAAACAAAGTCTACCCCTCTTCTATATAAAGTATCTCCGATGATGAGGTATTTTTTCACATGTGTACGTAACTTACGTCGCTCTTCCTATGAAAAGCTTGCATGACACTTTAGAGTCTGGAGATAGATAATTATATCCCCATACCATGGGTCAGAGGTGGAAATCAAGAAAATGTGCTCATCTGGGAATGAGTCTTCTTCAGTTGCTATATCTTCTTCAGCTGGAAATTCTGCAATGAGCTCTGCAAAAACTAAGGATTTTTTGGATTTGGCGGATTGAAAATCCAAGTCAAACTTTTGGAGAATGACTATCCATTTGTTAAATTTTCCTCCAACTATGCATCGAGACAAGACATATTACAAAGGATTGACATCCACAACTACTAATGTAGTCCTCAGTAAGATATAGTGACATAACCTATGAAAAGCATATACAACTGCTAAGTCCAACTTTTCTACGTCGGAGTACCTAAGTTCAGGGTTAGCTAAAGCACAATTAAGATAGTAGATGACATGCTCTTGGAGCTTATCATCCTCCTGTACTAGCACTACCCCAATGGTCGACTCGGATGCGGCCAGATACAATATAAAATCATGAGAGTAATATGACGGGCACAATAAAGGTGCCGACAACAAAGCTTTCGTTAATACCTCGAACACAAGCTGTGCGGTCTCATCCAATACAAATGGGGTGTCTTGTTTCAACATGCACATGAAACCTTTGGTGATCTTGACATAATTCATGATAAAACATCGAAGAAAGTTAGACTTCCCTTGCAGGCTCTGAAATTTCTTGATGGAACGAGGAGGCGGCATATTTACAATGGCCTCAACTTTCAAAGGATCCATCTGAATACTTTTGTTGGAAACAATGAACCCAAGCAGCCTACCTAACTCGACACAGAAAACACACTTGTGTGGATTCAAGCGAATTTTATAATGTGTGCATCATTCAAAGATTAAACGCAAGTGATCTATGTAATCAATCATTAGAGGAAATTTCAACTCAAAATGGGCCTCCTAAGGAAAATTCATAAAATAATAGTTAAAAAAATAAAATAATATTTATTATTTTTTGAGGAAGAAAAGAAAAAACTACTTTTTTGTTCGTATTTTCGACATATCTTCATGTGTTTTTACTTAAATTTCGATCGGGAGAGCTTGCTGGATGCAAAATTTAATTCCACATCCAATGAGTACCCACTTGGCATAATTTTGACGGGCCCTGCTACCCCAAAAACAAGAAATACCTGAAAAACATGATGATGACATCATCATCACATTTTTTCAGGTATTTCTTGTTTTTGGGGTAGCGAGGCCCATCAAAAGTATGTCGAGTGGGTACTCGTTGGATGCAAAATTTAATTCCACATCCAATGAGATCTCTTGATCGAAATTTGAGTAAATACATAGGGAGATATGTTGAAAATACGAACAAAAAAAGTAGTTTTTTTTATGATACCTATCCCCAAATTTGTTATCAGGAATATTGCACCTTCTGCAGACAGAAGTTGTTCCTCTGGTCTGAATGGTTCAGATCCAGAACAAATGAGTGAAAGACAAAGGATGAAGACCTTCCCTGAATGTCGTAGACACCTGGAATACTGCTTTGATTGTAAATCTATGTTCCTGAAAACAGATCAAACATGCAAACACATCAAAGCTACCATAAAATCATCTACTTATCCATGTTAGTGACTAAGGAATCTAGCAACATGTACATGTGAAATTAAAACAACAGTATTGTGGGACAGAAATCAACTTTGCATTAAGAATGTATGGAGAAGCTTACAATCATTGCCTTAGTGTCGACAAGCCCCTCCACGAGACAAACACTTCATCCCCATAAGCTCCAACTTTGCTCTCTATGCTCTCCAGTGACTTGGACTAGGTAGTCAATCCAATAGCATAACAATACCTTTATCGTTCTCCCCTTCAACTATGGATATGAGCTTGTATTTATAAGGCTCAATGGATAGGAATAGTTGAGAGAATGGTGAGTGAGGTGGCTCCAAGATCCTACCATGGGGGATATTGAGCTCAAACTAACCCATAATGATAGGGATAAGGGAGGAAATGAGGCTCAATATCTAGAAGCCTTGAGAAACTTCTATTTTTCCCATTTTACCCAGGGTACTGCTTTTCTTCCCTTATGACAGAGTGGTTTAGATGAGAACAAATTTTAGACCAAAGACCATAGGTAGTGGCACCGCTTCTCTAAAACAGGATATAGGTGGTGCTGAGCAAGGTACCGCTCATCAACCATAGGGAAAGCGGGGTGCTAGGTATTTTCAAGTAGAATTGACAAACATAGCAAGTTTCCACTCTAAGTGTTGGGATTAAGGGAAAACATGGAAGTTAAGGGTCTTATCACATCATGGTGACATGATTTGGGTATAACAGAATGCCCCCCAAAGCATGAGACTTAGAGGGATACGATAAGTGAGAACTTTGAGAGAACAAGTTGTCACTTCCGGGTGAAAATGTCAACTCGATCGAAGAATGTCGTCTAGTAGGCATCTGTAGTACATCAATACTTTTGACACATAGACAAATGTAACCAACTCATGGCTGTGGACCAATACAAGGAAGATCCATGAGAGGAATAAACAGGCATGGCTACTAGAATACAATGTAGATTGATGTGATAGAGGACTCAAACTTGGACATAGATACTGAAAATACAACATAGATATATTTCATATAGATGCAAATTTGAGCATAGCCACGACCATACAAATGTGGATCCATGCTAGATATACAAAACTCCATCGCAACCTGGGGAAAGCAATGAGCACTAAACAAATACCTAGGGTCTTTGTCTCATCTTTCACAAAGTACGATTCTATCCATGTGATTACAATGATCTGAAGTCGAACACGGTAGAAACCACTTGATTACTAGCCAATGATGTGATCCGTTAACAAGTGCGAGGGAGATCACCATTGATGTCAATGATTCCCAAGGTACCCTAGTACAATCTACTGATCGTGAATAGATGTCTTGATGTCGAACATCTAGTCGATTCTATCGATCACAGGTAAATGATGTGAACCTATGTCGAGAGCGAGAAAATCTGTCATTAAGGCATACAAATATCAAGGTACTAAATTTTATTTCTAAGACTATTTCTTGGATGATGAGCTGATGTCGATGGGAATAGTATCGTCGAAGGAGGGCCATGATGAGTCCCACATCGATGACACGAAACTCGAAACATAGTTCTGAAATGATGTGAATGTAGTAACCATAAGACTGACTCAAAAGTACGTACTGACACGGAGACTGTTTTGACTACAAAGGTGAAACTTCTTCAACTTCCCTTTGAACATCAGGCGGCACGACAAAAGACTTGGAAGCATGACTAAACTAGACAAACACACAGTATGATGGAAGATAATGCATTCTTTTCAAAGACTCAAAGGAGTGACATGACTCATGAAAGTGGATCGTCATGGAGATCAGCTGAATACCCAATTGACTGAAATGATATGCAGACAAGTGCCATGTTCAAAGGTAACGACAAACTACTACCATTTATTTGCAAAATGATTCCCTTCCCATTTTCTCCATCATGGTTGATGAGTGCCTCTTTTCGGTTTTACGAGTTCAAAGAGGGTAACAAACACTCGTTATAGCTCGTCCGAAGACAAGTCCAAACTCATATGTTTTACGAACCTGAGAGAGGAGGGGTGTGTTCCCAAAAGAGGGTCTCTCAATGTTTAATTTAATGAGTCCAATGAAAGAAAACTCGGTATCGTTCATGTTTAGAGAGTCTGAACGACTACAGAAGAAGAATCCTAAGGGTCCTTTTTCGTATGATTTAGTCCCTAAGGCCCAAAAAATTATAAAATAATACCTTAGAGAACTCTTCTAGTCATGATTGGCTAGAGTGTTCCTTTTTCGTAAAATATTCCACTTGAACTGAAAAAGTGATAACCTACTATCAGATGAACGACTCTTCAAATACTTTAACGAGCATGAAGAAGCCAAGATCGCTCGACTATCTTTTCACATTTTAAGATTCTGAAAAGAGATTAAAGAAGACTCTATTAACCTTTTTCATGTCTGAATCCAGTGCACAAAAAAGTAATAAACTAAGCTCAAACCAAATTTCAAGTTTTAACTAGAGCACAGAAAATGAAAAGTAAGCTCAACACCATCTTACTGTTTTTAACGAGCTCGAAGATCAGTTAAAAGAATGCTCAAAGATTGGTTTCATTTTTATGCAAGCTTGAAACCAATGGGTAAACTATGCTTGAAAAATCCCATTAACATGATATACAGAGGTTGGAATATTTCCCCCATCATGATTGCTAGTGAATCTTACCCCTAAAATGATTGTTAGGGGCTCAACATGCCCCCCAAGCTTTGTTTCGTCTGATGATTCTTCTTCCATACCCAACCTAAAAACTTGGTTACTATTGTGAAAATGTTCACTAGGGGGGTAGGAAGAACGAGAAATAGCCTGGTGAAAAGAAGTTTCAAGTTCTAACACTAAAGGGAAGACTCGATTGAAGAGAAGGGGATCTGTTTCATTTTTACACAAGCTTGAAACATAAGGTAACTATGCTTGGAACATGGTTTCATTTTTATGCAAGCTTGAAACCAAAAGGTAAACTATGCTTAAGGAAACCTACTTCATTTTTTAACGAGCTTGAAGTAGAAAATGAACTATGCTAAGGAATGGTTTCATTTTTATGCGAGCTTGAAACCAAAAGGTAAACTATGTTTGAGGAGATCTATTTCATTTTTTAACGATCTTGACATAGAAAATGGACTATGCTTAGGAATGATTTCATTTTTATGCAAGCTTGAAACCAAAAGGTAAACTATGCTTGAGGAGATAGATTTCATTTTTTAATGAGCTTGACATAGAATGAGAGCTTTGCTCAAAGGCATCTATTTCATTTTTTAACGAGCTTGACACAGAATGGGAACTATGCTCGCCATATGGTTTCATTTTTATGCAAGCTTGAAACCAAAAGGTAAACTATGCTTAAGGAGTGGTTTTGTTTTTTAACGAGATTGAAACCAAAAGTAAACTATGCTCACAGGCATATGTTTCATTTTTTAACGAGCTTGACACAGAATGGAAACTTTTCTCAAAGGTATCTATTCCATTTTTTAATGAGATTGACACATAATGGGAACTATGCTCATCACATGGTTTCATTTTTATGCAAGCTTGAAACCAAAAGTTAAACTATGCTTAATGAGTGGTTTTATTTTTTAATGAGCTTGAAACCAAAATTAAACTATGCTCACCACATGGTTTCATTTTTATGAAAGTTTGAAACCAAAAGGTAAACTATGCTTAAGGAGTGGTTTTATTTTTTAATGAGCTTGAAACCAAAAGTAAACTATGCTCTCAAACCTGCTCCTACCGAACATGATATCCATAGGTTGGTAGGTTGCCCCCATTACATAAAGAGTTAGTGGCTTAGCTCCATTATGATGTCCATAGAGTATAGCCATGCCCCCCATTTTACCTATGATGGGAAGATGCTAACTAGAATAAGGGGGAGGAACCACAAGAACATGCAGCACATTCAGGGTAGTTTGATTACTAGGAGTGTTACGATGGCCGGGTGTAACAAAAGAAAGCTGATCAATGGTCAAAATATTCCCATTATGGGGAAAATGCATAACTCTAAAGAGTGTGGACACAACAGCCTTCATGGCATAAACATAATCATGTCCAAGGAGTAGATTAAAATCTAAAGGACCTTGGACCACCATAACATCAATATAGACAGTTTTCCCTCCTAATGTAATAGGCAAATAAGGAAGGGTCCCTAAAGGTGCAATAGGTCTTCGATTAAAATCCAGTATCTGACTGGTGGCCGGCACAAGCTGAGGAGAACCTAAAGCTTGCCAAGCAGTTGAGGATATAATACTAAGAAAAGCCCCTTCGTCAACAATAGTATGAAGTATTCGCTTAGCAGTAAAATTCACAACTATTTGGAAAGGAACACTTGAATGAAGATGAGACTCTGTTAGGTTACTCCAGTCAAAGGAAATAACCTCACTACTTGGAGAGGGTTCTATCGAAACAGACAAAAATTCCTCTTTTCGAGAACAATAAGAGCGAAGCATAAAAACTTCGGCAGGTTTTGGTTCATTCTCTATTGGAAGAGAAGAACAAGACGAAGATTTGGTAAAAGCGACTACTTCAGTCTTAACACTCTCTGATAAAAGAGTGGGATCAGGTGGAGAGGACATCGACTCAACCACTTCACTCTCCGAAGGAAGAGTGGGATCAATTATAGATGAAACTGAATTGATCACTTGGTCAACCCATGAGGAATCGAGGGATAAATTAATATCATTTGTTGGAATCACCTGTTGATGATCAGTAATATTTTCTAACCAACACTAAGCTTCATCCATGCTTGGGCAAAGAAAAGTACGATGCATAGCCTTGCAAATCAAACAAGGATACAAGACTTTACCCTTACAACCTTTTACCAATGGGTCACTGGTTGAGGGGGTATCGTCAACATGATGATTAGAGGTTGATGACATAGACGATTTGGACCTTTTAGACCACTCTTCTTGTACACAGGAGAGATCGGGACACTCTTTAAGAAGGTGGTCCCCCTTGCAAAGCTTACAAGGGAACTTGGGTTTTTTGAGTGTTCTCTTAGAACAGGCACCATCAAGAGCAGATGGTTGCTACTTTTTATCTTTCTTGTCCTTCTTCTTCTTACCCTTTCCTTTCTTCTTCTTCTTATCCACATGACTACTAACTATAGAGCTCTGGTCAAGCGAAGAAGAAGAAAGGGATGAATCAACAACCAACAAATAAGGAGAGGGATTAGGTTGAGGTTGATCCTCTTACGGAGGAGAGGTGACATTTGAGACATTAGTGTAATAGGAATTATCGGATTAAATAGCCATACCGGTAATCCTATAGTTAATCCAGGAAGATTTAGAATGGCAATAAAGGGAGGACCAATACCTTCACTTAGAGGGAATACAAAAGGTACACCTTGGAAAGGGACATCTTGAGTGGTAGTCCCAGATGAGGATGCCATATCTAAACTCTCTAATAACCCCCTAACTAACATGCACAAGCAAGTACTACTCAAACTAAAAGCAACAAGCAAACATGTGGAAGGAGTGGATAAGAGTAAGGAATCTCATAGGAATATCAAGACTTTACAAGCTTTTCCCGTAAAACCAAGACGACCAAAAGGTTAACTCAAATGGTTTGAGGATTCCTAAAAGGGTCTCCCGATATACGCTAGGTACATGGGAGCTCAAATCGGTAGTAGTGCTATCTAATGCACAACCGTTCACAAGGGGCCTTCTGATATACAATTGAGTACGTGAAGTACCTTTCTATATACCTCAAGGGTACGTGAAAGGCCGTTCGATATACTGACAGTACGTGGAAGAACCGCGCTAGTCCCGAGTTGTAGTGTGAACAAAGTAATGACATCTTCTACGTTTAACGATGCCCGAACACGTCTCTAAATTATCAGTCAAATTGCTAAAAGTTTGAACCTAGTACTACCGTTAATTTTATCTTGTGCGTTTAGGTGGAACCATGGAGTGAAAAATTGAAATTAAAGAAGATGCACACTGATCTATATGATAATGCAAGTTTTCCTCTTCAATGAAATTCTACCTAAGAGAGGGAGAGAGATTTACTTTTCTTCCCAAAAATGCACACCGAAATGCAAATGCAATTCTATGTTTTCAAACGAAAAGTAAAATATCAATGCACCCCAAACAATCTTCAAAGCAAATAAAAAAGAGATCTAGAGAACATCAAACATAAATAAACTAAAAATGTTTCCTATCTTTTCATGCTTGAAAAAGATGCATAAAAACTTAATGGAAAGATGATTACCTAATGTTTCCAAACAAAACTAACTCTAATACATGCAAAGTTGAAAAAAAATATTTCTTCTTAATGAAAGTAAGATCTATAATTTCGAACAATCATAAGTAGAACAAGAAGAAAATCATTGAACAATGCTTTCGAATAAAGAAAAGGAGAGAGAAAACTAAAACTTCTCTTTGAAACAAACAAGGAAACGAAGAACCAATATTTTCTACCAAGCACTAAAAAAATCAACATGCAAAAGGAAACAAGAATCACCTAAGAAAAGAAAGAGTCAAAACAACATGGATCACTCACGCATTCTATTATCTCCCAAATAAAATAAATTTATTTTTTATAGTATGAAGAATTTAAATGATGCAATGAAGGATATGAAAATCACTAACAGTTTTGAAGACCTCTATTTTGATGCAAATTTCACAAGGTTGTGGTTTCGGTGGCTTGGGCGAGGATCAGAACATCTTACTAGCCACCGAAAGATGGAAGATAAATAGTAGGTGGAAGACCCCTTCGGTAGATAGGCGTATTGCTGAAACTATTTACACCATCGGAATGTTTTTCAAACATCAATCAAAAGTTGTGAAGACTTCAGATCGGCGAGCTAGTTCTCAAAGGCGTCACAACGGTGGAGAATATAGTGACTAAGCATTCTGATTCAGACTTCCAATGACCTCCGACAGCGATGAAATCAGATCAGAAGAACTAAGAACAACAGAGCGGCAAGCTAGTTCACTAAGGGGCTGCAACGGCAGAAGAGAACTTACTACGAGTTCCAAAACAATACAGACTCATCGACGTCGGAACTTGAAAGGACTAATTATCGGTGAGCTTGTTTCCTAAGGAGCCGCAATGGTGGAGAATATAATGATTAAAGGCAGCGGATAAATCAAAGTCACTGCCGGTTGGAGGGAATGAAAACTATGTGTCGGAGCTTGAAAAGATAGTTAGTTAGCAAAATAGTTCACTAAGGAAACGAAAGACCGAAGCAATACAGACTAACTGTTAGCGAATCAATCTAGTAAAGAGCCGCAATGACAAAAAAAAGACAGACTGAGGCCTCTGCAACAAGATGAAGACGTCGACGATTGGAATAACTAAAGACTATGCGACGAAAATCGCAAACACTAATCGTCGGCACAATAGTCCACGAGTGAACCGCAATGGCGGAGGAAATATAGACTAAGAGTTCCGATGGAGAGAGTTTTTGAGTTTCGATCGCAAACAAAATCAATTTGGGACTCAAAAAATTTAACAAATCGACGAGTTAGTTCTCAAAGGCGCCGCAACGGTGGAGAATATAGTGACTAAGCGTTCTGATTAAGACTTCCAATGACCTCCGACAGTAATGAAATTAGATCAGAAGAGCTAAGGATGAAGCAGCGGCAAGGTAAAGCTAAAATTTTTTGTAGTGTCAACGTTGAAACTTTAAGGGACTAACGATCGGCGAGCTATCCCCCTAAGGAGCCGCAATGATGGGAAGCAAAATAACTACGGCATCCGATCGATGATAAGAAACATTCTGATAGCGCGACAATAGATGAACACATCGGCGATCGGAGGGTCTAAAGACTAATCGCCAACGAATTAGTCCTCTAAGGAGCGGAAACGGTGGAAGATATAACTAACTACTGGTTCCACTGTAACAACAAATCGTCGGAGAGTTTGGAACCAAGCAGCTCCACGGTGATTGGAAGAACTACAGACTAATCGTCGGCACAATAGTCCATTAACGAGTCGTAATTGCGGCAAACATTCAGGCTTGGAGGGTCGATGAGCTAGAGAAAAAAGATTCCGATCGTCGATGTAGAAATTTTCATGAGTTAAAGGTGGAGAGTGGAAGCATAGAGACTTAGAGTGCCGATGAGCTAAAAGAAAAATCCCCGATCGGCGACAGTGGTGGTAAGTCAGGAAACTGCGGAAACATTGGGACTTGGAGTGCCTAAACTACGACAATATTCAGATTGGGGTCACCGATGTGATAGAAGAAAGCTTCCGATCAGTGACCGCTACGGTAAACTACGGGAAAATAGAGACTTGTAGCACCGAAACTGCGGTGACGAGATGGAGAAAATCTAGCGGATTAAATGAGGAAAATCACTTTAGTAAACGCAGAAACACTGGTTGTTGGTGAGAAATTCACAGTAAACCCTCAGTGGTGATTATTAGCAATCACTTCAGTCATTTAAAATTCACTCAGTGAACTAGATCTTTGCGGTAGATAAACAAACAGTTAGCAAGGGTTTGAAGCCCTAATATGGAAAAACTATTACTTTTAATTATTTTGGGGTAAACAGATCGGTTTTTCAGGATCGGTAACATTTGTAAAAGGTTATAAAGCCCATGATTATTTCATAAATAAAGGTTCAACTTCGGGGATTTATGAGCCAATAATACTTTCAAGCTTCTCATTTTACTTATTCATGGTATAAGCTCTTTTGTTGTGATCTGTTTAGCCATCCTCTCTTTCTTTGCTGTGTTTATGCCTGAATGTGCATTCAGGTTAATTTCAGATTTATTGAAAAGTCGATAGTTGTCATCCTATTGGTTTATTAGTGATATTTGATTTATAAATACCATCCTCAACAGGATTTAGCCATTTATATGCATGTGTTATGTGTGTAAGTCTACCAGCCTGGTGAGTTCTCCATCCCTGCACCTTATAGTCAAATTTTTGAGCAAATTGCAACTAAAAGCCTTGTAAATGAGTGAGTCTGATGCATGCCTTGAGAGTGGAAAGGTTACATAGGTCAACCGACTTGATCCATATCTGAAAAACCTAAAAAACATTGTAAGTTACCAGGCATCCTCGAGCTACAACCTAGAGGAGTTTCCTGGAGTGATAACACAGTGGTGTCGTTGCCGGGGAAAGGAGATTGAAGCTCAGCTTCCCTAGGATACGACATAGATCCATGCTTTGATGATAGACAAGGCTTGGAAATTATTATGGTTGTAATCATCTATCTGGTGACTCCATTGATATAAGGTGGCTTCAATAAGACTAAGTACCAGAGCAAACCCAAAGGGGCCACTAGCAACACCCATTTCAGATCCAGAAGAAATCTTGAGGAAAGCTAGGGCTTTACTAAGACAGACCAGCAGTGCTACACAAACAACTACATCAGGTATTTCAAGAAATATTTCTGCTATTATTTCTTCTACTGAAGCTCTTAATTCTCGAAGAAAAAAAATTACGGTTTGTGCATCTTCAAGCACTATTTCTTGTGAAGATCTCATTGTTAAATTTTTATATGCTAAGCTAGATCATTAGTATTTCATTTCGATTTCATAAAAAAAGCATATAAACAAGATCACTGAAAGATAGACAAGCACAACCATACAAAAGGAACACAGAGATTTATCCTGGGAAAACCCTAAAGGGAAAAACCCAGCAAAAGCTTCCTCAATATAGATGCCCCAAAAAGGTAAAAAGGTAAAACCAACAAGGAGATCAAAAACCTTATCCTCCTCCTTCTCTAGCTACTTCTCTCCTCCACAAGTGCACTACACAAGTGAGTGTGTGTGTCACAAATGAGGAGAGCTACACCTCTATTTATATTCATCCATTCACTTCAATTAACTCACCTGACATGTAGGCTTGAGTTAATCATGTAGGCTCTAGTTACACATGTAGGCTCAAGTAACCACACTGGGGTGCTAATGACCCACCTTTACAATTAGAAGGGACTACCTCATGACTCTTATTAGTTCTTCCGATTAGAAGCATCGGGGTACAAAGTAATACAAGTGGTTCTCCCAATAGGACCCTCGGGGACCACAAAAGATACATATAGAATATTCTTTGAAGTTATAATATTTCAACACTCCCCCTGAACGAGAAGGGTATTCTACAACAACGTCAACAACAACAATAATAGGAGAGAGAAATATAGGACATCATCAACATCATCAGGGTAACACATCTATAAATCATTGGAAGCTTTTCAACATCATATAGTCTTCGTCTTCAATATTCAACGACAGCAACTCTTTGATCAGCATCAGCATCTTTTGACCTTTTGATCAGCAACATCTTCAACACTTTGACCTTTCGATCAGCAACATCTTCAGCACTTAGACCTTTCAATCAGCAGCAACATCTTCAGCACTTTGACCTTTCGATCGGCAACATCTTCAACGTTTTGACCTTTTGATCAGGAACAATATCTTCAGCATTTTGATCTTTCTATCAGCAACAACATCTTCAACATTTCAATCAGCAACATCTTCATCACTTTGATCTTTCGATCAGCAACAACATCTTCAACATTTTGATCAGCAACATCTTCAGTACTTTGATCTTTCGATCAGCAACAATTTCTTCAGCATTTTGTTATTTTGATCACAACATCATCATATCCTGATCAGTAACATCGTGATCAGCACCATCATCATACTTCAATTCTCGAACAACATCATCATCATCATATTCTGATCTTTTGATCAGTACATCGTCATCATCACATACTGATCAGATGTCATCATCATCATACTCTGATCTTTCGATCAGTGCATCATCATCGTCATACTCTGATCTTTCGATCAGTACATCATCATCATCATACAAACATCAACATCATTAAAACATCAACATGATCCTTCCTTTCGGAATTACGGGATCAACACATTTGTGGAACTTAGACAATCCTTCCTATTGGAATTACGGAATCAACACATATGTGGAACTCAGACAATCCTTCCTATTGGAATTACAAGATCAATTCAATGATCCTTCCTTTCGGAATTACGGGATTTAGGTCTTTACGGAGTTACTAACAATCCTTCCTTTCAGAATTATGGGATCAACACAGATGTGGAACTCAGAAAATCCTTCCTATTGGAATTACGGGATCAACTTATCTGTGGAACTCAGACAATCCTTCCCATTGGAATTATGGGATCAATTCAATGATCCTTCCTTTTGGAATTACAGGATTTAGGTCTTTACGGAGTTACAAACGATCCTTCCTTTTGGAATTACGAGATCAACACAGATGTGGAACTCAGACAATCCTTCCTCTAGGAATTACGGGATCAACACACATTCTCGAGTACCAAAGTCACCGGATTTGTTCTGAACTGAAGTTCAAGGATGATACAATCCTACCACATTCACGGGGACCGAGATCTCCGGATACATTTTGAACCGAGGTTCAGGGATGATGCAATCCTACCACTTTCATGGGGTCCAAGACCTCCGGATACATTTTGAACTGAGGTTCAAGGATGATGCAATCCACCACTTTCACGGGGGCCGATACCTCCAGATACATTTTGAACTGAGGTTCAGGGATGATGCAATCCACCACTTTCATGGGGGCCGAGACCTCTGGATACATTTTGAACCGAGGTTCAAGGATGATGCAATCCCACCACATTCACGGAGACCAAAGTCACCGGATCTATTTTGGATAGATGTCCTAGGATGATACAATCCCTCTTCATTCTCGAGGACCGAGGTCACCGGATCACTTTTGGACAGATGTCCCAGGATGATACAATCCCTCTTCATTCTTGAGGACCGAGGCCACCAGATCACTTTAGGACAAGTGCCCAGGGTTGATACAATCCCACTGCCACATCACTACTCCCCCTTTTGAGGAAGGTCTTTCCAAACAACACCAAGCTTGTCTCGAAAGTGTTTGAACTTTACTCAAGACAAAGGCTTCATCAGCACATCATCATCTAAACCATCATCATCTACATCTTCAGTATGTGAATACTAAACTATCATCAGGTCACCATCATCTGCATCTACAGTATGTAAATACTGAAACATCATGTATATATTCAGTATGGGAATACTGAAACATCATCATTTCTATATTCAGTATAGAAATACTGAATCACCATCATCTGTATCTACAGTATGTAAATACTGAAACATCATCATCTGCATCTTTATCTTGAATGTAGAAATACCAGATTTCTATGTGTTACGACGAAACACAGGGTTCTCTATTGTCACAACTATCATTATCACATAGAATCAATGTAGTATCCATCTTCAGTTCAAAGAGACCTGATATCAGCTTCTGAAGCCATATGGCTTCACAACTTAGCAGAGCAATCTGCTATGTATTCTGCTTCAGCCATGCTATGAGAAACACTGGACTATTTCCTGCTAAACCATGAACTCATAGCAGACCCCAAACAAAAGCATCTACCTAATTTTCTTTTCTTGTCTGAGATACTCCCAGCCCAATCTACATATGTGTAGCCATACAACCTATACTCATGGCTACCATCATAATATAAACCAAAGTCTATAGTCCCTTTCAGATATCTCATCACATGTTTTGTAGTTACTAGGTGAACCCGTCTTGGTTGAACAAGATATTGACTTAAGGTGTTCATAGCAAAAACAAATGTCTGGTCTGGTTTTTTTTAAGTACATCAATGACCCAATGATCTGTCTGTAATGAGTCATATCCACTAACTTTGATGAGTCATCAGCTAACAGCTTCAGGTTGGAGTCCATTGGTGTGGCCATGACTTTGCATTCCAACATATTGAATCTCTTCAATATCTCTACCGCATAATTTCCCTGGTTGAGAAATATTTCTTCTGAACTTTTCCATACTTCTAAACCTAGGAAATAATGCATTAACCCAAGGTCTTTCATCTCAAATTCTTCTTCTAGTTTCTTCTTGCTTTCCATGACCTATTTCTCATTTCTTGTCAAGGATAAGTCATCCACATATAATAACAGGATGACAAGTTCATATTCTACAACATTGAGATAAAGGATAGGATCAGCTTTACCCTTGGTAAATCCCATGCTCGACAAGAAATGATCTATTCTTCCATACCAAGCTCTGGGAGCTTGCTTCAGGCCATAGAGGGCCTTCTTCAACTTGCATACATGATTCCATCTGGCTTCTCAAATCCTCGTGACTATTCGATGTAAAAATCTTTCTCAACCATACCATTAAGGAAGGTTTGTCTTTACTTCACCATGGAAAAAAATACCATGATAGTTCTGAAGGAAGTGTACCTTGCTTACTGGAGTAAGTGTCTCTTCAAAATTAATTCCCTCTTTCTGAAAGAAAATTCTGGACACAAATATTGCTTTCTACTTCTCGATACTTCTGTCAGCTGTATATCCATTTGGAGGATACAATACTCTTTCCTTCTGGTTTGGGAACTATATCCCATACATCATTCTAGTATTCTTTCATCATAACATCTTTCATGAGTTCATCTTGTCATATCATCAACATATCCTAGTCTTCTACATTCAACTTTGAAGGTTGGAACCCACTTTACTCTTGGTAAAGTCTCGATCCATCAAGAAGTTGTCCATCATGTCGGACCGTGTCGAACTCAGATATCTTCTGTAGTCACTCCCCCTAAAGTGGAGTATTATCTTCCTTCTTCATTCTGTATAGGTGGAAATATACTGGTCAATAGAGTATTTCATGTCATAGTCTATTCTTTCTGAGGTAAATCACGAACCTTTCTTTGTACACTTGGTCTTGTAGATCCATATGGAGGATACTATGTACTTCCCTTTATGTCTCGAAATCATATCGTATACATCATTCCCCATGATCAACTATTATTCTTTGATCATATTTTATTTCATAGCATTCTTTTCTTCATCTTGAGTTATCTCTCATACCCATGGTGGTCTTCATCCTTTGAGGTGGATCTACCGCTCTCTGAAGCTCTTTCTTCCATCATGGTGTCTCTAACACTGGGAGCTTCAAATTCATGTTTATTGAATTGTCATCACTTGTTCTTCGGAACAAGTCTCGTCCTTCTTTTCTTGTAGGAGGTTGTACAAGACCTTTCCTACAATTCAAATGCACCAGTTGCATGGTTAGAACTATTTCATAAAACATATGCATAACGACAAATTCTTATGCGTCATGCAACTATTTAGCCAATACAACATTCATCCATATCTCACGGAAACTTTCTAGATGCCTTCCATCTCTATCATGACATCATTGAGATTGTGCACTAATCCAATATGTCAGCAAAGAGGTTTCCTTCTAGATAAGTAGCAATGGAGAGATGTATAGCACCATGAGCTACTTACCGATCACATGCATATTAGTAGTATACAGTCATTAATGCAAACAATCTATCATGCATAACACATCAACTGAATATAATCAAATGCATAACAAAACAATATCATTAAATGACAATTGAATACTTATCTTTTATTTGTTTCGTGGGTAGACTCCATCTTGATCATTCTACTTTATCATATTCTTCATTCATGAAATCATCATTTCTTATCCAAATGATAAGATGAATAAGAGGTTCTTCAAGAATTGAGTTTTTCATATTCCTCATCGCTTGAGGGATCTTCTTTGAATGGTGAGAGCTTGATCTTCAATTGCTCCCATCTTCTTCTTCTCTTCTTATTAGTCAAGCTGAAAGTAATCACTTACTTCTGGCATACATTCTTCGCATGAATGAACCCCATGATCATGGGAGGCCATTCAAGGTGGCTATCACCACTTCTACATTTTCTGCTTCCTCTTCTACCGCTTCAAGATGTTATGCATTCTGGATCTTCACATTCTTCAACTGTTTTCTCAAATCCATCTTCTGAATTATGTTCTTATCTTCAAATAGCTTGATCAAGGAATCAAACATATTTGGTGTCTTTAGGGAAGACACTTGTGGCACAAGTTGATCCGTGATTGAATCAACAATGATCTTCTTGGCCTTGATCAAGTTCTTCTTGTGTAAGGCTTTGAGGCTCATCTCCCTCTAGAACTGGAACCTCTCTACTCATGTAGGTGTCCAATTCATTTTCTTCAGAGAGATCAAATACTTCCATGCTTGTAATTTTTTCAAGCTTATCATCAAGCTGATGTGATAGATCACTTTGAAATGAGAACCTCAAATGCAAATAGCAAAAGATTAGATCTTACCGATTTGAGGTGTCTGTCCTGCTTCTGGAGCTGGCTGATCTAGGGTTTTTCAGAGAAACCCTAATTTTCAAAACTTGGAATATTTTATATATGATTAGATAGAAATATATATATCTTCAAATGGAGCTGTCTAATGTACTCCTTTTCTTAAAACAGTGGAGGGAAGCTCCCGGAACAGGAAGCCCTAGTTTTCCAATTTCTTCTGCAGAAATTCCTATTACTGTTTCTATGATATCTCTGAACATATTGCTCCTCTGTGTCTGGAATTTCTCACTGAGGTAACCTCACATGTTCCTGATACAAAAAAATAGTTTTCATCAGAAATGGTTTCACCAATTGGGATTTATGATTATTTTCCCAAGGTGACCTGTTACAGGACTGTTTAGAATAGTGAATTTGTAAGGAATGCCACGTGTCACTAGTTCATCTTCAGGTTCTGAAATTAGGAACACATAAATTATAGTCTGTGCTATTTCTAGAACATCTTCAAGAATTCCATTTGGACCTCTGTAGCCCACGCTGCAGCGATTCTCCCCAGGTGTCCTGTTTAGGGATGAATTCTGGAAGAGGCTGGAACCCCAACTTGGAGGGGTCATATTGCCCAGAATATAGCGAATATGAGGCTGAATTTTTGAAACAGTGTAAATCATGATTTTAGCTTCAGCCTCTACAATTTTCAACTCCTGATCCTTCACCAATCTCAGGATATATCGAATGTACCAAAACTTAGCAGTTTTAGTATTTAGGGTTTTTCTAGATCGAGGTCAAACTAGGGTTTGACTTTCCTGGAGTTTCACCCAACCAAATTTCTTGATCCAGGTCTCTAAACTTTGATTTTGATGAGGAGAACAATCCTATGCTGGGCTCACTCAAAAATTCTTCTTTTGTAGAAAGCCCTAATTTTCCGCACCAAAACTGAAAATGCTCGGAATCGAATTCTGCTTCGACAGAAAGATGCGCCCTTCAATGGAGAGTCAATCTAGCCTTCTTTTGCTGATCGATCATGGATAGAGACCCAAAAAATAAGAAGCCCTAGATTCTTTAGCTGCACAATGTCTTATTTTAGGATGGCTCTAAAACCATGTTAAATTTTCATATGCTAAGCTAGATCATTAGTATTTCATTTCAATTTCATAACAAAAGCATATAAACAGGATCACTGAAAGATAGAAAAGCACAACCATACAAAAGGAACACAAAGATTTATCCTGGGAAAACCCTAAAGGGAAAATCCCGGCAAAAGCTTCCTCAATATAGATGCCCCAAAAAGGTAAAAAGGTAAAACCAACAAGGAGATCAAAAACCTTATCCTCCTCCTTCTCCAGCTACTTCTCTCCTCCACGAGTGCGCTACACAAGTGAGTGTGTGTGTCACAAATGAGGAGAGCTACACCTCTATTTATATTCATCCGTTCACTTCAATTAACTCACCTGACATGTAGGCTCGATTTAATCATGTAGGCTCGAGTTATACATGTAGGTTCAAGTAACCACACTGGGGTGCTAATGACCCACCTTTACAATTAGATGGGACTACCTCATGACTCTTATTAGTTCTTCCGATTAGAAGCATCGAGATACAAATTAATACAAGTGGTTCTCTCGATAGGACCCTCGGGGACCACAAAAGATACATATAGAATATTCTTCGAAGTTACAATATTTCAACACTCATCCCTGGCGACTCCATGAAAGATGAATTCAATGGAGACTCCACAATATTAAGAGGTCAAAAGTATTTTGCTACTCTTTTGGCTCATAGGTTTGCACCTCTTGACTTGTCTTCCATTCCTGGTTTCCCACATCTAGTACCTGATATATCCGAATGGGGAGACTTTTTACCTGCCTTCAAGGAGGAGGAAGAAGACAATCCTACAGAACACCTCCTCAAGTTTCACGAATGCATGGATATATTAGGTCAGCAACATGAAGACGTTCGTATGAAGATGTTCATGTATTCATTATATGGTGATGCTCGGCGGTGGTATTTTTCTTTGCCTCCTTCCAGTATTTCATCATTGAAATATTTTCACCAAGCATTCACTAAGCACTATAAAAGGTACTATTCAGATGAGTTTGCATTCGATAATTGTTGTGAAGAATATAAGTTGCATTCTTGGGATGAAAAGGTCAATAGAGAAGAATATCTCCCTCAAGAACTACCTCATCTCTCTTATAATTTTCACAATGAGGTACTTTCCTATAAACCTAAAATAGAAACGAATTACAAAGGAGTTAAAGGTTTTCCTACCATCGTTAAATTTGATTGTGGCGAATTTGAGAAATTGATTTCTTTAACTAGAGATGGAAATGATCATCTTTCTGCTGGTCAAATGATCATTGAAATCAGTTAGGCTAGCTCGCAATTTCTAGATTTGCAAATCAAGGAAAGTTGCAATAACCAAGAGGAGCAAGATTTCCAGGGACTATCTAATCTCTAGCTAGAACATCAGGAAGATCTTCCTTCTCCTTATGAACATGTGGCTTCAAATGATGACAAGGAACTAGGTAATATTTTTCTAGATCTGTTTGAAAATTTTATTGTTGATACTCCTATACAAGAGTGTTAACACCCAAAAATGGTTAACTACCTCATCTACCCCATTTCATGGCTCATTCATCCATTTACCTACCATATTTCCTTGAAAATCCCACTAAAAGCC
>LPNX010150149.1:13559-27589 GCA_001517045.1 Pseudotsuga menziesii
TTAAGAGTTTTAACTTCAGTAATCTAACTATTATAATCCTTCAGTGCCAACTAGGTTAAACCTAGTGACATTTTAAATACTCAAAAAAATTATTTAATAAAGAGAAGAATTAGTAATATTCTTCATACAGCCGGGTTATTAAATAAAACATAGTAAGTATTCTTTTATCTAAATTCCTTCAATATTGTGATTAAGAAGAAATGCAAGAGAGGGAAGCAGTTTCCAAAATTTCATAATAATTGAGGGTAAAACCCTACCCTTTTCAACAATCAAAAGAATAACTGTAACTCTGTTTCATTTAATAACCTGTAGCAGTAACAAAAATATACATGAAGGCTCATAGCCTGTAACTCTACAAACACAGTAAATGCAAAGGCTTACAGCCTCTTAAGTTTTTAAACCAAACAATAATTACAAAAAGGGTCTTACACTCACGGCCATAGCTGGAGAGCTCTGTTTAAGAGCTAGGGTTTTACCCACAATGTTAAAAACTTAAAAAAACAAGCAACCCAAAATCCTTGGAGGTCGACCAGGGCTCAATCGACCAAACCAGCGCAATCTCTTAAGGTTTCAGACAAAGATGATAAGTCGTGGAAAGACCAAGGCTTACCGTGGTCATGGAGCCGTAACCCTCATTCTGGTGTAAGAGAAGAAGAGAAGCAGATGCACCTGCAAAGAAAACGATTACACAGTGATTGTTAGCAAAGGTTTAAAGTATAAAAGAATTATATTAACATATAAATTATTGTACATTAAAGACAACACGATAGTGGTTACCTTTTTAGTTGGTAGCCCTCACAGCGAAGCTGCGACTTGTTCCAGCAAGGATATTTCCATTCGATAGCAAAATAATGATGTTAAATCGCTCAACCTCTAACAGCATAAAGGAAACCCCAGCGTATCGATGGAGAAGGTAAAAACCCTACAGCTACAATGTTCACTCTTTTAACTATTACACAGCCAGTTGGTCAAACCAGCCACGCCTATTTGAAAGGATAATCACTCTTGAGGGTATAGAAAAAGTTTGGACTGTCATCAACCCGAGCCAAGTCAAACAATGGCGGTTTCACGGAGGCAAACAACAAGTTTATAAACACTCCAAATCACCCTCACAGTGCGGTAACTGAGCTCGCGAGGAGCTAGAGCAGCAGGAGGACAATGGTGGACAACACCACAGCAAAATAATCCAGAAGAGCCTGCACAGCGGCCAAAGGCCTGAGGGCAAAAAGGGAAATGGTGAGTTAGGGTTAAATCAGCCTCTTTATAGCGCCAAAGTATGGCAGTCATGCAACCACGTAACACTTTTAATAATTGGTATAAAATTGGCTATCATTCCAAAGTCCACGACTGTTGAATGATTTTCACAAACAAATCATCGCGGGATGGTTCCATAGGAAGTTTTATACCTTGGTATAACCTACATCATTTTGTCAACAACGCATCATTAGTACAATGTATATATATCTTGCATGCTACATTATGTTAGTACATAGCCTCGTTACACAAGCATATAAATTTGTTTATGTTAACAAGGGATTATAGAATAATAAATTATGGTTATAATTTAGTTGTTATAGTCCACAACTACGATGCCAACTATTTGGTTTTTCGGATGAAAATAATAAACATAACTACTTTTTAAAGTATATACAATTAATGGTGTTTCTATTATGTTATTCATAATTTGATTTGGTTTGTCCTAGTACATAATTTAGATATTTTATGGATAGAGAGATAACTCTTCATTGTTATGGTCATAACACCCTTTGGTGACAAATAGACTTTGTCACTCTCCAAACTCAGGGTTTATAAAAGACTTCATAAGTAAGGTAGTATAGATAACTTGAATGCTCTTTCTATCTTCTTTGTTTGTTAATTTAGTCTTGAGACATCATAAAAGGATCAAAGATGATGAGTTTAGGATTGATTCTAACAGTATTTGGTTTTCAACCCAATAATACTCTTGGAACGAGTTCAGTATTCTAAAAGAATGTTGACTTTTAAACTATAAAAGGAATACTTGTTTCGAATCATAGATCTTAAATGCTTCAGTAAGGAAAATTATGGATCGATTTTAATATTATTCCTCATTAGTTGAAAAACTGAATAGGATGCAATCTAAGCATGGAATATTATTATTATAACTTTGACCAAAAGAAGTAAACGTGTGAAGCTGTGATCTTTCTACCCTACTAGCTGTTAAGTAAAGAAATATTAAATACGTTTTTATACTTATCTTCAGAATGGACATTTAAGGGTTTTTCGTACTTGTAAATTTACTAAACTTTATGTTAGTGTAGGGAATAGTCCTCTACTATTTTTATGTGAAAAATGCAATTCTTTTTTTAGTCTCAAAGGAAAATTTAGCAGTAATAAAAAAATAATACCTTGAGAAGCATGGTATTTCTATCTAGCATGTACAAACTTTTACTAATCAAATTGTATGCAGAAATCTGTACTGCAAACTTCTGAGACTTGTTTGCATCGTACCATACTTCTTACCTGTCTACCTGTAATAGAAGGAAACTTCTGGGTTAGCTCGAAAGCTAAGTAAGCCCCGCCCTTCATGACAAACCACCTTGTGTCGTAAACAGAAAAACAATCAATAACTGAAAAAGAAACTGATCCTTAAAGTACAGAGTAAATAAATAATCATTCAGTTACAATTCAAGTAGCATAAACTAATCAAACAGTTAATGACTGCATTAATGTGATTATATGTTATTTTAAAAAGTTTTAAATTTTTTGAAATTTTTGGGGTTTTGACATGTGGTATCAGAGCATAGTTCAAACACTAGGCATTGATGTGGCCCAATTACTTTCCGCAGAACAGTAAAAATAATATACTAACCTGTATTTTGTTTTATGTGAAAAGCAGAAAACTATTTTTTCTGAATCTAACAGGCAGGTATGGAGAACTTAGGAGAATATGCTGAGGAGGAATCTCCAAACACTGAGACCAGACAGATGTCCAGAGAACCTGTGATTGAGGAGGTAACTGCTCACTCCTCAGAGTTGATGTAGACCATAAAGAGTTTAAAGACTGAAATAGAAACAGTAAAAAAGGATAATGAAAGAATTCTAAAGACTCAAGAGGAGTTAAATCAAATTCCGATAGAGAAATTTCAGACTGAAGGGAAAAATAGAAGGTCTGAATCTGAAGAAGCTATCCATCAAAAAGGGTCCAAAAAGATGAAACTAGCTAAACATGATAGCAGTTCATCATCAGAAGGGAGTAAGGAATAACAGAGATATTACACTACTGGTGACAGTAGTGAGGCCGAGTTGTATAAAAGGAAGAAAAAGTACAGGCCTTATGAAGATATTTCTGGGGAGTTCAAGAAAATAAAACCCCCAACCTTCAATGGAGAAACTGAAAAAGGAGAAGAGGCAGAATCCTGGTTATCCGGGATGAGAAAATATTTTCATATTTATAATTATTCAAATCAGCTGAAGGTGAGAATGGCCATCTATAACCTTTATGGAAAGGCAGATATATGGTGGCAAGATTTGAAGAGGGTTAAGGGGATTAAAGAAAAAGAGGTCAGTTGGAGTACTTTTAAAAGGTACTTCAAGAAGAAGTTTCTGTCTGAACAATACTATGAAGAAAGGGCCAAGGAGTTTTATGAGTTAAATCTTGGGTCCATGACTATGAAAGACTTAAACAGCAAGTTCTTAAGTCTATTAAGGTATGTGCCGTATTTAGTTGATGAGAAACCTAAAGTACAGCGGTTTCTCAACTGCTTTCCATACCATATAAAAGACAGAATCGAATATGATAACCCCAAAACTCTGGAAGAAGCTATGCGAAAAGCTAATTTCTGTTTTGAACAGAATAAAAAGAAGGAAGGAATAGCCAATTGGAAGGCTAAAAAGAATGGTAATCAGTCTGAATTCAGGAAAAAGGAGTTTGTACCTCAGAAAAATTTCAGGAGTAACAAGAACAGAAACCATTCTAATGGTAAGAACATCTAGGGAAGCAAAAATGGTGCTTCTAATAATTCCAATAACTTCAAGGGCAGCAAGGAGATTTCTAACAATCATGGAAATTTCACTAAGAATTTCGAAAGGAAGGAACTTGTTAAGTCTTGGGAGTGCAATGGCCCACACTATGCTTCAGTTTGCCCAAACCGGAAGAAGCCAAACAACAAAATTCATACAATACAAGATGAAATGACTGTTGGAGAATTTGCAAGGACTATGCCCCGAATCAATGCAGCGTTGGAAAACCGCCAAGCTGATTTCCAAACTTCCATGGTGGAAGTAGAAGGTATGGTTAACAAAACCCCTGTAGCTATTCTACTAGATCCAGGTGAAAGTCTTAGTTATATTTCACCACAAATAGTAGAAAAGTGTAATCTGACTGTTGAAAAGTTTGATAACTCTTGGCTAGTTCAACTAGCCACAGGGGCAAAAAGGAAGGTAAACTGCTATGTTAAGGAATGTGCTTTAGATATGAATGATTTTAAAACTTCTGTTAAATTAAATGTTCTGCCACTTGGATCGTATGACATACTTATAGGTATGGACTGGTTAGAACAACACAGGGTAGTTTTAAACTGTTTTGATAAAACGTTTACATGTGTAAATAATAATGAACAGCCTGTAATAGTTAAAGGTATTCCTAGGAAAACTGTAATCAGGCAGATTTCTTCCTTACAGCTCAAAAGAGTAGCCAGGAAAGGGTGTAAAGCCTATGCTGTAACTATCACAAATGAGGCGAGTAAATCTGAAAAGATAAAATAAAAATAGAGAATATTCCTGTGTTAAATGAATTTATTGATGTTTTTCCGGAGGAAATTCCAGGATTACCTCCTAGGAGGGAACTGGATTTCACAATAGAGCTGGTACCAGGTGCTATACCTAGCTCGAAAGCTCCATACTGTATGAATATTATGGAACTTAACGAATTAAAATCATAGTTAAAGGAATTAATCGATAAGAAATATATTCATCCTAGTGTGTCCCCTTGGGGAGCACCAGTAATCTTTGTTAAGAAGAAAGACAGAACTATGCGACTTTGCATATATTACCGTCAACTTAATAAAATGACAATTAAAAATAGATATCTGTTGCCCCGCATAAATGATCTGTTTGATCAGCTACGTGGAGCTACAGTGTTCTCTAAGATAGACCTGAGATCAGGCTATCATCAGGTGAGGATTAAAGAAGAGGACATATTTAAGACAGCTTTCAGAACTAGGTATGGACATTACGAATTTGTCGTAATGCCATTTGGGCTTACTAATTCCCCAGCCATCTTTATGTGTCTAATGAATAACATAATGCATAAGTACTTAGATAAGTTTGTTGTTTTATTCATCGATGACATCTTAATCTATTCTAAAAATGAAGAGGAACATAAGGAACACTTACACATAGTCTTACAAGAACTGCGAGAGCAACAACTCTTTGCGAAGTTCAGTAAGTGTGATTTCTTCAAGGATCAAATCCAGTACTTAGGTCACGTGGTGACTAAAGAAGGGATTTCAGTTGATCCTGAAAAGATCAGAGCAATTGAAGAATGGCTAGTACCTAAAGAGGTAACAGATGTTAGGTCTTTCATGGGAATCACCGGTTATTACCGGAGATTCATAGAAGTCTTTTCAAAAATAGCCAACCCAATCACTTCCTTGCAAAAGAAAGGCAAGAAATTCGATTGGAACATAAAATGCGAAGAAAGCTTTAAGAAACTAAAAACTTTATTAACAACTGTGCCTATTCTAAGAATAGCGGATCCCAGTAAGGATTTCATGGTTTGCACCGATGCTCGTAATGACGGTCTAGGCGGAGTACTGACTCAAGATGGGCATGTCATTGCCTATGAGTCCAGGAAGCTAAAGATCCATGAAAAGAATTATGCCACGTATGATTTAGAGCTGGCTGTTGTTATTCATGCCTTAAAAATGTGGCGACACCACTTAATAGGCAGAAAGTTTACTTTAATGACTGATAATAAGGATCTGAAATACCTTTTAGATCAGCCTAGCTTAAATGCAAGGCAAGCCAAATGGTTAGCCTTCCTAAGTGAATACGATTTCGAAATTCAAGACATAAAAGGAAAAGAAAATAAAGTAGCTGATGCTCTGAGCAGAAATGCAAAATTAAATTTTACAACAGCAATTGGTACTTATAATTCTGATTTAAATGAACAGCTAACTGAGGGATAAAATTGGATGAAAATTATCAAAACTTACAAGCTACAGCTAAAGAAGAAACCACAGAAAGTTTAATTAAGGGTTATAGTATGAATAAAGATGGATTTTTATTGTTTAAGGACAGACTGTATGTGCCAAATGTGTCTAAAGTTAAATTGTTGATTCTGGATGAAGTGCATAGAACCCCTTATTCAGGGCATCCAGGCTACCAGAAGACTATCACCATGTTGAGAAAAGATTATTTCTGGCCTAGTATGAAATCTGAAGTAGCTGAGTATATAGCTAGATGTTTGGACTGTCAACAAGTGAAGACAGAACATCAACATCCAGCTGGGTTGTTGCAACCATTTCCTATTCCTAGCTGGAAGTGGGAAATAATCAGCTTAGATTTCATTACTGGATTACCCAGAAATCAAAATCAGAATGATTCAATTATGGTGGTAGTGGATAAATTAAGTAAAGCAACACATTTTATTCCTGTTAAAACCACTTTTAAGGCAGCAAATATAGCAGACATTTTCTTAAAACATATTTTTTGGCTACATGGTGTACCGAAGGTTATTATTTCAGACAGGGATCCTAAATTCATAGGGAATTTCTGGAAATCCTTGTTTAAAGGATTAAACACCACACTGAATTTCAACACCTCTTTCCATCCTCAGACGGAAGGACAGACTGAAAGAGTTAATCAAGTGTTGGAGGATCTGTTAAATAATGTACGTCAAGGATCAGCCAGGTAAGTGGGAGGATTACTTGCATTTAGCAGAATTTGCATACAATAACAACTATCAATCATCAACTAAGTTCAGTCCTTTTGAAATTCTGTATGGGTGTAAATGTAACACTCCTATCTCCTAGAATAATCCAGTAGATAGATTAGTGTTGGGACCCGAATTATTAAAAGAAATGGAACAGATTGTAAAACAAGTGCAGGAGAACTTAAAGGTTGCCCAGGATCAGCAAAAGAGCCAAGCAGATTCGAAAAGAACTCCTAAAGAGTTCCAGGTGGGTGAGCATGTGTTCATAAAGTTAAGACCAAATAAGAGCTCCCTAAGATTGGGGAGTTGTGCAAAATTAGCGCCACGTTACTGATGTCCGTTTGAAATTTTATCTAGAGTTGGTCAAGTAGCATATCAGCTAGCGTTACCACCTAATTTAAAAGTACACAATGTTTTTCATATTTCTGTTCTGAAAAAGTATGTTCATGATGCTACTCATGTGATTGATTGGAACGTTGTACAGGTAGAACCAGAAGGGGAAGTTCTGGTGGAACCGGATTGTATCCTCGGGAGGAGGGGAAATTACTCTGCAGAACCACACAATTGGATAGCTGAAGGTGTAATGGAAGCACCTTAGTCCTGAAGAAGCTACTTGGGAACTGGAAAGTAAGATGTGGGAATCATACCCAAATCTATTCTAGAAGGTTCCTGAGGAAGAAGAATAAGTAACATCGAGGACGATGTTACATTTTAAGGGGGTGTGTATGTCACATACCCCAATTTTGTAAAATAATGTAATTTGTTTTATTATATTTCCGAGACATTATGTTAAACTTAATCCTAAGTAGGGATTGATGACTCAGCAGAGTCGACAGTAATGGAGTGTAATTCATAATATTTTATTATTAATAAATAAATTATGGAGACAACAACATGGGAGAGCTGTTAAAAGAGGTTACTGGTCAAACTGGTGGATGGAACTAGGTGGAAAGGCAAAAGACAAGTGGCAGCATCCTTAAACACTTCCTAAGTTGCAGGTGGAAACTTCCCTGTATTTGGGGTCATGATTCCCCAAGAAAGTGGAATCAGAGCAGGTGGCTCATTAAATGACAGTTAACCCAACAAAGACCTAGGCAATCTTTTAAAAGTACTTAATGAAGAGAGCTGAGGCTGCTCAGATTTTATTCCAGAGAGAATTCATTCAGGTGAATGTTATTCAGGAATTTCATTGAGGAAAGAGGGAAAAACAGTAAGGAAGTGTTCTGAGTGGATTGCTGCAGTAACTTGATTTTATTTACAGCTTTAGCTGGGAGGACTTGCTGATAAGTTATGTATTCATACTGAGTTTGAGGACTGGTATCTGACATTGCTGCACCTAGTTCCAGCCAGGGAGACCAGAGCAAGCTCGGGGGTCCTGAGAAGTCGCTGTTTGAGCGCTCTCCAGGAATTGGTAGGGAGGAACAGCCTCCCATTGTTGTTGTTGTCTACAGCTTAAACATGTTTTGTCATTTATTTATTTATGTTTACTAAGTATGAATGGATGTGTGTTATGTTTATTTAAATTTCTGAGTAGTTAGTTAGTTCCAGTAAAGTTAGTATCTCATAATATCATTAGTTAAATCTGTTAATAGTACTGTGTTTTTCCACATCTGGTATCACTAGACCGTACTCCAGCACAGTATCTCGGTGTTGAGAAATAGTAATCTTCTGAACCGAGTTTCCTATATATTTTTTGTACTTGCAGTTACTACAAGGGTCTTTACAAATTCATAAGTTATCTTTCTACAGTCCTAAAAACTATTTTAATACTGTATCTTTGTTTTCTATAAATACTAGCTGTAAAAATGAAAGGATAGACTAAGTTTCTCTGCAGTTTAAGTTATGATTGTTATCTTTTATTTTAATTAAGAGGATTTAACCTTTTAGAGTTAAAAATAAAAACAATACTGACAGTAGGATATAATTATTTATCTGTTATTTATCTGTTTGATATTACAAGTTAAATCCTATTGGTTTTAGTCTTCATCATGGTTAAGAATGTATTTGTTTTATTACTGTATACTTTTTATTTCAACTAAGTCTAAGTATATTTAAAAACTGTTATTTTATTTTTAAATATGGTAATTAAATGCTATCATATTCACCGGAATTTATATAGATAGGTATATTAAAATATACTTTAATATTAAATAAGTATTGTCTAGAAATATTCAAGTATTTTAATTAAATAAAGAACCCAACCAAACATTGGGTAAATAACATTAAAAAAAAATAACAATCATAGTAACATTGAGAAGAAGTAAGGATATTATTATATTACCAATAATGTATCTATGTTTGTTTTTACATTATAAACAAATAACATTCAAAATAGTATATTATTATACAATTAAAACTTAGTTTGTTTATACTCAGAATATAAATAAATAAAGTTAATATACGAACTAGTTATACACTGTGCATTATAAGTAAATAAATATTATTTAAAGACAATAGTAAAATTTAATAAGAATACAACAAGTCTTTTTAATTCAAAAAGGATTACACTTACTTTTATAGTTTCTACATCAATAGAAGTCAGGATATAAAGCCTGCATGGAAAAACTTAATAACAAATTTATTAAACAATAAGCTAGAAAGTACTTTATGTACAGAACTCTTTTATACTAAAATGAACTACAGTATTATAACACAATCTACAATAATACAAGAAAATAGTAATAACAGATACGATATTGGTATAAGGGTATAAACCCTATATACATTTATAATTTAAGAAGTTAATACATACAGTAACATCGTAAAAGAATTTATTAATAGTAATATAACACATTATACAGAACCATAAGTTGCTCGATAGTCGAGCTTAAGAGTTTTAACTTCTTCAGTAATCTAACTATTATAATCCTTCACTGCCAATTAGGGTTAAACCTAGTGACATTTTAAATACTCAAAAAAATTATTTAATAAAGAGAAGAATTAGTAATATTCTTCTTATAGCTGGGTTATTAAATAAAACATAGTAAGTATTCTTTTATCTAAATTCCTTCAATACTGTGATTAAGAACAAATGCAAAAGAGGGAAGCGATTTCCAAAATTTCATAATAACTGAGGGTAAAACCCTACCCTTTTCAACAATCAAAAGAATAACTGTAACTCTGTTTCATTTAATAACCTGTAGTAGTAACAAAAATATACATGAAGGCCCACAGCCTGTAACTCTACAAACACAGTAAACGCAAAGGCTTACAGCCTGTTAAGTTTTTCAACCAAACAATAATTACAAACAGGGTCTTACACTCACGGCCGTAGCCGGAGAGCTCTGTTTAAGAGCTAGGGTTTTACCCACAATGTTAAAAACTTAAAAAAACAAACAACCCAAAATCCTTGGAGGTCGACCAGGGCTACATCGACCAAACCAGCGCAATCTCTTAAGGTTTCAGACAAAGATGATAAGCCATGGAAAGACCAAGGCTTACCGTGGTCATGGAGCCGTAACCCTCATTCTGGTGTAAGCGAAGAAGAGAAGTAGATGCACCTGCAAATAAAACGATTACACAGTGATTGTTAGCAACGGTTTAAAGTATAAAAGAATTATATTAACATATAAATTACTGTACATTAAATACAACATGATAGTGGTTACCTTTTTAGTTGGTAGCCCTCACAGCGAAGCTGCGGCTAGTTCCAGCAAGGAGATTTCCATTCGATAGAAAAAGAATGATGTTAACTCTCTCAACCTCTAACAGCATAAAGGAAACCCCAACGAATCAATGGAGAAGGTAAAAACCCTACAGCTGCAATGTTTAGTCTTTTAACTATTACACAGCCAGTTGGTCAAACCAGCCACACCTATTTGAAAGGATAATCACTCTTGAGGGTGTAAAAAAAGGTTGGACTGTCATCAACCCGATCCAAGTCAAAAAATGGCGGTTTCATAGAGGCAAACAACAAGTTTATAAACACTCCAAATCACCCTCACAGTGCAGTAACTGAGCTCGCGACGAGCTGGAGCAGCAGGAGGACAATGGCAGACAATACCACAGCAAAATAATCCAGAAGAGCCTACAGAGCGGCCAAATGCCCGAGGGCAAAAAGGGAAATGGCGAGTTAGGGTTAAATCAACCTCTTTATAGTGTTAAAGTATGGCTGTCATGCAACCGTGTAACACTTTTAATAATTGGTATAAAATTGGCTATCATTCCAAAGTCCATGACTTTTGAATGATTTTCACAACCAAATCATCGCTGGATGGTTCCATAGGAAGTTTTATACCTTGGTATAACCTACATCATTTTGTCAACAACGCATCATTAGTACAATGTATATATATCTTGCATGCTACATTATGTTTGTACATAGCCTCGTTACACAAGCATAGAAATTTGTTTATGTTAACAAGGGATTATAGAATAATAAATCATGGTTATAATTTAGTTTTTATAGTCCACAACTACGATGCCAACTATTTGGTTTTTCAGAAGAAAATAATAAACATAACTACTTTTTAAATTATATACAATTAATGGTGTTTCTATTATGTTATTCATAATTTGATTTGGTTTTTCCTAGTACATAATTTAGATATTTTATGGATAGAGAGATAACTCTTCATTGTTATGGTCATAACACCCTTTGGTGACAAATAGACTTTGTCACTCTCCAAACTCATGGTGTATAAAAGACTTCATAAGTAAGGTAGTATAGATAACTTGAATGCTCTTTCTATCTTCTTTCTTTGGTAATTTAGTCTTGAGACATCATAAAAGGATCAAAGATGATGAGTTTAGGATTGATTCTAACAGTATTTGGTTTTCAACCCAATAATACTCTTGGAATGAGTTCAGTATTCTCAAAGAATGCCAACTTTTAAACTATAAAAGGAATACTTGTTTCGAATCATAGATCTTAAATGCTTCAGTAAGGAAAATTATGGATCGATTTTAATAATATTCCTCATTAGTTGAAAAACTGAATAGGATGCAATCTAAGCATGGAATATTATTATTATAACTTTGACTAAAAGAAGTAAACCTGTGAAGCTATGATATTTCTACCCTGCTAGCTGTTAAGTAAAGAAATATTAAATACGTTTGTATACTTATCTTCAGAATGGACATTTATGGGTTTTTCGTACTTGTAAATTTACTAAACTTTATGTTACTGTAGGGAATAGTCCTCTACTATTTTTATGTGCAAAATGCAATTCTTTTTTTAGTCTCAAAGGAAAATTTAGCAGTGATAAAAAAAAATACCTTGAGAATCATGGTATTTCTTTCTAGCATGTACAAACTTTTACTAATCAAATTGTATGCAGAAATCTGTACTGTAAACTTTTGAGACTTGTTTGCATCGAACAATACTTCTTATTTGTCTACCTGTAATAAAAGGAAACTACTGCGTTAGCTCAAAAGATAAGTAAGCCCCGACCTTCACGACAAACCACCATGTGTCGTAAACAGAAAAACAATCAATAACTGAAAAAGAAACTGATCCTTAAAGTACAGAGTAAATAAATAATCATTCAGTTACAATTCAAGTAGCATAAACTAATCAAACAGTTAATGACTGCATTAATGTGATTATATGTTATTTTAAAAAGTTTTAAACTTTTCAAAAATTTTGGGGTTTTGACATATTTAGCTTAGATTTAGAATCTTAGGTTTAGGGTAGTGTTGGACTTTCCCACAACATTCACATAATACACCTTTTTTCTGCACAACTCTCTATAATCTTTCATATGTTTACTAAGTTTTATTTCCTTCATGTGAAGCTAGTGTAATTTAGGTTCATCCTATATAATCGAAAAAATATAGAGTAGCACAAGTGAGTTTTAGACACCTTTCCAACTTGTTATGTATGTCTTGCATGATCAACAACTTTCGTTTGGTCGGTTCCCATTGATTCTTTTCCATCCCTGAGATTAGACGTGTGAAACCAACGACAGAAACCTAGGTCTGAGGTGATGCATATTTTATGGTTTCTTGACTGTTGATTGTTTTATACTTAATAGATAAAAGAACCAACAACTTAAACATATGGAATCTTGACCATATATTCCCTATTATTTAAGTATTCAAGCATATCTCCGGGAACCCTGATGATATTTATTAGTAGTTTATACACTTATGTGAATAAATGTATCAACATAAATGGGACATTGTGTAAAGGTTTAAGCAACCAAGTTTGATGTTAATCTTATGGTTTTGAAAGAAAATTTTACAGAAAATATTTCTATGGTTTGATGTTAATCCTATGGTTAATAATATCATCCTCTTATATTCTTTTGGCCCTGTTTTTAAGCAAAAAATTATGATTCAGGAAAAAATTATATTGATTTTTTTTATCATTAGCAAATTTTACTAAATTATTTCCCATTTTCCATAAAAAAATTTACCAATCCATAGGAACTTGAGAAGCAATTCATGCTTCCATCCCTAAATGCAATGAATATGCAGCTTTGCTGCTAAGCCTTGTTAAGGATTATTTTCATCTTATGATAAATATATTTTATTTAATTTTTTAAAACATTTAGCATAAAACCAAATTTATTAAGGATTATTTACAACCTTATGATAATCCATTGAATATACAAGTTGCATGTAAGTTTCTCTCACACACTAGTCCACCCACGTTATGGCATGAAGAATTGCTATTTCACAATCTCATCTGTGTTATTTTTTATGCTATGAAGTTATGTTTTTCCAAGGTGAAGGAAATAATGATGGTGAATAAGAGTGAACGAGGAATGAACCATCCTAAAGCTTGATTTCTCACTTTTATAAGCATAATCATACTTCCATGTGGTCACTTGATCCTTTTTGTAGAATAATTAAAACAATGCTTTAATTAAAGTATGGATGTTAATCAATGTTTAAGATCTTGGTTTAAATGGCTAAAACTAAGAATATAAGTTGAATACCACTATCACTTCTACACTTGTGGATTCATAACCCAGCATCTCTTCTTCATCGTTCTCCCTTTCTAGACATTAGAGGCTTTACATTAATATCAAAATGTAAATATTTGGATAGTCTTGGTCATCATAACCATTTGTTTCTAGATTCTAGTATTTTATATCAATATTTACAAAATTTACATCACAATGTCAAAATCAAGGTATTACAACATAGATGCATAACCTAATATTCA
>LPNX010150154.1:0-65525 GCA_001517045.1 Pseudotsuga menziesii
CCTCGGTGTGCGATCATAGACTGAAAATATCGGTTAAGGAGCCTTTGGAACTCCACCATTTTGATGGAGGCGGACCTGCTGTTCCCATTGAGAGCATGTTTCCACTATTTTACCTACGTTATGGATTTTCGTTAGTCATTTGTGACCTTGGGCCTGCATATAATAATTATCGTAAGAAAAGACCATGATCTCCCAAGCTTGCAGCCTGTTTTAGGATACAGAGCAAAACCTTGAGCATAATTATTGCCTCTGAACCCTGATCACCACGGAAACGACTGATTGGGTGTTTAGAATCCGGTGACCTGGATTTTTTATGGTTTATCTCTGTCATTGCTTAAGAGCTAAATCTATCAATGAAGATAGCGTTTGTATGAACCCAACATAGGGTTGGAAGGCCAGTTTTGTATTGCAGCGTGTGCCTGTCTTCTTAGGCCCCTTGTTCTTATGTTTAAAGCTAACGATTGGAATACGAGCCTAGCATATAGAATGGAAGGCCCCGCCCTGATATCCCAGTTCATGCTTGGATTCCATACGCCCTGAAGATTAATTTGATCGAGTTTGAACCGAGCATATCGAGTATGAACGAGATCCGTGATTTCGATCTAGCCCCTTCTGCACATTGGATTGTGTGTTCGCTATCCAAAATGAGATTTCCAACTTGTGGGAACTGCATTCTCACATTTCTCTGTGTAGTACTAGATAAGCCACGTCTGTGTTTTAGTTTTAATGGGTTGTTTATGTTAAGTATGGATATGGCCAGTCTCTGTGAACATATAGGGAATTTATTACTGTATGTATACATTTTCATGTACACTGTTGTAGTTACTTCCTAAGAAGATAAAGATGCAGATGTAAAATATTCTATCTAGAATCTTGTAGGATTCAATTCCGGATGAAGTACTCCCTAAGTGGGATCGGGTGAGGTTCAAGAAAAATGATGGAAACTTTTCTGTTGCAAATTGTAATCTTCTAATGAAAATGAATGTCGCAGGCAGGCGACACCTTTTGGTGGACGTAACCCCGAGGTTGGGGTGAACCACGTACATTTTTTGTCTGTCTCATTTTTATGTGTCTCAATGCTTTTGGTTTCCTCACATGGTTTGTGTGCCTATACAACTCGATAATGGTTTATGCTGTGTAGAAGATGATGAGGAATGTTATTGTAATGATTTTTGTTCGCACCAAGAATTGTTTTAAATGCAAACTATGAGAATGAAAACCAAACCACTTATAGATGAATGGATTAATGTTTTGTAAAAGTTGTGTTTGGAATGAATGAAAGTGCTTCTCATACGATTCACTAACTAGAATTAGACAATGAGTAATATGTTCCGTATTAGACGAAGGGTAATAAGATGTTGTTAAGGGATATTGGAGTAGGTATAAAATGACACTTAAATTACTACACCAGTACTCCACCGCTAAGGGAACTATTTTAATCATGTGAATACTTGAAAGCATAATGAGCATAATAGTTTATGTTATCTTAGTGAATTGGATGTAATTGAAGTGGTTGGTTTTGCAGACACGATGGATGTACATGGTCAAATGATTGTATTTTACAATGGTGTAGTAACAGCAAAACAAATTTGCACCCCCTCTTTTTTACCCATGATGGCTTTGAGGTATCCGAGGTATCTTACAAAAGCAAACATAAGAGGCATTATTCCTATTAATAGCATATCTTTACAATCCTTCCATGAGTCATCCAAATGTAGTTCCAATACATTAACATTTATAACTTAAGAGGGGTAGTATATAAACATTTATCCTTAGAGTGTCCTTCAAAACAAATCTAATGTGCGGACAAAGTAACCATAAATTCCCTTGGTTATCCTTTTTAAAATAATTAATCATTTCTCAGAACAATTCCATGAGTGTACAAATTAATACGAGGAAATTAAAAAAAAAACATTGAGACACAGTAAACAAGAGAGACTCCAATGCATGTGGTTCACCCAATCCATGGTTTACGTCCACCAAATGGTCACATCCTGTGACATTTATTTTTATTAAAAGATTACAATTCCGCAACTCTTCGTTGCCATACTCCTTTCTAGTTCTCCTCAGAGACTCTCTTTGCGAGGAATATTGCTAAACTAATCACTATTACTTCCCAAACAAGGGATTCTTATATTACATATCAATTTGTACCTGTATCCTTACAATTTTACTGTTAAGCATCTATACCTCCCCTATTTGCAAAGCTGGTACAAAACAAGTTTAAGATCAAATAATATTATATCAGAAATATGTTAACTTTCCAATGCACCCAGACCTACCCAACGCCTTTGGAATGAAGAAGTATACTGGCCTTTAGAACAAATAGCACCTAAATCGCATACCTCAGAATCTTATACGAGAGTTACGGTAAGAAAATACACACTAGTAACTCCTTGTGCCAATAACAATATTCCTCTAAACTTTCAAGGGTCCAAACTATACATATACGAAAACCCATGCACCTTCTATTTACACAAAGCCAATGTCATTGTTTTCATTCATAAATATTAACAAAATCTATGGTCACTATAGTGTACTACATCCTTTATATGTTTTCAAATGCTTCCACCGTGTGGATTCAACCTTCTTCTTCCTTTTACCTAGGTAACTAAGCCCCTTTATTTTTGTACGAGCAATGAAAGATGAGGTGGGTGACATCTCATGTTTCTGCATATATGGGTGATGTGTATTTTTCTTTTGCCTTCAAGTTATACATAAGATTTGTTATCTACCAAAAAGGACATCTATGTGCGTGCATGTTTATAGGTAAGAAATGTGCATTTCACCCAGAACCTAGAAAGGTCTGCTGAGAAAGGAATAGCAAGCTCGCAGCAAAGACCCCCACCATGCCTATGACTGAGGGTTTTGTGAGCACAAGAATAAGAAAATAGGGTTGGGAGACAGTCATGGACTGAAAAGGATTTTGGTGTCTTGAGCTACGATAAAGAAGGGTTCAATCTCGTAAGCAGTTTTGAATCAAATAAAATACAAGCTGGGTATGGTCTACTATTCCAGATCTTCGACTTAGTGGGTGGTCTACATATCTTATTATAGTAGCCCCGGCCCTATCCAATTTTAGTGGATAGAAAATAGCTCAATGTCTCGAAAAAAAACCCAACTCGGGAACAAGGGAAGGAGCTCAACGATCCGCAACCAGCAACTGAAAATCGCAAGCTTAGAAGAAGTAAATGCTTAGATCTAAAATCACCCCCAGAGAAGCTATGCTCCAAATCGCATGCTCAACTACAGAGTGCATACCGGGGTTCATACCTTGGATTTGGTTTTTTTACAGCTTAAGGCAGCAGGCAGATATATTTTACTAAGACCATATTATTATTCAAAGATATGCATATATATATATATATATATATATATATAATGTAAGAAATTTGGTTGTCTCCCACACGTAGGCATGTGTTCAGTGGGGATTAGATCGCTCATGCAGGTATTTATATAAATAAAAAAAGCATAGCTCTGGTAGCTAGTACTCAACGAAATACCCATAGACTAGCTCAATGCATACACAAACACCTTCAATTAACCAACGCATATAAGAGAATCCATTGGCAGCGTTTGGGAATCATCTATGGAGTTCAATAGGTGTACACGCAGGGTTGGATGCCATTTGTTACCCGATTACCAAAATGTTTAAGGTTTAGAGTACACCTATTTCACAAACAGATATAAATCTCAAAAGAAATTCTCCAGGGAAAAATATAAAATGCCACATCTAAAACAATACAGGTGAAACCTTCATACTCAGATGAAATCAGTTTTTCGCTACTTTTCCTTTTTCTAGAGGCCTCTCGACTTCGTCGCAGCCCCCCCTTCTTTTTCTACAGCTTGAAACCCATCTCCCAGTTGAGCGCGCCCTTCATATGCCCTTCACAACCTATTAAATAACCCGAAAAGGGAATGGCCCTTTCCTTAACCTGCGCCATGATTCCCACAACTCAAGGCAGTAATTCTACCACTCATTTGTTGTTTTCAACATTCCTACAAATTAAGCCTAGAAAATGACACTCATTTTGCTGTTTGCAATGTACCCACAAATTAAGGCTTGAAAATATGCCTTTAATTTTGTTGAGGCAAGTTTTTCCCTTAATTTCGTCGTCCATTAAAACCTGGAGGCATGCGTCCACCCTAAACCTTCTTTTATCCTTAATCAAATAATGGTTTTATTAAAAGATAATATAATCAAATTATATTTTCCTCATCATGCCCACCAACGTGAGCTCCCTATCATAATTATATATATCCGTATATATACATATAATTAACTCCATATATTAATAAAATATATGTTAGGTATCAGCCTCTATATATGGTATATCACCTTTTAGTTATTAAAAGGGGGTATGATGAAGGTGATATTCTTCCTTTCAATTTTTAACTCCTTGATTTTTTATGTCGTCATTAAAAAAAACATATCGCAACTCCCTCTATCATGGCTTAAAGATAACAGGATTTTGGTTACTAGGTCATGGTATCTTAGTCAGGATAATTTTCGGTGAGAACTCGAATCTCAGAACCTTATCAAATTTATGGCTCCCTAACCATTCATTTTTTCAACCTAGTGGTTTTTCAGTTTCCCGCCATCAATTTGTCTTGATGTTTTATGATTTAGGAATTTAATCACCTAACTTTCAAGGTTTCTTCTAGTGGGGCCTTGGCCTTGAGCTCCTCACCCAGAAGCCCTCATACAATAATATTCAAAATTGCAATTTTCTTAGGGGTATACAGGAGGGACATTACATCCTTCCCCCCTAAAATTAACACCGTCATCGATGTTCTTGTCCTTCAACCATTTCCTTCTTCTCCTGTGTCATATTTTCTTGCTTCATCTGTTCTATTATGATCTCCTTCAATATTTCTTGATCTTTTTCCATAGTTTGCTATCGTTCAGGACCTGTAGCTTCCTGCACAAGGTTTGGGTCTAGCCCAAATTTTATTCAGTAATTCATGCCAAAAATTGTAATTCAACTTAAACAAAATACGTAGATCATTTTGCATTGTAACAATCTGCAATTTTCTAGTTTTTCATTGGTGTCATAATACCCAATAATTTTCATAATGCGATTTATTCATCAATAAAACATAATTACTACCCTTTTGGGGGTTGGTTTTAGCTCCAACCTTTGGATAGTTGTGTCTTCCTCGACCTGAGGAAATCCTTCCTTCACATCACACATTAAGCATGTAACAGTCTAATTACTTGGAAATTTGTTTTAACATCTTTTATATTCGTTATGTTTTCCAAAATCCCTTGAGTTTCCTTTTCCATTCTCGTGTGGACTTGCAACAATTTCTAAGGTTACTCTCCCTTTTAACCACTAGTTAAAATTTTTCTCCTCAGTGACATCAAACAGCGTCCTATATTCCAGATGTCCAGTTTTGCCTAGGTCTTTTGGTCACACCATATGCCTAACACCAATGTGCTCACAAGGAAATCACTTGCCTAACACCATTGTGCTCCTACAACATATATGCCTAACACCAATGTGCTCATGCAGCAATCACTTGCCTAACACCATGGTGCTCCCGCAACATTCAAATTTTTCCTTGTTTGTATTTAGTATAAATTTCAACTTTGATTATTCATAACGCACAATCCTTGGTGCTTAACATGACTTTACTCTCATTGTCCCAATTCGTGAATCGGCTACATGGTTAGCCAACGCATCTATCGATAACCCAAAATTTCATTAATTAATCATTAGAATTTTCATAAGTTGCGGTGAGTTTAATCATCATTCATGAGTTATATAACCCTGTAATTCATCTAGAAAAAATACTCCTTACTTATTTCTGAGCAATTGAGTGCAACTTATATACGCAGGCGGATTTATATACCATTATGTACGTCGATTGTAGCAACGGTCATAATCTTGGTGAAGCCTGCAATGTTAGTATGTAAACAACATCATCCATAGTTCACCCTTGGTTATAAAACCTCGAGATTCGACAATTATAATAAGTAAAACATCACCCATACTTAACCTCATTATTTACAGCAGCGAATATTTTTTCTAACCGTCAACTCCAACTGATAGTGTTCCTAGCATATCCTGCAATGTTAGCATATAATATTATACAACCTTCATTATTTTCAATATCAGTTTCTTTTAGACATCTTTACTCGTCTATATTTGGATAATTGCTAGTGAAGGAACATTCCAACTTTACACCACATTCATGTGTAGCAATGCTAGGGATACGGAAACTCCAACAACATTAGTAATTCAAGGTAAACCATAATTCCATATGTCAGCTACTTATGTCATATCTTATAACTTTTCCAGTTCATCAGAATGTGAGCCTTTATATAGGTGCACTCTTTATATACAATCAGTAACATTAGGTACAATATATCATGCCATTTACCTTAGTTGAATTGTAGTCCAAGTTCATAAGCTGTTTGGTTCCCTTTTCTTGAAGAAATACTGTAAGTAACATTGTCGTTCTTGTAAAAATGTATAAGAGATCAATAATGCCAATGAAGATGTACAAAGAGTTTCATAACCCAAATTCTTGCAAACTAATATTTTTATCAAAAGGATACATTATAACAGTGGTATTATTGTAACTAACTTGAATTATCTTCCCAACAAATTTGAAATTCAAGTCCTACCCTTACTTAGCATCCATTTAGTATGCTAATGATATTCAACATTCACAAGTTGACCAGCAACTTCTGATCAAGAAGTTAACATTCACTTTTTGGGAATTTGTTGTTACGCATAGGTTTAGAAACCAAATAGCATTCTTATCATTCCTTTATTATGTGTAACAACTAACCATTTCCTAAAATTTTTATTAGTTCACGATAACCAAACATAATTCTTCCTTATGACATATGTCTTTAGGACCCAAGTCGTATGCTAGTTATGTGCATACATATAGGTGAAAGGGTTTTGTTCAAAACTAAAGGACCCAAATCCTACTTTTGATTTGATGCTCAATCATTAAAATTTGTTTTGGCTATAATAAGTCATGCACCTTAACCAAGTCATTCTATTACCAACATCTATATGCAATCGTAGTCATTCGACTAACATGTACCTGTGTATCCATACGATTTAGTGCAATTTATTTGTTCCAGGTTTGCATGAAACTCCAAGTCATATTTAATATAATGTTAGTATTTTTAACACCACTAACATTAATTTAATACAATTTTCATTTTGTATAATATTGACAATATAATATATGCCTTTAGCGTGACCACTATTTTGGCATTACTTACCTTTGTGTTTAACCATTTTTCCATACATGATAGTTTGTGGGAAACTTTTAGAGAGTTTTCAAGGGTAATACCGTTACTCCTAAATCATCAACTTATCAAGTTCTCTTTTAGTAGCTACCTTTCTATCCTCAAGGAAATTAGGTAAGTTATGTATGTATATTTACATCTAAATATATAACCATATTCCCTCACATAATGATACTTCTAAGACTTTGGAGTATACTCTCCTGAGCCACTTATGTTTATTTATTACCAATAATGAATCCTAACTTAGGTCTAGAGGACTTATAATCAATACTCAATTCTCATTAGATATTTAGTAGTCCTAGATTCCATTGGTAATTAGGTAACCCTCTCAATGTTATAATATTCATCATGTCTTCCAATGTAACCTATCACAAAATATTATTCTTTCCACATGGAATTCTAAGAATATTTTAAACATACATCTTGTCATTAATGGCCAATCCAACTATGAAAGTAGGTTCTAAAGGTCACTTCTTTCAGCAATTCAAATCCCACATTACTGTTCATGACAGAAATTGCTATAGTACTTCCATCGACCATGAGTATGTCTAAGAAGACTTCTATATTTCATTAAAATTCATTGGTGCAACTCAAAATAAAGATGAAGCAATCATCTTAACCATTCGTAAACATATTCAGAAGTAATCAAGGAAATAGCCAGATACCTATGTACTTATATCACCACGCCTCACATTGAACTGGAAAAAGTAATGGCCTTCTTCATTGTAATTTCTGAGAATATGTTCCACTCCTCCTGCACAAGTATGGGGTCAATAAATATCTTCGTTTGGTACATCTTAAGGTACCTGTATTTCCGAACAATGTGAACTTGTTCATTTCTATTATGACAAGGAAAAACTCAATCATTAGTTCTGAAACAAAATATGTAGGAGCATTTTGAGCCCAAATAGGCCCAAGTGTTTCAACTCTCACTCTGATACCATCTGTAGCAGCCCCAATTCTTTAAAAATTAAAGTTTTTAATAAAAATGGAATTTAAATAACTGATACCTTCGTTACATAACCGCACACACTCTTGTTCCTTTAGAGTATTTTTCATTATCCACTTTCTTACTATCAAGATGGGAGAGTCTTTTGCATTATCCACTTTCTTTAGATTAATAGTTTCCTAAAGAAGGCCTTACCAATTACGATAAAATACATCCCCATTTGTGCTACAAATACTAATCTTAATAACAACATAAACTTTGTGGTCTAAAGGTTGAACTCAATAGAGAATTATTTATATGCATCTTTCAACTATCAATTGAATACATACTTCAATTTCTTTAACCATATTTCAGCATTCATTGACCTACGACTAACAATAGGACTCTTAAGTGATTAATCCCACTTATTTTAAAACAAATCTAGTGTGCGGACAAAGTAACCATAAATTTCCTTGATTATCCTTTTTAAAATAATTAATCATTTCTCAGAACAATGCCATGAGCGTACAAATTAATATGAGGAAATAAAAAAAACATTGAGACACAAGAAACGAGAGAGACTCCAATGTATGTGGTTCACCCAATCCATGGGTTACATCCACCAAATGGTCACATCTTGTGACATTTATTTTTATTAAAAGATTACAATTCCGCAACTCTTCGTTGCCATACTTCTTTCTAGTTTTCCTCAGAGACTTTCTCGTTTCCAGGAATATTGCTAAACTAATCACTATTACTGTCCAGACAAGGGCTTCTTATATTATATAACAATTTCTACCTATATCCTTACAAGTTTACTGTTAAACATCTATACCTCCCCTATTTGCAAAGCTGGTACAAAACATGTTTAAGATCAAATAATATTATATCAGAAGTATTTTAACTTTCCAATGCATTCTCCAGGCCTACCCAATGCCTTTGGAACGAAGGAGTATACCGGCCTTTAGAACAAACAGCACCTAAATCGCATACCTCCAGATCTTATACGAGAGTTAGAGTAAGAAAATACACACTAGTAGCTCCTTGTGCCAATAACAATATTCCTCTAAACTCTTAAGGGTCCAAACTATACATATACGAAAACCCATACACCTTCTATTTACACAAAACCAAGGTCATTGTTTTCATTCATAAATATTAACAAAATTTATGGTCACTATAGTGTACTACATCCTTTATATGTTTTCAAATGCTTCCACCGTGTGGATTCAACCTTCTTCTTCCTTTTACCTAGGTAACTAAGCCCCTTTATTTTTGTACGAACAATGAAAGACGAGGTGGGTGACATCTCATGTTTCTACATATATGGGTGATGTGTATTTTTCTTTTCCCTTCAACTTATACATAAGATTTGTTATTTGCCAAAAAGGACATTTGCGTGTGTGCATCTTTATCGGTAAGAAATGTGCACGAAATGTGCATTTCACCCAGAACCTAAAAAGGTCTGCTGAGAAAGGAATAGCAAGCTCGTAGCAAAGACCCCCACCATGCCTGTGACTAAGGGTTTTGTGAGCACAAGAATAAGAAAACAGGGCGGGGAGACAGTCATGGACTGAAAAGGATTTCGGTGTCTTGATCTATGATACAGAAGGGTTCAATCTCGTAAGCAGTTTTGAATCAAATGAAATACAAGATGGGTATGGTATTTTGTTCCGAATCTTTGACTTAGTGGGTGGTCTACATATCTTATTATAGCAACCCCGACCCTATCCAATTTGAGTGGATAGAAAATAGCTCAATGTCTCGAAAAAAAAAACCCAACTTGGGAACAAGGGAAGTAGCTCAACGATCCGCAACCAGCAACTGAAAATTGTAAGCTTGGAATAAGTAAACGCTCAGATCTAAAATCACCCCCAGAGAAGCTATGCTCCAAATCGCATGCTCAACTACAGAGTGGATACCGAGGTACATACCTCAGATTTGTTTTTTATAGCTTAAGGCAGCATGCAGATATATTTTACTAAGACCATGTTATTATTCAAAGATATGCATATATATANTGGTAGCTAGTACTCAGTGAAATACACACAAACCAGCACAATGCATACACAAACACCTTCAATTAACCAAAGCATATAAGAGAATCCCTTGGCAGGGTTTGGGAATCATCTGTGGAGTTCAATAGGTGTGTACACGCAGGCTTGGATTCCATTTGTTACCCAATTACCAAAATGTTTACGGTTTAGACTACACCCATTTCACAAACAGATATAAATCTCAAAAGAAATTCTCCAGGGAAAAATATAAAACGCCACATCTAAAACAATACACGTCAAACCTGCATACTTGGATGAAATCGGTTTTTCGTTTCTTTTCCATTTTCCACAGGCCTCCCGGCTCCGTCGCAGCCCCCCCTTCTTTTTCCGCAGCTTCAAACCCATCCCCCAGTTGAGCGCACCCTTCATATGCCCTTCACAACCTATTAAATAACCTAAAAAGGGAACGACCCTTTCCTTAACCTGCGCCATGATTCCCACCATTCAAGGCAGTAATTCTACCACTCATTTGTTGTTTGCAATGTTCCCACAAATTAAGGCTTGAAAATGCCACTCATTTTGTTGTTTTCAACGTACCCACAAGTTAAGGCTTGAAAATATGCCTTTAATTTTGTCGAGGTAGGTTTTTCCCTTAATTTCGCCGTCCATTACAACCTGGAGGCATGCGTCCACCCTAAACCTTCTTTTATCCTTAATCAAATAATGGTTTTATTAAAAGAGAATATAATCAAATTATATTTTCCTCATCATGCCCACCAACGTGAGCTCCCTATCATCATTTTATGTATATATATATTCGTATATATACATATAATTAACTTCATATATTAATAAAATATATGTTAAGTATCAGCCTCTATATATGGTATATCATAGTTTCCCACCGTCAAGTTGTCTTGATGTTTTATGATTTAGGAAGTTAATCTCCTAACTTTCAAGGAATCTTCTGGTGAGGCCTTGGCCTTGAGCTCCTCACCTAGAATCCCTCATACAATAATATTCAAAATTGCAATTTGCTTAGGGGTATACAGGAGGGACATTACAATTATCACCTATTTGAAAGTCCTTATCCTTTCTTTTCTGATCCACGTAACATTTATAGCGGTCTTGTGCTTCCTTAAGGTTCACCTAGACCTTAGCAACCAAATGTTTGAAGTCCATCAACAAATCAGTCCCTAACATGAGCCGATCCACCGGGCTATCCCAAGTAACCGATGTCCTACAATTCCGTTCATAGAGTACCTCAAAGGGACTCATCTTGCCGGAATCTTAATAACCATTGTTATACACAAACTCTATGAGATGCAAGTAATCCTCCCACTTCATGGGATTGTTCATGACATACATTCAGAGCATGTCCTCGACAATTTGGTTTACTCTTTCAGTCTTCCCGTTTGTTTGCGGGTGATATGCAGTAATGAAGTTCAACCGTGTCTCCAAGCTGAAGAATAAATATCTACAAAAGTTTTCCATGAACTTAACATCTCAATCCGAGATGATTACCTTGGGTATCCCATGGAATCTAAATATCTCTTTCAAAAAGATATCAGCAATGTTCACGGCCTTGTGTGTCGACTTTACAGGAATGAAGTGTGCTACCTTCGACAACTTATTGATGACCACAAAAATAGAATCATTTTTCTTCTTACTTTTCAGTAAATCAGTGATAAAGTCCATACTAATAACCTCCCACTTCCATTCCAGAATGGTTAACGGCTGCAGCAATCCCGCAGGATGCTAATGCTCAACCTTGACTAGCTGGCACTCCTGACATTTCACAATAAACATTGCAATGTCAGCCTTTAACTTAGGCCAAAAAAAGTGTCTCTTGATAGCGGATATCATGTTTTGATATCCTGGGTGCCCCGAGTAGGGTGCCCGATGAAATTCTATGAGGATGCTAGACCGAAATTCCCTTCCATTTGGAACATACAAGCGATCCTTGGACCATAGCAGTCCAGATTCGTCGACCTTGTATTATTTTTGTTGTTGAAACAACCTATCCTCCTAGATTTTCTTGAGGATCTCTACATAGAAGGGGTCAACTATATTGGCTGCTCTAATTGCAAATTTGAATCAGTTTGACTCAAAGTTACCTCATAAATCATGTGATTTCGTCGACTCAAAGCATCGACAACCTTGTTCTCCTTGCCCTTAATATGTGTAAGATCTAAATGGTACTCACTGAGGAAAACCAACCATCTGGATTACCTCGCATTTAGATCCAGTTGATCAAATAAATACTTCAGACTCATATTGTCTGTATTCAGAAGTGTAACAGCCCCCCCCCCCCCAAAAAAAAAAAATAGTTCATATATAAGTTTTCTTTCCGAAGGCAACTTATACCGTCGATACAAAAAATGTCAAAATTCTTTCATAAACTATCCTTAAGACTTGTGGGTGGAATTATAAAAAACTAAATCACATTGTATCTATCAATCACCTTTCAATGTTGGTCATTATGAGGAAGCTTGTTGTCTTTGATACATCATACGTCAACTGTCTCGAAATCAACCTAGAGTTATTGATTAAGCTTTCTTTGCAGAATGTATTAGGTATTAAAATACTCATATGAAATCACACCACCATTTACATCATCATTATTGGGAGAATGAAGTACATAAAGAGGACATCCAAATAACATAAGATAAACACACATTAATAGCATGCAAGATCAAAATACATCAAGAGAATGCTTATATGCAGCTTCGACTATCAATTTGTACAATTTCCTTCATATAAATATCATATCTTTGAAATCTTCAATCATCAATATTTTAGACGTGTAAATCCATAATCACAAGAAATGTTCAATCAACAATATTTTAGACGTGTAAATATTCATAGTGCCTTAAAACAATGCTAGTATGCAGACTAGAAATAGTTATGATACTAATGACTTTCCCTCATTATCATTTCTAAAATATTTAATCAACTCACAAGGTTGCAAAATAAAATGATAAGTACACAAAACAATACAAGGACCATGAAACAAATAGACACAAAAACAAGAGAGACGCCAATGTACGTGGTTCACCCAATCCATTGGTTACGCCCACAAAACTGTCACATCGTGTGACATTTATTTCATTAAAAGTTTACAATACCCAACATCATTGTTGCCATACTTCATTTTTGTTCTCTTCATAGACTCTCTCACCGAGAGTATCTCTAAACTATTTACTAACACAACTAGGGGTTCTTGGTTAAGTAATTCATTGAATCTAGATGGATCAATCACCAATGTTTTTCAGCAACATAACAAGGAAATGTTACTTGCAACGAGGATATACCTCCCTTTACTTATGCTTCTTTTTATTATTCATGGAATCAGTACCCTATCGAGGGCTAGGACTGTGTCTTCACTTGTTAAGTACTTAACCTATAACACAAATGAGACAAACTAAGTATGTTCTCAAAACCATTAACACACTAGTAATTCCCCATAAATACATAAATATATCCATGTATGTACTATGAAATGGTTTTTCATTAAATATAACTCACTCTTTGAACCATAAGAAAGTATCCTTACTCAAGTCTAGTGAACACCTTCAACCAAGTTAATTTTATACCATTAAGTTACATCAAGGATGGAATGGTTTTACGTAAGTATGAATGTCTATACCTATTCCATATATAATTCAAAATACATACTTAATTTCTTCCAATGCCTAAAATTTGTCCATTTAAACTTTATTTAAAGTTTAAGAATGAGTTAAACCTTCCGTATAATATTTGACTTAAGAACTACATTTAATTGGATTCGACATGGAAAACTCCCATCCCTAAAATTTAAGAGTTAAAACTTACTTATTATTACAAGCAAACTCTTTTCAATTGGATAAGGATCACTTTCCCAAATTTCAAGCATTTATGTTTTTTTTATTTAGACATAGTTAAAGACACACTCATTTAGAACAGACATGGGTCATTCTTTCCCCAAGGAAGATACCCAGTGTCTAGTAAAATCATTTTTAGCTATCATTCACGAAAACCATTGTTCATCTGTCCACATACATCACTCAGGAAAAAGCATTTTTATTTCCAAGACGTCTTCCTTTGTCAATGATGCAAGGGATGTTCATCTAATACTCAGGAAACCCCTTTTTTTAAGAAACGTTTTTCATTTACAATTCAGCAAGGAAAGTTTGTCCCATGCTTTGTAAAAATCATTTTATTTACAAGATGTCTTTTCATTTATCAAACAGGCACAGGTTGTTCATGCAATGCTCGATAAAACTATTTTTAAAACATTTTCACTTATCATTCAGCAAGGTGTGTTCATCCAACATTCAGATTTAATATTGTAATGGCGACCACCCAACTCATCAAGATTCTACAACCATTCTATCAATTTAACAATTCCACAGGTATATTTGAAAAAATATGTCCTACTCATAATTTAAGGTGGAAAAATGATGTAGGCTCTCTGTTGGAAATTTTCCTCATAAAATATTTATACGTAATCATATATTTATATGCATTCTTCAATTCAAATCATATTAAATTGTAATTAACCTTATAAACCAAATGCATCCAAACAATATGTTTAATGTCAAACTTTAGTTCGGATCAAAGATATATTTCAAACTTCAATATCTCAAATCCATACCTAATTGCAGATCATATGCAAGAATGTTTGGTTTATCCATTATCCCAGGCTTGCACACTACGCCTTTCACCTTCCTCGTCGGAATCAATCCATAATCGTAACCCTCAAAATCATCCAGGCAAGATTTTCAAGGTAAAAAGTACAATCAGTAAAACTCTAAAACACATCTAAGGATTATCGAGATCTGTAATGAAAAACTTAGTAGGCAAATATGGAATCGCTAGATCCATACTCAACCTGATATAAAGTCAGGTATAAGGCAAATCACGCCTATGGTTTTTAATGCAATGAAAAACCCAAATTCAAAACACTGGAGATGCTCGATCTATAAGAAATCTAATACACAGTCACGTAATAAATTGTATCTATGGTTTAAAGCAATGAAAATCCAAAGGCAAACCTGGAGATTCTCGATCTATATATTACGCAGGCATAGAAAAATGATCTCGGTCTTACTCTGGTCGCGGTCATCCTTTATAAAATGCAGCAATTGCCGGAGTCCTTAATCCAAACGCTGGCATGTATAAGGGTTAATTCGATTACATTGATCTGAACCCATTGATCACCAAAAGCTACAGTTGCACGTAAGGGAAATTTGACCATCAAATGGCCAGGTCGCACTCTAAGCAACACTGGTAGCGAGATCGCTTAAGATTCCACTGTTCCTCCCCAAAACGCCCCCTTTGAGATGATAAGCCCCCCTATAAATAACCACGCAAATAGATAGAGATACATGCAAAACCTACAACCATGATGACAGCACGCTAATTCATCTCACCTTTCTTGGCAGGTGAACTGGCATCCACAAAATTAGCCACGACTGCACCAAAACTGCCATTGATTAAGGGAGGTAGATTCCCTCTTTTCCAAGGGTGGGATAATGAGCCCAGCCACTAAAATTCTTTCTTGGTTTTTGTTTCATTTTTATTTTAATATCAGGATTTACCCCTTTTTCCTTTTTACAAGTTTTTTGAGGAAGAAATATGTAGTAATTATAATAATAAACTTGTTTTGGTGGTGCATTTAGGTCACCCGTAACTCTTCTTTGAAATTTGTCATAGGAAAAGGAATTTCTCTTAACTCAGGTAATTCATTCCACTCCCTAGTTTGTATAAAGTATCCTAAGTGAATTATATACACCTTTAATATATATATATATATATATATATATATATCTTTAAGATAGGTATTTAATAATTATTTTCTTTCATTAGTTTATATCAAGGATCCTATATATATACACACTTTTGTATATTGTATGTCTCTTTACTTCATGTATTAAAATACTTTCTTCGAACTTTTGTGAGGACAATTCCTCTTATATAAAATCTTTTAAGGAGAAATGTTATTTACCGTAATTACTTTTAAGAGAAATTTTTAAGCTTCTTATTGAAACTTCTAAGGAGGTCTCCTTGGCACTAGATGCCAAAAGTGGATCATACAGACCCACTATTCAACCCAGTAGTCAACCTATTCAAAACTTACTTCAGCCTATGATAACATCTAAGGACTTAGGTCATAAAGGGAATCACTATTCTTCTTCGAGTTCTCAAGGTTTCAAATGTCAATTCAACTTACCCCCTAGTGGATTAGTTTCTAGCCATTTTTAAATTGCGCCTATGTTTTTTTGTTCTCCTCAATCTACAAATTTAGGGAATTTAAATCCCTTAACTCACTAGGTTTTATTGGTGGGGCCTTGGCCTTGAGCTCCTCACCAAAAAACCAGTACAATAAACATTAACATTTACAAAATCTTAGGGCATACACGAGGGGTATTACATCATTTCCCCCTTAACAATAACACCATCCTCGGTGTTCTTGTATTTCAACAATTTCCTTCCTCTGTTGAGTCATCTTTTCTTTCTTTGTCTTTTATGTTCTGGTCTCCTTCGAACTTTCCTAATTTTTCGCAAGTCGCCTATTTGTCATGACCTGTAGTTTTCCTGTAACAGCAATGGGTCTATCCGAAATTTATTCAGTCACACATGTCACACTTCTATAATTCAATGATAAACAAGGGATCATTTTGTGGTATCATAATTGCAAATTATGAAACATCTCCTAGTCTCTATCATAATACATAATAATTTTTGAATAAGAAATTCATTTGGAGACTTAACTAGTCCGTCCCATGAGGAAATATTTCCTTCACATTTACACATTAAGACAAGTAATAGTCTAATTACATGGAAAAATTCGCCAACACATTTTTTTGTTTGTTATTCTCAAACTCTCCCTTGAATTCTTTCACCAGTTCCCATGTGGTCTTACAACTATTTCTAAGGTTACTCTCCTTTTTGACCGCTTAGTCAAAAGTTTTCTCCTCAGTGACATCAAACATCGTCCTGTCTTCCAGATGTCCATCTTTTCCTGAGTCTTAATATTGATATCATACTCTTTCATGATTCCCCTCAAACCTCCTCGCTTGAGTCCGGGAATCCCTTTTTCCACTCAGCCCCACAGGAGCCCAGAAAACAAGGTAGAGTTAGATCATCAATTTTCTTGCCACATCATATGCCTAACACCAAGGTTCTCACACGAAAATCATTTGCCTAACACCATTGTTCTCTTGCAGCATATATGCCTAACACCAATGTGCTCACACGAAAATCATTTGCTTAACACCATTGTGCTCCCACGGCATACAATTTCCTTGTTCGTTTTTAGTATAAATATCAACCTTTGACTATTTATAACACCCACTCTTTGGTGCTTAACATGAATTTACTGTCATTGTCCTGATTCGTTAATCGGCTTCACGGTTAGTCAAAACATCTATTGATAAACCATAATTTCATCTATCAATCATTAGCATTTCATAATTTGTAGCGATTCGTACCTCTACCATCATTTATGATTCATATAACCCTGCAAATCATCCAAAAAATAACTTGTGACTCATTTATGAGAAATTTAGAGAAAATTGTCTACGTAAGTGAATTTATATACCATAATGTATGTTGATCGTGACAATGGTCATCATCTTGGTATAAATTTTTTCAAAGTTACCTCTTTCTATTTTCCTTTTTAGGGCCCACTCGGAGGAGTTACCTCCTCTCGTCCATCATTGTCATGCATCCACCAACAAAATCATTGATTGGTTATTTTTTTAATCATCTTCATGCTTCCTAAATTTAGGTTGAGACCAAATAGGCCTGAGTGCTATCAACCTCGCTCTAATACGATTTGTAACAGCCCCCAAAAATAAAAATAAAAATAGTTCATATATAAGTTTTCTTTCCGAAGGCCACTTATACCTTCGATACAACAAATGTCAAAATTATTTCATAAACTATCCTTAAGACTTGTGGGTGGAATTATAAAAAACTAAATCACATTGTAGATCAATCACCTTTCAGTGTTGGTCATTATGAGGAAGCTTGTTGTCTTTCATACATCATAAGTCAACTGTCTCGAAATCAACCTAGAGTTATTGATTAAGCTTTCTTTTCACAATGTATTAGGTATTAAAATACTCATATGAAATCACACCACCATTTACGTCATCATTATTGGGAGAATGAAGTACATAAAGAGGACATCCGGATAACATAAGATAAACACACATCAATAGCATGCAAGATCAAAATACATCAAGAGAATGCTTATATGTAGCTTCAACTATCAATTTGTACATTTTCCTTCATATCAATAGCATATCTTTGAAATCTTCAATCCACAATATTTTAGACGTGTAAATCCATAACCACAAGAAATATTCAATCGACAATAGTTTAGACGTTTAAATCTTCATAGTGCCTTTAAACAATGTTAGTATGCAGACTAGAAATAGTTAAGATACCAACTCACAAGGTTTCATAACAAAATGATAAGTACACAAAAAAATACAAGGAACATGAAACAAATAGACACAGAAACAAGAGAGACGCCAATGTACGCGGTTCACCCAATCCATGGGTTACGTCCACAAAACTGTCACATCCTGTGACATTTATTTCATTAAAAGTTTACAATCCACAACATCATTGTTTCCATTCTTTCTTTCTGTTCACTTCATAGACTCTCTCACCGAGAGTATCTCTAAACTATTTACTAACACCACTAGGGGTTCTTGGTTAAGTAATTCATTGAATCTAGATGGATCAATCACCAATGTTTTTCAACAACATAACAAGGAAATATTATTTGCAACCAAGATAGACCTCCCTTTACTTATTCTTCTTTTTTTTATTCATGCAATCACTACCCTATCGAGGGATAGGGTTGTGTCTTCGCTTGTTAAGTATGTGGTTTCTTCACTTGTTAAGTACTTAACCTATAACACAAATCATAAACACTGAGTGTGTTCTCAAAACCCTTAACACACTAGTAATTACCCATAAATACATAACTATATCCATGGATTTACTATGAAATGGTTTTTCATTAAATATAACTCACTCTTTGAACCATAAGGAAGTATCCTTACTCAAGTCTAGTGAACACCTTCACCCAAGTTAATTTTATACCATTAAGTTACATCAAGGATGGGATGGTTTTAAATATGTATGAATGTCTATACTATATTCCATATGTAATTCAAAATACATACTTAAGTTCTTCCAATGCCTAAAATTTGTCCATTTAAACTTTATTTAAAGTTTAAGAATGAGTTAAACCTTCCATATAAGATTTGACTTAAGAACTACATTTAATTGGATTCGACATGGGAAACTCCCAACCCTAAAATTTAACAGTTAAAACTTACTTATCATTACAAGCAAACTCTTTTCAATTGGATAAGGGTCACTTTCCCAAACTGCTAGCATTTATGTTTTTTTTATTTAGACATAGCTAAAGACACACTCATTTAGAACAAACATGGGTCATTCTTTCCCCAAGGAAGATACCCAGTCTCTAGTAAAATCGTTTTTAGCTATCATTCAGGAAAACCATTATTCATCTGTCCATACATCACTCAAGGAGAAGCAATTTTATTTCCAAAAGATCTTCGTTTGTCAATCATGCAAGGGATGTTCATCTAATACTCAGGAAACCCCCCCCCTTTTTTTAAACATTTTTCATTTACAATTCAGAAAGGAAAGTTCATCCCACGCTTTGGAAAAATCATTTTATTTACAAGACGTCTTTCATTTATCAATCAGGCACAGATTGTTCATGCAATGCTCGATAAAACTATTTTTAAAACATTTTCATTTATCATTCAGCAAGGCGTGTTCATCCAACATTCATATTTAATATTGTAATGGCGACCACCCAACTCATCAAGATTCTACAACCATTCTGTCAATTTAACAATTCCATAGGTATATTTGAAAAAATATGTCCTACTCATAATTTAAGGTGGAAAAATAACGTAGGCTCTCTGTTGGAAATTTCCCTCATAAAAATTTTATACGCATTCATAGATTTATATGCATTCTTCAATTTAAATTGTATTAAATTCCAATTAACCTTATAAACCAAATGCATCCAAACAATATGTTTAAAGTCAAACTTCAATTCGGATCGAAGATATATTTCAAACTTCAATATCTGAACTCCATACCTAAATGCAGATTGTATGCAAGAATGTTTGGTTTATCCATTATCCCATGCTTGCACACTACGCCTTTCACCTTCCTCTTCAGCATCCATCTGTAATCATAACCCTCAAATGTTAATGTAATTGTAACTTCGGATTGTATTCACTTGTATTACTTATCTATTGTAACCTGATGTTTATTCCGGGATGTTATCATGTCATGTCATGCCCCTATGTTCCGATCGGGAAGATCTATAATGTAAACAAGTCATGTCAAGTCATTGTGGTTAACCCTCCTATTGTCTAAGGGTTAAAGTCCCCGCAGTTCCGAGGCACTAGGGTTATTAGACTCTCCTAGAGAGGTCGGCCCTAGTAGGGTTTTAGTCATGTTGGGATTAGTATAAATAGAGAGTTGGAATCTCTATTTAGCACACATCATAAACACACTCAAGTGTAGCGCATAGTTGAGGAAGGAGAAGACATGGGGCTAGACAAGAAGAAGGTTATTGCTGTCGGGAGATCATCTTACTGTTTTGGGGTTTTACCTTTTGTGCTGATTCTATCTTTGAGGAAGTTGTGGGGTTTTCTCCATTTATGGTTTCCCCGAGGAAAAACACTGTGTTCATTGTCTGTTGTGTTTGATTGTTGTACTTGTTGTTCTCTCAGTTAAATATCCTAACATAATGCTAGCTTGAATGTTGAAAAACTAACATGGAATCAAAGCTAACCTGAGAAGAAGACACTATGCAGCTACGGGAACTAGGGCTTCCTACTTTGTGGATCTCTCTCCACATATTTTCAGCAAAAGTAAGTTGGAATAACTCTCCTCCTTAGGGCACATCTTTCTGTCGAAGCAGAATCCAATTCTGAGGTTTTTCAATTTTGGACGTGACACTATTGCCGGAAATTAGGGCTTTTCACAGAAGAGGAATTTTTCAGTGAGCCTAGGCTTGGATTGATCTCCTCCCCAAAATTGAATTTAGGGATCAATTTCAAAGCATTTGGTTGGACAAAACTCTAGAAAAGAAAAACCCTAATTTGCTCATGAACCAGCTCTGCAGGATTTCAGCTCAAAATTCAGATTCGACATCTTGACCTGGTAAGATCTAAAATATTTTGTATTTCCATTTGAGGTTCTCAGTTAATATGTATCATCATACCAAGCTTGATGAAAAGCTTCAAGGAGCTGATAACTTCTGAGCCTGGAAGTATAGGATCTCCCTGGTCCTAGAAGAGAATGAGTTAGACTCCTACATCCATGAGGAGGTTCCAGTTCCAGAGGGAGATGAGGCTAAGGCCTTGCATAAGAAGAATTTTGTTATGGAAAAGAGAATCATTGCTAATTCTATCAAGGATCATCTCATACCACAAGTGTCCTCCCTAAATACATCTAAATCTATGTTTGATGCCCTAACCAAATTGTTTGAAGGGAAGAACATAAACCGAAAGATGACTCTGAGAAACCAACTAAAGAATGTGAAGATTCAGAATGCAGAAACAATCCAGTCTTACTTCACAAGATTTTTTCAAATCAAGGAACAACTAGAAGCAGTAGATGAAGAAGTGGAAAATGCAGAGATTGTAATGACTACCTTGAATGGCCTTCCTAGGTCATGGGATTCTTTCATCCAAGGGATCTGTGCTAGAAAGAAGTTAGTCAAGTTCAGCAGACTATGGGAAGAGTTCTCTCAAGAAGAATCTCGGATAGCAGCTCAAGAAGAAAAGATGGGAAGTGAAGATCAAGCTCTCACAGTACACTCCAAGTCAACCAAAAGAAGATCTCATCACTCCAGAGGTAAGCACTCTCACAAAGATAACACTAGAAAATATTTGTCTAGGATCATATGTTATACATGTGATGAAGCAAGACATTATGCAAGAAATTTTCCTAAGAAACAAAAACTAACAAAAAGGAGCAACAAAAGAAGACATCATGCTCATGCTGCAGAGGATGATGAACCATCCAAGAAAAGAACCAGATATGAAAGTGAAGATTCTTCAAGCGAGGATGAATATGTTTTGATTTCCGCTCTCACAGGAAACATTACTCATGGAAGAAATGATTGGCTCATAGATAGCAGGGCTTCCAAACATATGACAGGATTCAAGGAATCCTTTGTGAGACTGTCAGAACATGAATCACCTCACAAGGTGAAGCTAGGAGATGACTACCAATATCCAATAAAAGGTAGTGTGGAATCTTCCTATAAGCTAGACTCTGGAAAGTCTCTGACAATGAAGGAAGTATTGTTTGTGCCAAGACTCAAGAAGAACCTCCTCTCCATATCGACATTAGATGCAAAAGGAATGCGGGTTGCATTCATAGATGGTCAATTCATCATGTGGCCTAAAGGAAAGACTATCGATGATGCGGTGGTGATTGGAGAACAAGAAGGAGGATTGTACAAATTAAAGGGCCATCTATAACAAGCCTTGTTCCATGACACAGTAGAGCCAAGTGAACTTTGGCATAGAAGGCTTTCACATGTGCATTATAGAGCACTACCACTTGCAAGCAAAGCTATTGAAGGTCTTCCATAAATCCAAGCAAAACATGATGGGGTCTACAAAGGATGTGCGAAAGGAAAGAATACAAAGAAGACATTTCCAAGCAGCAAAAGCAAAGCAAAAGAAATCTTGGAAATCATCCACTCCGATGTATGTGATCCTATGTCATCAAACTCACTAAGTGGGTATGCATATTATGTTTCTTTTATTGATGACTTTTCTAGGAATACATGGGCTTACTTCATGAAGAACAAAGACGAAGTATTCAGCAAGTTCAAGGAATTCAAAGCCTTGATCGAGAACCACACTGAAAATAAGATCAAGACCTTTCAATCAGATAATGGCAGAAAATTCATTTCAAATGAATTCAAAGAGCTATGCAAAGAATCAGGGATTAAGAGGGAGTCGTCCACTCCTTATAATCCACAACATAATGGGATTGTAGAGAGGAAGAATAGAACTATCATGGAAGTTGCAAGAGCAATGCTTCATGATCAAGACCTTCCTATGCATCTTTGGGTGGAACCTTCCAGAACAGTGGTGTATGTACAGAACCGTACTCCACATAGAGTACTCGAGAACAAGACTCCTGAAGAATTCTTCTCTGGCAAGAAACCAGAAGTCAGCCATCTCAGAATATTCGGCTGTCCTGTGTACATACACATTCCAAAAGAGAAGAGAACAAAATTAGATCCTTCAGGAAAGAAGGGTATATTTGTGGGATACTCTGAAAGCTTGAAGGCTTACAGAATATATTTTCTAGGATACAAGAATATTGACATCAGCAGGGATGTGACATTTGATGAAGACGCAACTTACAACAAATCCAGAAAGAGACCTACTGAAGAACTTGAAGAAGCAGAAGCACCCAGAATTCATGATACAACCATGAACAAAGAAACTCAAGAAGAAGATCAAGAATTTGAAGAACCACAAAGACCTGTAGATCCACCTCTAGAGAAGAATACTCATAAGAGGAAACCTGCTTGGGTACGAGAACTTATCCAAGGTGCAAAAAGATATGGGGCTCCAGAAGAAAATCACAGGGAAAGAAAGAGGACCAGATCCTGCTCCGGGTATGTAGCATTACTATGTGATTTCATTGATAAAGAACCTTCCAGTTATGAAGAAACGATAGAACAGAAAGAATGGAAGGATGCTATGATCAAAGAATACCAATTGATCATGAAGAATGATGTTTGGGATGTTGTCCCAAGACTAGATGGGAAGTCAGTTGTAACTTCCAAATGGATCTACAAGATCAAACATGCTGCAAACGATAGCATTGAAAAATATAAGGCAATATTTGTGGCTCGGGGTTTCTCTCAGAAAGAAGGAATAGATTATGAAGAAACCTTTGCACCTGTATCCAGATACACTTCCATCAGATCAGTACTTTCTCTGGCTGTAGTGGTGAAATGGAAGATACACTAGATGGATGTCAAGACTACTTTCTTGAATGGTGTAGTGGAAGAGGAAGTGTATGTAGAACAGCCACTCGATTTTGAGACACATGACAGGGAGTCTCATGTGTGTAGATTGAAGAAAGCCCTGTATGGTTTGAAACATGAACCCAGGACATGGTACGGCAGAATTGACAGCTTTCTATCTAGTTTGGACTTTACCAAGAGTAAAGCAAATTCCAACCTTTACTACAAGGTCAAGGTGGTACCCCAGTGATGCTTCTACTGTATGTAGATGGTCTATTTGTGACAGGTATGGATGGGTTGATTGCTGATACGAAGAGAAATATTGCTACCGAGTTCGAAATTAAGGACTTTGGTATGATGCATTATTTTCTAGGCATGGAGGTGTGGAAAAGTGCAGATGGAATCTTCCTTGGACAAGGGAAGTATGCAGTAGAGATCCTAAAGAGGTTTGGGATGATGGACTGCAAAGCCATGGCCACACCTATGGCATCGAACCTGAAGCTATTGAGTGGCGCTTCATCAGAGTCGGTTGATGCTACGATGTATCATCAGATGATTGGGTCCTTGATGTACCTAATGAACACGAGACCAGACATTTGCTTTGCTATGAACACCTTGAGCCAGTTCTTGACAAATCCGAGAAATGTTCACTTGATTGCTGCAAAGCATATTCTGAGGTACATGAGGAGTACAATTGATTATGGGCTCAAGTATGATGCGAATTAGAAGATTAACCTGGAGGGTTATGTTGATTCAGATTGGGCAGGCAGTGCCATCGATATGAAGAGCACTTCATGGTGTTGCTTCAGTATGGGATCAGGTGTGATCTCCTGGTTTAGCAGGAAGCAATCATGTGTGGCACTGAGTATAGCTGAAGCAGAGTATATCATAGCGTGTTCAGCTAGTTGTGAGGCAGTATGGATAAGGAAGCTACTGTCTAATTTATTTGATCTCTAGTTGGATGCTACTTGTATACATTGTGACAACCATAGTTGTGTGAAGTTGTCAGAGAATCCAGTGTTCCATGACAAGTCGAAGCATATCGAGATCAAGTATCACTATATCAGGGATATGGTGCAGAGGGGAGCAGTGAAGCTCCAGTATGTTGCGACGGATGATCAGATAGCTGATGTGTTGACAAAGCCATTGGACAGAGTGAATTTTGAGTACTTCAGGGAGAAGCTTGGTGTTCTCCAGATCGAGGTCCCTTCCAAGGGGAAGTGATGAGTCTAGAAGCCATTCTAATGAGCAGGTCAAATGTAAGGGCTGAGCCATTCTGTCATGGTGAGAGGATTTGGTTCCTTCCATGTTAGATATGAGTGTTGAATTCCATTCTGGGAATGGAGGTACCTAGTTAGTTACCAGGAACACTCAGTCTGGGACTAAGAGAGCCATTCTGACAAGCAGGTCAGATGTAAGGGCTGAGCCATTCTGTCATGGCTAAAGGATTAGGTTCCTCCCATGTCAGATATGAGTGTTGGCCATTCTAACAAGTAGGTCAAATGTAAGGGTAACTTCCACTCTCCGAGAGAGTGGAGGCACCTGGTCCATTACCAGGTAGCTCAATCTGGGACTAGGGGCCATTCCAGTGAGGGTGTAGGATTTGGTTCCTACCATGTCAGATGTGAGTGCAGGCCATTCTGGAAAGGGTGTAGGATTTGGTTCCTACCAGGTCAGATATAAGGAAAACTGCCATTCTCCGAGAGAATGGAGACAGCTGGTTCGTTACTGTCAATGAATTAACATGCTTAGTATTTAGATAATGTTTAGACCATAGGATTAGAGCTTAGGGTTTAAGCCCCTTAGTAACAAAGTATTTACGCTTGAGAACCATGGCATACAAAGTATGCCATGGTAACATCTAGGACTATGAAAATCCAATGGTTTCTCTTAAACCAACCTAATAACCTACCAATAAAAGAACATAAGAGAAGTTAATAAGTATAGTAAAAATATACATAGCACGAAAGAGATATTAATGACATACAAGATAACAAATTTAAAACCATAATGAAGAATAATTAATGTACAAGAAATTTAGCCAAAATAGCTAAATTGACGATAACGACACTTGCCAAGTTATAAAACAAAGTCGATATGCAACGTAATAACTAGCAGCAGGTTATCGACGACTAAGGCTGTCAACACACTTTACATCCGATCCCATCACAAGTAATGAACTGCATAAGTAAAATAGAGAGGTGCCTTAGTTCGATTGAACTAAGTAAGCCTGCGTAACCAAGTAATACCTTACCTCTTAGATCGTCATGGGAGAACGAGTCCCACCACTCCCCCACTTTATTTCCATCAACAATGTTAAGTTAGTTTTTATTAAATAAACAAAGTACACATGTGCAGGAGTAAAACAATGATCTATACAATGCATTAATTCACCGACAGTAACGAACCAGCTGATCTATACAATGCATGGAGAGTGGGTTTAGTGTTATGTTAATGGCCATTAGCTAGTGCATTTATTGTCCTTGGAAAAGTGTGACAGCCTTCCCATAGGCTTGTCTCACGATGGTTGTGCATTGTGTTTGTCATTTGAGGTTTTTGCACTTTGGCTTTGTGTAGGGGGAAGAACATGGAGGCGACCTCCAGACCGTGAGGTATGCTTCGTTGGGTTTATATGCCTGCACATTGTTTGGTTTAATGTTTCTGAGCATGGCCATACTTCTCATCCCCAGTTTCAATTGTGTTTTACAGGTGCCAAAAGGGAATGAGGAGCGGCGTGGCTTTAAATCTGTGGGCTCCAAACATTTGCAATCATGGCCATGGTAAGCCTATGAGCAAGTTTCTACTTGCTACCTCTTAGCCCTCTTGGGCAGACTACACATAGATTTGTTTCTTGGTTGGGGTTCTATGCTTGGGTTTCGATGTGGGGTTTTTAAGATTCACCTTCGAGCAAATGATATCAAACTTGGATTTTAACAATGTCTTAATGGCTTCAGCTGTGGAGTGAAATCACACTCCCTATGGTTCTATGTATAAATTTTGGGTTTGTAAAATTACTTGGGCTGTTAGCAGTGAAGAGAGGAATGTTTGGGCTTCTAGCTGACTTGGTATTTGTTTATGCAAATCCTGTTTTAGTTGGGGCCTTTTAGCCATGGGCTGCACCATTGCTTACAATGGTGTGTTAGCCCATTAGCATGCCTATGTAAACTTGTTTATGCTCTTTAATATGATGACTGGGTATTTTACTTGGTAAGCTCTGTGTAAATGGATGCATACTATTTTTATTATTTTATTTACCATAGTTTTTATCTTATGATGTGCATAGCACGGTTTCACTGTGTTAAACTGTTGTTAGGGTGGATTTATGTGGGAAATCATCGGCTTTAAGGTTCTGTGTGTAACAACGTTACTTATCTTGTATTGTAAACATATGTACAGCGTGGGTATAGGCCATGCCGTGAATGGCATGAGCCTTTCCCACAGTGCCGCGATAGCATAGTGTAGGGTTAATTTAGTAGGACGGTGTATTAAATTAAAACTTGGCCGAGCCCATAATTGGATTAGGGTCTTAGGACCTCGATGTTAACATTTGCATTTGTTGTTTATATTGTATGAGATGTGTTTTATAAACCACAACCCGCATACGATTTGATGTATAGCGTGGCATGTGTAAGAATGGTTATAGGATTTGGTTTTTTGTACATACAATACTTATGGTTAGTTATTAAGGTCTTTCCTTGGGTCCAGACATCCATGGGAATCGATGTCATGACCTCTGTTGGAAAGTAGGGTTTTAATGTAATGTAACGAATGGTATTTTAATAAATAAAAGAAAACTGGGCTTGCATGCCCACAGGATTCGATTCCTGTTCGTGTTTGTAATACATGGATTTATAATATGATTTTGATGTTATTTTAATATGATAAGATTATTTTATAAGATGTATTATTTTAATTTGGTTATGGTAATGTTTGATGAGTTATGTAATTTTGTTTATGGTAATGTATGGATGGAAAATGGATAGAAATGGGGATTCTTTTGCATGAATTAAGAACAAATATTTGTAAAGGACCACATGGATGGTCACGATGCTTCCTTCGTTTAATTAGTTCTGATACTGGTAATTTAAATGCAAAGTTTCAATACTAGTATATTCTTATTATGGCAGACCTTGAAAGGTATTAGATGAGTTATTAAATTTTGTTTATGGTTATGTATAGATAGCTTTCAGAAATGTTTATACCTGATAACCTTATCTGTATATATAATTATCTATAAAGTAGTTATGTTTGTAAGTAATACCCTAAGGTATCTAATTAGTATATTTATTTCTTTAATCTTGCTCCTATGATTAAATCTACCAAAATACGAACATGTCTCTATTGACAAATGTAATATGTCAGTAGAGTTATAAAGAATAGGTGAGCAATAAATAGCAGGTCTGGATTTACCTAGTTTACAGTAATAATTTTTTAATATTGAATGAATACAGAAACAAATTTAGAGATGCAATCCTAGCTATATACAGCCTATGATAATCATTTACAACCCAAGGGAGTAATTAAGAAATACAAACCATAGAAGAATCTAACAAGAAAATCTAATACATAGGGTTAGTAGATTCATTGAAAACATTCATCTAACATATCCATCAATTAATATAGAAAATAGCATGGACAGTCTAGGGTTAAAATTTAGGAAATGTAACCCTAGGAGATATGGACAGAACCATAATTTCTAGGGTTAGAAATATATAAAGAGAATTTATATAAAGCATCCAGCATTTACCCTAGAAATGAACTTGACATACTAAGAGCTCATACCTGTATTTTTTCTTCCTGAAGCTCCTTTAATGGTTGAACCTACACACTTTTTAAATAACTAGCATTAACAATTTAAGACATATTTGACCTCTGATTTTGATGACCAAATCACTTGGGAAGTACCACGTTCCTCCCAACCATGATCTGGAACTGTTCCTGGTTTTAATCTGGTTCCCCCCTAGATGGAGTCCAACATGCAAGTAGCTTAGAGCTCCTAAGGTAGGGTTTTCTAACTGGTATTCTGTTCTGAATCAATCCTCTTTTCCTTACAGGAGAAATTTCTCGAGGAAAACACTTGAGAGCAAAAACAGGTAGAATAATAATTCTCCAAATATAAAATCAGAACCCCCAAGCCTTTGCTTGGCTTGAGTCTTTATAGAGAAACTTTTTAGTCAAAGGGACAATTAAATCAACAAATCCTTGATTTCTTGATTTAACTGTTTTTAATTACTGGGGTAATTTTCAATACTTGACTTAGGAACTTTTAACTAGTTTCTAGTTAAACTTTCATAGGTATTATACTATTTATTAATCCTTTAATAACAAATAATAATTGATGGAGTTTCTCTTTTTTTTTTAATTATATATTTAATCATAATTAATTCTTTATACATACTATGTATGAAATACATACTATTATAACAATTGTTAACATTTGTCTTTGGGAATCATGTGCTATGATCCCTAGACTTAATGACACTTCTTCATTAAGGTCAAGTAAATATGTGGCTCAGGTATACTAGGATAGGCAACTCTAAACATCCTTGCATGTTGGATTTCCCTCTTATAAAGTGGTAGCTCTTCAGTACTTTGATGAGAATACAGAAATTTCAAATTGCATTTAATCACTTATAAATAAGTATGATGAGATCAATATTTTTCTCGAGTCATTTTCACTTGGAAGTTATTAAATTCTTTTCAGTAACCCCTAGCACTTACCAGATCCCATACTCAACGCCTATAGTAGGGAGTTACAAACATAGTGCAATTCCAGAGCTTTCGCTCAACACTAAATGCTAGGATGTATTTGTACGATACACCTAGGGATACAATGGCCAAGGATATGATGCTCCAATGCTTATGCTCAACATCAACATGGAAGGCTTCCAAGGCTTATGCCCAACGCATCCAATTATATTTTCATGTGTTCCAGAGCTTCTCGCTCAACACAAAGGTAAGGACTCATGTGCTCCAAAGCTTCTCACTCAACACAATTCATCAATCACTCAAGTGTTCCAGAGCTCCTCACTCAACACAAAACATCTCGTCAATCATGTGCTTCAGGGTCCACACCCAACACAAACAAGCATATACATATATCATCAATAATTGGCTTATGCCCAATATATAAAACAAATCATCATGTTCATATGGAGTGGGTTCTTTGACCCAATATAAAATAAAACATCAAGATAATCATCATAATCAATAGGCACATGCCTATAAGTGTTAGGTCCAAAATTCGGGATATTACACAAGATTACAATTATGTTTCCTTTATGTTTCAAATAGTTACAATTTTCAATGCACAGATTAACAATGTTTGTATGTGAATGCAGGTTACTGAGCATGGGCCTGGTGAGAGCAATGACAAGGTCATATCCTCTCAATATTCCTTCTTCTTTGTCCATAGGTGAGGAATTTAGCACGCTCTCGGTTAATTAGGAATAATATTTAAATAAATTTTGATTATCTTAGTTATACTAATGCCAACAGGTCATCTACATGTGAACACTTGGTGAGGCGTGGCTGATGGGTTATACACTTAGATCATTCATCAACCCCAAGATAAGACTTTGTTTACGTTCGTGGTTAACTGGTTTCCTATTTGCTTTGGTTCACAGTTCTATGGATAGATATGGATTTACAACCGCCTACGAAGATAAGTTTTATTTTAGCCATAACCTTTATTGGGTATGTACTTAGATGCATTGGTTTACAAAGTGGGATTCACAACCTCTCACACTAAAAATGTGTTTGATAGTAGTTGTTCTATTTGAATGGATAAATAACTTTGTGATTTTAGTCTTAGTCCGTGGATTCAAAAGATTGGCTTTACTTCCATGATATATTATACAGTTTGGAAAAAAAAATTAAATGTTTAAGATCCAATTTTTAAATTCTATTTTTGGGGAAAATAAACTTGACCCTATGGTCATGGTTCCTAGATCTTAATTCGATTTGATTGTGATTTTCATTTGGAAGCTAAGATCTCAAATCAAATGATTGTTGCTTATACTTAGATATCATGATTCTCTTGTTAATCTAATTCTTTAACCATGTCGATCTATTCTTGGGTATGGATGCTAAAAAACAAAGAATGTACGCTTGCATTTTTTTATGTTATTAAAACATTTAGATGTGATTTGTCGATTTTATATCTTACTATGTATTTTGACTGTCAGCTATGATACTCATTTGATAATTGACCTTTCTTTGTGTTTAGCTAAGTTTGATTATCGTTGATTTTAAAACTTAGATATGCGAGTTGGTGTAGATGATTTTACTTGATAATTGAATACTTTGATTGATAGTAGTTTGAATGATCATGATCCATTCGTTCAATTATTTTTAGTTATTAATATGTTTAGATCTATCCTAAACTTTGTATGAATACCCAAAATAGAGAATAGGTTTGATAAAATATATGCGTATTGTTTTTAAACAGATATAGATTCTGTGTAGAATCCTTCGACTCCTAGAAGAATGTGATTGTTTTAAACTTACCTAGATCCATTTATTAATTTCGATATTCCTAAGCTTGGATGTAGTGTCCCTCTTCACAATGATCCCCATCAAAGAAGCTATCAAAGTTATAGAGGACTTGACTGATCCCGAAACCTCAAAACTCATAGGCCTTTGTCTCAATTCCACATTTTTTAGTTTTATGGGAGAAGTTTATCAACATACCTATGGAGTGGCTATGGGTTCCCCCCTTTTTCCCATTATAGTCAACCTATTCATGGAAAATTTTGATCAAAAATCCTTGAACTCTGCTAATCCAAAGCCGGAATGGTGGTCCAGATTTGTGGATGATACCTTCTTGATATGGGCCCATGGGAAGGAAGAAGTAGACAAATTTGTTGATCATTTGAATAGGCAAACTGAGTCCATCAAATTCACGAAAGAGCTTTAGGAAAACAATGCGCTTCCATTTCTTAATACACTAGTCATGAGGAAAGAGGATGGAGGCATATCCCACAAGGTCTACAGGAAAATGACCCACCTAGACTCAATACCTTCATGCCCTCTCACATCATCACCTGAACCAGAAGATGGGTGTTCTTAACACTCTGTTCACTAGAGCCCTAAGGGTTTCCAATAATGACCACCTAGACTCTGAGAAAGAACACATACGCAATGTATTCCTTAGCAATGGTTATAACCTAGATCAAATTAACAAAGCCCTCGAGAAAACAACAAAATCCCAGGAGAATAGACCTAAGGTTGCATCCAAAGAGAGGAAAGTGGGGGATCATAAGTCATTTCTCCCTTACATTCAAGGGACCACACACAAAATAGCCAAACACCTAAAAAAGAAGAACATTGAATCTGTGTTCTCACCACCAAACAACATCAGAAAGCTCCTGAGATCAGTGAAAGATCCTATTGACCCGAGTCTTAAAAAGGGGGTTTACCTGATTCCTTGTGAATGTGGGAAAACCTACATAGGAGAAACAGGATGGTCCATCCAAACTAGGGTTAAAGAACACTGTGCTGACATCCATATCAATAGAACCCATAAGTCATCCTTAGCAAAACACTCTCATAACACGAAACACCCAATTAAAATCGAGGACATGGAGGTGTTAGCGCAAGTCGATAATTGGTCAAGGGGAAGAATGAGAGAAGCAATCGAGATAGTTAAAAACCAGGTAATTTCCTAAAAAGAGATGACGATCTTTTCATTAGCCGATCCTAGTTGCCTAACCTAACCAAAATAAACAAAATAACCTAATTTAACTAAAAATCAAAGGTTAAACTTAAAAATTAAATCTAAAATAAATTAAGTTAAAATAAATAAAACTTAACTAAGGTAAAATTGATTAATTGATTAAATAAGAATACAACTATTAAATTAAAATTAGAATAAAAACTAAAACTAAAAGATTTTCCTAATTATTGGCATATTTTAAAATAAAGTTATATTTATGGAATAAAAAGTATTAATAAATTAAAAGCAAATCTGAAAACAAATTATCTTATTAATTTTTAATTCTTCACTAAACAAAAAACAAGAATTTAAAATACTTAAACACACCTTTACACATCAACAAAATGTGTTTATTATTAAATTAAAAATGTGTTTATTATAAAATAAAAAATTGATTATTAAACTAGCCTAGATCCAAATCCCAAACTCTATCAAGTGCCGAGAGGGATCAAATCTCCCGAGGTGAAAACCTCTCAGATATTGCAAGCAAGGAGCTATTCCAAGAGTTTGCACCTGGGAGATTTGATCCCTCTCGGCGCTTGATAGATCCTAGGATTTGGATCTAGGCTGGTTTTGTTAGTCTTGTAACTTTATAACATAAAGTTACAAGACTAACTTTACATAACCTTACAAGATCTCCCCAAGCTAATAGGACACACCAAAGTTGACAGGTCGTTAAGAAAAGGCTTACACCTAGAGAGATTTGATCCCTCTTAGCGCTTGGATTTATGCTTGTAGTAGAGAAAGTTCAATATTGATAATAACATAAAGGAGCATATCATAATCAGCAACATTGAGAAATGAAGTACTTTAATTACTTAATTAATTTTTACATTACAATGTTCTTTGAATAATAGTTACTAGAGTTGATGTGTAGTTGGTTAAAAGGTCATTGTGTTCCAAACATTAAACATATATATATATATATATATATATATATATATATATATATAAACTAAAAAAAATATGAAAAAAAACTTTTAAAAAATTATATATACTTAAAAAAAACAATGACAGTGGAGGCCATAACCCAGCCACGAAAAACATATCATGCCAATACTATTGCAAGCACATTTCTGCAAGTTGGACATGAGTTTTTACGACGAAACCATAAAATAATGCACTCTGAATGATACAGATGTTTGCATGGCAACTGTTTTGCAGGCTCTTCATTGGAAAACTTTCCATGACAGATTGAGCAACTCACTGCATCACTGTTTTCACTTTCTTCACAAAGCATAACAAATTCTGGCAAGCCATCCACAGCTACACGAAGACTATTAGATGCTTCCTCTTCCTGATCCGTAGAAGTAATAATGTCATTAGTCATGGAAATATGGATACTTTCATGTCTGAAAATGAAATTATACGTATTGTCCCCCATATTCTCTTTGATCTCACGCAATGTGAATGTGGAATTCCATGTAATGATGGTGCACAGATCCGACTACATGGATGGTGCAGAGATCCGGCGTTGGGATTGACATATCAATGATTTTGTAAGGATAATTGTTTTGGTTAAATTTGTATCTATTATGTCAGATGCCATTGATATTTTGACATTTTTATTGCAAATTATCTTTTTTTATTGTAAATGAATGAGTGGTAGATACAAATGTTATGTGTAGATAAACTTTCTGTGTTTTGGATTTTTTTTTTGTCAAATTAGGTAAAAGTTTCAAATTCAATCTATTTGGAAATGTAAAATAGAATATTTTTCATAATAGCTAACTTTTTTAACATAATTTTTCTTATGAAATTTTAATATAAATTATACTTTAAAAAAAGACAAAAATAAAAATCGATGCCTCGTTTTTCCCACTTCTAAGTGCTCATTTTTGCCACTTTTGGGAATTGCTCAGAGACCATTGGAGTGTTGTGACGTGCTCAATTTTGATACCTGCATGAAAGGGAAAATATGTGTTATATTGCTCCAAACTGATATGTGCATACATGGGCGCATGCTCTCGATTTTTAAAACCTCAAACAATATTTTACTCAATACCAGAGTTCGACATAAAATATGCTACTCTTGTACTAGTCTATTTGAGACTCATTTCTTAACAACGTTTGTATTCTCTTTGGGACATGGTGCTATGGTCAACACTGCATTTCAAACAGTTTATATTTGGTTGCACCAGCATTAAATTAGTGTAATATCTCAAATTTTGGACCTACCATTTATAGGCATGAGCCTATTGATCATGATGTTTATATTGATGTTTTATTTTTATATTGGGTCAAAGACCCCACTGCATATGAACATGATGATTTGCTTTGTATATTGGGCATAAGCCAATTGTTGATGATATATGTGTATATATGTTGGTTGTGTTGGGTGTGGACCATAAAGCACATGATTGATGAAATGTTTTGTGTTGGGCATGGACCCTAAAGCACATGATCGATGAGATGTGTTGTGTTGAGTGAGAGGATCTAGAGCACATGAGTACTTACATTTATGTTGAGCATAAAGCTCTAGAACACATGAAAGTATAATTGAAAATGTTGGGCATAACCTCTGGAGCATTGGATCCTTGGCCATTGTATCCCTAGGTGTATCGTACAAGTACATCCTAGCATTTAGTCTTAAGCGAGAGCTCTGGAATCGCACTATGTTTGTAACTCCCTGTTATAAGTGTTGAGTATGGGCTCTAGTAAGTGCTAGGGTTTACTGAAAAGATTAAAATCACCTCCGAGTGAAAATGACTCGAGAATAATATTGATCTCATCATACTTATTTTTAAGTGATTAAATGAAATTTTGAATTTATGTATTCTCGTCAAGTACTAAAGAACTACCACATTATACGAGGGAAATCCAACATGCAAGGATGTTTAGAGTTTCCTAGCCTAGTAGACCTGATCCATCTATCTACTTAACCTTCATAAAGAAGTGTCATTAAGTCTAGGGATCATGATACATTATGCTTAAAGACAAATGTTAACAAGTATTTTAATACTATGTATTTTATACATAGTATGTATAAAGAATTAATTATGATTACTTATATAATTGAATAAAGAAAGAAGAGAAGCTCCACAAATTATTATTTATTATTAAAGGATTAATAAATAGTGAAATATCTATGAAAGACTAACTAGGAACTAGTTAAAAGTTCCTAGGTTAAGAATTGAAAATTACTCCAGTAAATTAAAAAAGGTTAAATCAAGAAATCAAGGATTTCTTGATTTAACTCCCCCTTTGACTGAAAAGTCTGTCTATAAAGACTCGAGACAAGCAAAGGCTTGGGGTTCTGATTTTTATCTAGGAGAATTATTATTCTGCCTGTTTTTGGCTCTCAAGTGTTTTCTTGGAGAACTTTTCCTGCAAGGAAAAGAGGATTGATTCAGAACTGATTACCAGTAGGAAACCCTACCTTAGGAGCTCTAAGCTACTTGCATGTTGGAGTCCAGCTCGGGGGGATCTAGATTTAAACCAGGAACGGTTACGGGTCATGGTTGGGTGGAACGTGGTAGTTCCCAAGTGATTTGGTCATCAAACAGAGGTCAGATCTGCATTGAATTGTTAATGTTGGTTATTTAAGTGTACAGGTGCAACCATTGACAAAGCTTAAAATTCAGGTATGAAACCCTTGAAGGCCTATTCTATTTCTTTCCTAAAGATTCATTATTGTTTATGTGAAGTAATGGCTACAATGTAATTTATAACCCTAATGGTTAAGTTTTATGGTTTACAATTTGTTAGGGTTTGTATTTGTAATTTACTAATCATAGGGTGGATCATTTTTATTTTATGTTGTTTATGCTCACGGTTGTATCTTTCATAAATGTTCATGTATTAACTAGGTTTTGGTCTTAGTATTATGTTTATACCTTGTTCTCTGTACTTAATACTCTACTAACATATTCCATTTGTCAGCACAGGCTTGCCCTAAATTTTATTTGAAACTAGTTCAGTAGTAATTAATTAAAATATTAATTATGCTAACTAATACAAGTATATATTATAAACTAGATCTACTAAGAACAGATTTCATATAATAAACAACCTAAACAAATTATTAAATACTTTCCAAGGTCTACTCCACATAATCATTAAAAAACAAAATACTTTACATAACTGGAACAAACATCAAATTTAATCAGAGGAATATCGTGACCATCCATGTGGTCCTTATCAAGACTCTGCCATAAAACCTACAGTCTTAACATCTATAGTAAAATACCATAAACCACACGCATTATATCTTTAAAGGTCCCATATAATATTTGTTATAAACATACACCTATAATTTTACCAAGTAACAATTCATATAACTCTATATTAATAAACAGAGGTCGTGGTATCGACCCTTATGGGTTACAAATATAGTTCATAAACAAATTTAAACACCACATTAAAAACATCACTATAGTTCTTATTTAAATAAGGAATTTGTCCCTCTTAAGAAGAAAACCCTTTCTTATGCCAACACAGGTCGCGACATCGAATCCCATGGATGTTCATGACCCAGGGCCAACATAATCATAACCTTAAACATAAATCATTACCGTAATCAAAACGCATAACAAAATCCATAGCTTAAATACCTAGTATCATTTCTATTATCACTTATAAAATGTTTTACAATTTGGTATCGCCCAGGCCCAAATCGATGAAGTTCGTATACCCATTCACCGGCCACTGTCAAGTTTCCAAATCCAACCACACATAATAATCACACAGTCACGTTACAATAACCAAAACGATATCGTGGGTTTGCCATAATCCTGGATGTTACAGCCATATCTATTTAATGACCATGCCATGGAGAAAATAATGAAGTAATGCGTTTACACAGAGTCTGGTCTAGCTTACCTGCAAATCAATGGAGGTCACCTCCCTTCTCCAACTGCGCAGAGGCCACACGAAACCCCAATGCCAAAACCACATAATGCACAAACAGTGAATGCCCAAATCCTTTGCCAAGTGTTTTCACAAACTCCGATGGAATTAATGGCACCAGCTGGTGGCCATTAACGCATCCATAAACCCTCACCATAGCTTGTGGATCATCGTTATATTACATACCAACCAAGTCATAAGTTTAAACCCTTTATCCTATGGTTTCACCACCTTCTAATGTCAACGCAAACTTAATACTTAGGACATGGTATTTATACCATAGTCTCCCAACCTTATAGTATGCGCAGACCTTGACACTATGGTACAGGGTTTACAAAATCATCCCCTTTAGCATCAAAGTATTATGTTATCACATGTCCTTTTTGCTAGTTCATATAGGTAGCGTATGTGCATAGGTATTTAGTCTAGGTTTTGTAGTATTTAGGAATCATGGAAAACGTAGTATGCCATGATGCCCTTGCTAGGAAGAACAAGCTTAAGTTTCCAAACTCGTAAAGAAGGCGGACCTGTAAAATAGAAACAAGAGAAGTGTAATTAATTAACCAAGAGATAGATATTAGTAATGGTAAGGACAGTATGTTAATTCATGACATCTAGTTAATTAACTAAGAAAGATAATTAACGAACATAGGGCTTACCTGAGTCATAAAACAGAACAATAATAAAAGTGCAACGTGAAACTTGAAGTATAACTAGGAACTCAATTGCTTCAAGTAACCAAATAATCATGATGTCACAAAAGTAACTTGTAAGTCAATAAATAAGGTGCCTTAGTTCGAATGAACTAAGTAAGCCTGCATAATGAAGAACGTCCTTACCTCTCAGATCGTCATGGGAGAACGAGTCCTGCCACTCCACCACTTTGTTCCCATCAACAAAGTTAAGTTATTTTTTATTAAATAAACAAAGTACACATGTGCAGGAGAAAAACAATGATCTATACAACTCATTAATTCACCGACAGTAATAACTAAGATATATCAATAGTTTAAATAACAGAATTAAGACATAAGAAGTAAACGAACTAATAGTCACTGAATGGATAAAAGATTAACAAGACAGTATGGGCAGTTTCTGAAGAGATCGAAAGTATAAGTAGCACCTGTAATTCCGCACTAGTAATAATGACCTCCTTTGGGTAGTTTTTCACTAGCCTATAAATTTTTATTTTATTTTCAATTTTTGGGGACCCTACAATTAGCTACTCCAAGAGTTTATTGAACGTCCTATTTACATCATTTTTTTTCAGTATAAACATAGTCCAATGCTCATAATGAAACAGGTGGAATAGGCATCAAATCAGGGAGTATAACTTGGTTGCAATCATAGCAATGTCGGATTGCTCGCCACACTAATCTCATCAATCACAGCCTTATAACACGATAATGAGAGTCTTTTCTTTCACAGTGGCCAAATGGCAGTGAATATTATTCAAAATATTATAATACGATAATGAGAGTATTTTCTCACAATGAAACCTTATACTTGGAACATGATTACAAATTATGATTAGACAAACTTTATATAGCCGACATAATATAGACAAACGTTACAAGATCTCCGTCATACAAGATTAGACAACCGTTACAAGATCTCCCTCATATTAGTAGCGGACATAATATAGAAAAAACATTACAAGATCTCCACAAACGTTACAACATCTCCCTAATACTTGGCAATATTATTTTTGACCTGCGTAATACTCGGCAATTTTATTTTTGACCGACTGACTGACATAATATGGACAAATGTTACAAGATCTCCCTCATACTGGGCTGTAGAGCACCTCTCAGCGTAATTAATAAACTAAAATAAACTAATAAACTAAAATTAGTTAACTATTTCATTAAAACTAACATTAATAAAACTAATATTAATAAACTACTATTTAGCCCTTATATTCCTAACTAATGAACATAATCATTGATAGTATTAATTAACCATTTAGAATTAATTAAGGTTACAACTAATACTTGAAGGTCAAAAATAAAATTAAAAAATAATAATAAGACAATAAAATAAAATAAACTCTAATTAACTATTGACAAGCCAAACCTAGTCGGCACCTCTCAAGTGGATTGTTTCTGTATTACTTCACCAATGGAAGTGAACAATTTCCCTAGGCATCGCTATGTCCTCAAGATGAGCCACGCTTGGCTCGAAACGTCGACATTAACTTTTCTCACTGCAGATTCTCCACTAGATGCCATGCATCTTTACTACAGAATCTCAACAAACCTTATATATATATATTACAGTTTCAATAGTTCTTGATTTCATTGTTTATTCGACTAGGGAGTCGTCCCACTTGCATATAACCCTCCCCCGCTTCAAAACTCGAATATTTTTAACACTTATATTAAAATCAAAACTACATTATAAACTTACGCTGTCCACCTATAAACTTACACCTTACAGCTCACATTATGTCATTCATGACGAGTCCGTGCGCCAAGCCTGGCGCTTAGGTGGGGGCAATGTGGAGGCTTGATGCCATGAAATCTGCGTACAGGAAAGAACAATTCGCCAAATAAATGAACTCACATGAATTGTTCTGTAGCATATCAGCGTATCAGTGGCGATGTGGGTCGCCTGATTTCCCGATTCTCGAGTCAAATGGACGCAATCTTTTCTATTTAGAAAGTTTCTTGTCGTCAACGTTCACTTACTTTAACAGAATGCCCTCATATCTATTATTTTCGCAAGGCACTGGCCACATCTCCATTATTTGTGCACGGCCTTGCCATTTTTGCTATCGTCGCTATCGTCATCCTGGACTGGCTTATGGATTCCATCGAGTCCGGTCCCTTGGGTAATAAACAATCCAATTCAAATGAACACTCGAGACAGAAGCCTCGTTTCAAGCCATTACACTTTTTGGAGCACTTTTTTCAATCATATTCGTACAAGTAATCCCAATAAACATTAAGATTGACGTATTAATTATTATTTTATTTTATTCATATACAACATGTATAAGATGACTTATGAATTATTGTTTTACTCACACAACATGTTATAGTAGTTATTGTTTTACTCACACAACATGTTTTACTCCAACAAGCAAAAAAAGTTAGTAGTTGGCATCAATGTCCAGCGGTTTTTAAAATTAAATTTATGTAAAAACAAGTTATCTTAAATTTATATGTTCGGGTGGACAAACCCTATACTATGGTTTGTTGGAACTTATATGTTGCCGAGGGAAAACCTATATTATGGTGGTTAAAACTAATATATTTGGACTAACACTCAGCAATGTACAATATTACACCAACTGCTGGTCTCCTATTTTGACTATCCAGTACAATATTTTCTAGCCTAAGTCTTATGAAACCAAATAATAATCAATTTTATTAGTGTTGTTTTGTACATGGTCATGTCTTTTGGAGATCAACGTTGTAAGGTTTTGGTAAGTGACTCTTTACATTGCTTATTCATTACTTTGATTTGTTTTTTGCATATAATTGGGCCTTTAAGCCTCCATTTAAATACTTGGTCAACTAATAGTGTCTTTGTTTCTTTCGTGCAGTAGTCTTGGCGCTCCAAGGAAGATTTATGCTAGCTGAACCAGCGCGATTTGGGGGATTCGATCCACAATGGGGGTGTTTCTCTTGGATTCACCTCACCTTCCAGATGCTTGTGAGGATTACTCAGGTGTTGTTTCGTGGATGTCCTTCGTTTGAGGAGCTGTTGTTTTCCATCTTTAGCAGCATGTGGATTTCAGGGGATTTGAACTTCCATCTTTGGTTTAGATATGCCGAGATAGTTGTAGGGTTGTTAGCTGAATCGATTCTTGTTTCAAGGTCGATTTTACTTTGTATTTTCAGTATAAAATGACTCTTGAAACCCTAAGTAATGGTGGATACTCAGAGAAGACTGTAAAACTTCATTTTATTAATAGATTCAGTGATTATCTTCATTAAAGCTGTGATTTAAGATTGTTAGGCGTTGAGGGCAGGTCCCACCTTCAACACCAAACTCTGATACTTCAGTATTGTGTATTTTGTAGTAGTAGAGTAACGTTTTTCTTCCTTTGATACTGTTTGATAGAATGTTGATGGTTTTACTCATCTGTGAATTGGAATAGAATGCATGTCTGCAGATTCTTAGTCATTTGCAATTGATTTAGCTTGTTGAATAGAATTAGGAATAGTTTGTATTTAAAACCCTTTCTGGTTTTCAGCGTGGATTGTGTATTAACGGTTATGATTATTGTTTAGGGTTATGGTATTCACAAACCGTGTGATGGATTTGATTTAAGTTTTACTTCATGAAGGATTACAAGTAGACTAGATTTCACATCGTCTTCACTGCCAACGTATAATGATAAATGAATGGCTACAAGATTGGTTTAGATTTCGTTTGTTTGCAGGACTGTAGGATATTTTTATTGTGTAGATTTGAACAGCGTTTGTAGTATTTTGTAGAGGATTTGAAGACTTTAGTCTACAGAGTATTTAGGGTTTGTCAAGTAGCCTTTTGGATTGCTTGTGTAACGATTGAAGCATGTTTTTGTTCATTTTATGAGCTGTAACAAACTTCAAACAAAGTATTGCAGTCCACTAAGTATTTGACAGTGTTGTCTTTATGGTATGAAAACAGGTTTTGCAAGACAAGTAAATGAACTTGAGTGTGTAGTGTTGAATAATTTCAGGATACTTTAATGTGCATAGGGTGCAGGTAGCGTATACTTGACACCAACAGCAAGCTAGATTTCAGTTTGTCAATTGTTTATGAGTGACATAGGATTAAAGAAGAGTCAGACTTTGTTTCTATAGTTGTTTAATAGTGACAGTTGTTTGCATGAACGTAGACATTAGGGTTAATGGTGGAGTTTTTAGGTTAACTGAACATATTCATTCTGAAACTAGGCTTTTATTTATTAAGCTCTTTCATTTGTAGAATAGATCATTACTATAGTTGAGTGTAAATTGTTGAGTGCTTTAAATGATTGCTGTAGTTTAAGGGTTTATTTACTTTCCTAGCAGATTGTTTTATCTTAGAAATAAATCATAGTATTGCAATTCGATATTGTTTTGAAAATTGTTGTAGTTTAATACTGCTTTGATAGATTGTTGTAGTTTAGATTTTCTTTGGAAGATTAGTATTGTTTTTGGAAGATTATTGTAGGCTACTGTAGGTTAAATTGAATTTGACAGCAAGATAGTGGTCAGTAAATTGATTTCCTTTTCTCTAGGAACAGATCTAGTAATCCTTAGCATTTGATCTTTCAAATACAGTAGTTGCTTCATCTATTTCATTTTCGTTTGAAAATAGACTAGAATTTCTATCAGCATGAGCATTAAAACTACCTTTCCTGCACATATAGTGTAGCAGCTCGAAGTTTACGTCCTCCGGTCGATAATTAAATCAAAGTGAATTAAACAACATTAATTTTAACCAACATTTTGGCGCCGTTTCCGGGGAGTTGCTCCAAGGTAAGCTGGTATTTTGCTCATTTTCTACGAATTTGTTGGCTATAGGGATAGATAGGTTTTCTTTACATTACACAACAAGGTGGAGGGGAAACATTAAGACGCAAAGACGAATTCACTATGGGATTCCCGTGCTGTAACAGCCTGACGCATCCACTTTAGTGGATTGCCCCAAATCCCTGTTGTTTCTTTCTAGTAAGTGTGCTTGCTTTTTTTACATGCTTAAGTTATTTTGCTACAAAAGTGTGTTTACTTTTCCTGTAAGGTGTGTTTACTTTTTTGCAATTTAATTTCATTCAAGTGTGTTTTCTTTTTACAAGTTTTGGTGTGTTTACTCTCCGCAATTTAACTTCACAGCATTTGTAGGTGTGACCAGTTGTTGCAGATTGGAGGAGAAGGGGTGGTAAGACAAACTTGCGCATTTGTATAACAGGTTCCTTCAAACCCATTTGTAGCACAGGTATTTCGATTTATTTTCTTATTATATTCAGCAATTATTTTGATGAGACCCAGAGATAGTAAGGGAAGATTCATTAAAGTTCATTCTGATCTTGTTGGAAACAAAACCCCCCCCCTCACTAACCCTAGGGATAGGAACATCAACAACGAAACTGAAAATAATAACACTCAAAATTCGGTGGAATTAGGGACCAGACCAGCACGAACTGAGGTTATACTCAGCGAACAGTTACATTTAGTAGAGATCTCACAGACCCAACAACCTTCACCTCCAAAGGAAGATTCCAACTTGGTTGACACAGTGAACATAGAAGGAGTGAATTCTCTTTTCAGGCACACTCAAAATTTGGTAGTTTCTCAAGTAGAATCTGCCACAAATCTACCTTTCAATCTTCAATATTGGCCTAGACCAGACCATTGGGATTTCATTCCATCCCCAAGAAGAAACAGGTTAGGTGTCAATTGGTTTAGGAACCCTCTTGTTATGAGTGATCAGGAAACCAGACACCAGATGGATGGAGAGGGAGAACATGAGGGACGAACTGAAACGACTTTTGGCTTCCCTATTCTAGATCTTGCACGAGATGTCAGCATGAAAAATATCCCAGCATCTTCATTACCTACCTTCTATGGGAAAAGTACTGAAGATCCGGATACTTTTCTATTTGAGTTTGACATCTTATGCAGGAGTTATAATTATCTACAGGATGCACAAAAGTTAAAACTATTTCCAGCCACCCTTAAGGATTCTGCACTTAGATGGTTCATGAGCCTGGGGGAATCCACCATCCGAACTTGGGAAGAGATGAAGAGTGCTTTCCTCAGAAAATACCGAGACTACTGTGGACCTAGAGACTCCCAGAATGATATTTTTAAAATGCAACAGCATGAAGAAGAGAGTCTTGAGGACTTCCTAGAACGATTTTGCTTTGTATTGCAGAAGTCCAATTATAATACCTTACAGGAGGATGCAGTCAGAACCCTTTTTCTGAAAGGGATTCTGGATGAATATGTGGAAATCCTTAACCTGATGGCCTCAGGTGATGTATCTCATAAATCCTTTGAGGATATTGCTGAACTATGTAGAAAATATTCTAGGAGTAGAGCCAAAGCGAGAAAAAGCACTAGGGAAGCTCCTTCCCACATTTCTAGGATAGGAGGAACTAGTGGGATCACAAGAGTTGAATTGGGGAACCTATTAGAAAATTTCAAAACTAACATTTTAGGCACCTTGAGTTCCCAATTTGATGCATTAAAAACAAAGAAACGGTAAGAGGAAGAGTACATAGCAGCATTACACATATTCTGCCCCAAATGCAGAAAAAGACACCCTTTAAAAGAGTGCCCTCTTAATACCATTGCAGTCTGTGCTCTTTGCTCTGATAAACACCCAACTGACAATTGCCCTTCTTTACCAGAGCTGCAAGCTTTTTATAAGCTTAATGCTGAGCCTATGGATCCATCATATGCATCAAGAAGGCCTTGGCAGCCTAGACCCCAAAACATGTACCCAGAACCTGTTTTTCCAAACCCTGCATATTACTATCCCATGCAGCAATCTCAGCAGCCATGGAGCCCACAAATGTGATAGAATTGGCCTTCTCAACCTACCCAGACCCAACCATGGTAGCAAGGCTGGCGAGGACAGTCATATGGGGGACCACAAGGACATCCCTATGGAGGAACCCAATCATCATCTCCTCCTAGTTACTGTCCAATGCCCCCAAATATGTAGCAGCTATTACCAGGATTTACACTACCTGCACTTCCTCCTATACCCCCAGTTCCACAACAATATCAAAATCCAAACCCACCTAGACCCACGTTGTTGCCAGCCCAACCTATCCCAAACCCTAATAACAGACCTTCCCAGCCTCTTCATAATGCTAAAATTCAAATGGCCCCAACTTACGTAATCCATTCAGCTCCTTTACAGGAAATACAATTAAGGTCTGGGAAGACATTAAATAAAACCCCTCTAGCAGTGATTATTCACGAAGAGACTGGGGAAGAAAACGCTGAAAAAGAGATTACAGAGGAAGAAGAAGTGCAGATTGCCTCAAAGAACACTCAAGTCCTTGGAACTCATTCCCAATCATCTGCTCATCCACAAGTGAATAACAACCCCCCTTACCCGGATAGGTTATTAATAGAGAGTCCTGTGGTTCGTCCACAGTTTGATTTGGAAAATGAGTTGAAAAATGTTTGTATCAAGATTCCATTACTTCAGGCTATTAGAGATGGGCCCTATCTATTCAAAACTGGTAAGGGAGTTGGTTGATAGGAGCACAGTCAAACCTGTGGGGGCCTTAGATGACATTACTGTCACAGTAGCTTCGTGGGAGTATCCAGTGGATTTTCTGATACTCCAAACTAAACACCCAATGGGGGAACATCCTGTTATACTAGGCAGGCCCTGGTTAGCCATGGCCAATGCCTTTATAGGTTGTAGAGAAAGCATTTTAACTATATCTAATGGCACCTCTCTACAAAATCTTATTATTTATCCCCCAGCACAGCCTGTATCAGAAACATTCTATGGCTAGAGAGTACTTATGGGGATGAGGACGTGGAACAACCCTTATTGTCCATTAGTCAAACTAGGGGGCTGGAATACTAGACTGAGGACGATATCCTAGAACAATTTGTCTCATCCACTACTAGTATTGAGTTCCCCCAGTCCTTCTCTAACTTAGACAATGTTTTCACAGAAGATTTTCAAGAACAGTACTACCCTTCAGCCACCTCATCATCAGTAGTTTTATTCATAGATGAGAAGGTTGGAGCCTCAATTATACCAATAGAGGTTGGTCCAGGAAGGTCTTTGTTTATCAATGCAAATCTGTCTCAAGACCAGCAAAATCAGTTAGTTCATTTACTCAAAGCACAGTCTGGGGCATTTGCTTGGATTTATACAGACATGAAAGGAATTCACCCTGATACATGCATTCATCACATCTATATGCAGGAAAATATTAGACCAGTAAGGCAGCCACAGAGAAGAATGAATCCTGCGCTTAAAGACATTGTGAAGGATGAATTACAAAAATTGTTGGATGCAGATTTCATCTATCCCAATTCTGATAGCAAATGGGTATCTCCATTGGTGATTGTCCTGAAGAAGGGAGGTAAGTGGAGAATATGTGTTGATTTACATGAATTAAACAAAGCAACTCTCAGAGATTACTTCCCTCTTCCTTTTATAGATCAGGTTTTGGATACCTTGTCAGGAAAACAATATTTTTCTTTTCTGGATGGATACAGTGGGTATAACCAGATAATAATAGCCCCAGAGGATCAAGAAAAAACTACTTTCACCTGCCCATGGGGAACTTATGCTTACAAGGTATTGCCATTTGGATTGTGTAACGCTCCTGCCACTTTCCAGAGGGCAATGTTAGGTATTTTGGCTGATTTAGTCCATGATTGTGTGGAAATATATATGGATGACTTTACAGTCTATGGTAATGATTTCAAGGAAGCCTTAGATAACCTGGAGAAAGTTTTAATTAGGTGCCAAGAAACCAATCTTGCTTTAAGTCATGAAAAGTGTAAGATGATGTTAACTGAGGGTATTGTTTTAGGGCACCCCATTTCATCAAAAGGTATTAAGGTAGACCCTGCAAAAATTGAAATCATTACTGGTTTATCTCCACCAGCTACACAAAAAGAAGTCAGAAGTTTTCTGGGACATGCAGGGTATTATCGTAGGTTTATTGCTAATTTTACAAAGATAGCAGCCCCACTGTTCAAATTATTAGCCAAAGATAGTGGTTTTTATTGGGATCAACACTGTCAGAAATCCTTTGACACCTTAAAATCAGAATTGTCTTCAACACCAGTTCTGCAGGGGCCAAATTGGTCTTTGCCTTTCCACATACAAACTGATGCTTCAGACACTGCCTTAGGGGGAGTGCTTGGACAGAAAGAAAACCAGTCTTACTATGCCATTTATTTCATCAGTAAAAATTTAACACCTGCAGAACTGAACTATACAGTAACTGAAAAAGAGTTTCTAGTAGTGGTTCATGCCATCAATAAATTCCGGCATTATATTACTGGTTATGAGGTATTTGTTCATACTGATCATTCTGCTATTAAATTTTTAATGAATAAACCTATCACTAGTGGCAGAATTACTAGATGGTTGCTTTTGCTACAGGAAATTAACATTACTATAATTGATAAACCAGGGAAGGAAAATCTGGGTGCAGATTTCCTCTCCAGATTAATTCATGTTGATGATAATGTTCCTGTAGATGATACCTTTCCTAATGAACATTTATTTGTTGTTTCTATTAAAACGCCATGGTTTGCAGATATAGCCAACTACTTGGTCACAGGGAAAATACCTGCTCATCTGTCATCCTATGAAAAACGAAGAATCATACAGCAAAGTGCTAATTACTCATGGGTAGGTAATTACCTCTTTCGAACCGGTCCAGATTTGATTATCAGGAAGTGTGTGAGGGAGGATGAGATGTATGATATCCTTCAAGCCTGTCATGATGGACGCTGTGGAGGGCATTTTTCAGACAAGAGGACAGCATATAAGGTGTTGCATCAAGGGTATTATTGGCCTGCACTTTTTAAAGATGCTGAAAAATATGTACAGGGCTGTGACAGCTGTCAAAGAATGGGGAGACCCACTGCTGCTGATCAAATGCCTTTACAAGCCCAGGTACAAATTGAACCTTTTGAAAAATGGGGATTGGACTTTGTTGGGCCAATCTCACCAATGTCAAGGAAAAAGAGATACATTTTAGTCTGCACTAACTATGTGACTAAGTGGGTTGAGGAAAAAGCTCTATTGAGGGCCACTGAGAAATCAGTCATAGAGTTTATCTATGAAGAAATTTTTACTCACTTTGGGATTCCTCGTGAAATTGGGACTGACAATGGAGCACAGTTTGTCTCTAAATCGATGAAAGCACTTACAAAACAATATGGGATTAAGCACTATAAATATTCTCCTTACCACCCCCAAGCAAATGGGCAGGTGGAGTCAAAAAATAAGGTGTTAGAATCCATTTTAACTAAGACTGTACAGCTACATCACAAAGACTGGGCAGATAGGTTACCAGAGGCACTGTGGGCTTACAGAACTACGTGGAGAAATACCACAGGGTATACCCCATATCAGCTTGTTTATGGGAAATAGGTTCTGCTTCCTATAGAGTTTCAGGTGAAGACTTTTCGTACTGCTACACAATTGAGCCTGAATTTAGATGAAGCTTAGGAGCAGAGGCTGATGCAATTAAATGAGCTGGATGAAATCAGACAAGATGATTTCCAACGAACTGTTTTAATACAGAATCAGCGAACCAAGTGGCATGATAAATTTTTGAATAAGAAGACTTTTGAAGAAGGTGATTGGGCTCTGTTGTTTGACTCACGGTTCAAACATTTCAAAGGTAAGATTACCACCAGATGGATGGGACCATATGAAATTGTGATTGTTTTTTATAATGGTTCTATCAAAATAAAGACAATTGATGAAGAACAAACTGCCTTTGTGGTGAATGGACATCGGTTAAAGGTATATCACAAACCTCTGTCTAAGCAAGAGTTCATTCATATCATGAGTCAGCAATCTGGGCTAGAGCTGGTAGGTGAAGGAATGACTTCTTCATCTCCCACTTCCTCACAATAACATTCGATGAAATTGTTTTGTATATATGTACAGGAATTTTTTTTATTAGGTTTCTTTTTGAAGGATGCAGATATTCTTTTCAGGCTCAGGATGTTTTGAAAACAACAGGGAAGTCTTTTGTTATTATTTTTATTTTTCAGCCATTGATTGTTTTTGCAAAGGACTGTGTTAATTTGGTAAATTTCTGAGTTTCATTGGTAATTAGAATGTCTGTATCAGGTAAATGTATGTGTGCTGTCAGGTTTTTTTTTTTCCAGAACTGTCCTTGTTATTCATATGAGTACTTATCCACGGGAATTGCCTATATCAGTGCTTTAAGCATCCAAAGTGGTTTTACTTCTGAACTTATGGGTTGCTAGGACCATTTGACTTGGTTTGACACTGGATGGAGCGAGGGAATTGTTTTTAGTAACAGCTATGGGCATTAAGTTATTTTTAAGTCAAGCACCATTTTGGAAAAAGGTATCCAGGACTAGGCAGTCTGGTGGTTATTATCTATTGGCTTCTATAATATCAAATACATATATATACATTTTTGTGCAGCCACTTTATGACTTTCACTTTATACAGTTGCAAAGGTTAGTTGTTCATCTGGGCAAATTCTTACAGGCATGTACAAAGAATACTCTTCCAATTCTGGTACCATCCCACTCCTAAATGGTTTTCAGAGCAGCTCCCCCACTCATCTATGCTTGAGCAAATCATAAACTTTATCTTTAAGATGAAATTGGGACAAGGGCCCCTGATAGAAAACGGGTGCAATAGGTTAACCCGTCGGGATACTGAACAGGTCCGCTGGCAGCGGGTACCGACCTGTGGTATAAACAGGAAAACCCATCAGGGTACTGAACAGGCCTGTTGGCAATGGGGCATCTACCTGGGGAAGAAGCTTCTTAGATGTTACAATTACCCCACCGGAGTACTGAACGAGCTCGCCGGCAGTGGGTTCTGACTCTAATATCTCCTTTAAAAGCCTCATCTATACTTGTCTGTATGAACAATGTACCTATGTAAAGGTAAAAGAGAGGTCATAAAGCTGGTTAAATAAAATAAACTCTTTGAAAAATTCAATTGATAGCCAGTTGATAATCATCTCCAGCTGCTCTGCATTTTGGGTTACCTGATTCTTGTGAAAAAAAGGAGGTTTATGCCTGATACTTTCTAAGTCCTGAACTTAGCTGAGATTTCAGTACTGTTTGTTGCACTACTCAAACTATCCTGTGTGAAGTTGAGTCAAAGTGGACCAGTACCCCATTAGCTTCTGTTAGTATTCCTCTTGTCTTGTGGTACATGTCCTGGTGGAAAAAGTTTTGTATGAATGACAAGAATGGAGTCTGCATTTATGATTGTTTGAGAATTATAGTTACATAGGAGTAAGGGTGATTGATTGAAGTCTGCATTCCTGATTGTTTATTTTGTCTTGTTAATAAAAATTGATTTCATAACACAGTTTAGTTTCCTGTGTAATCAGGTGAAGCAACAACTTTGCAATGAGGCAATTATGTCACAAAACTGTTGAAGGTCAAGCAAATATTCAATCTATTTTACCTGTTTATTAACTCATCTGAGTGGTGTATATTGGGAAACCTAATGGTTTTAACATCACTGTTTGAGTGCATTTGCTTGAATAGCACAGAAGATATTAAAATGCTGGTAATTATCAATCCTTCAACATGTGCTGGTAATTATTGTTTATCCTTATCAGCCTGGAAGTATTTCTGTATTTTAAATTTGCTGAAGTGCTGGATGGAGTGCCGGATGGGGTACCGGATCAAAAATTTAAAAATTGGCATGGTAAAGGTAATGGAAGGTTGTATGATTGGCTAAGTCTTAATTGTTATTAAGGATTATGATTATAATTAAATGCTTTTGTCGTTAATACAAAAGTCGATGAGCTATGAACTACCATAATAACTTTGGCATGCATTTAATTGATACACCACAGTTTTCATTTTATGGTGTTAACCTTTGACAATATTTAATCCTTTATTATTGATTGGAAACCTTTAATAAAAATCATAACCTTGTTCTATTTCCATTCGGGTTTTTACGTGTTATGAGGTTAGGATTAGTCAAAACGTGTTATATTGTGGTCACCATTTCCTGCGACGTGGGCAGTATGTGCCACTGCTTGTAATGATTTTCTTTTACCACGTTTATCGTCCTCATTACCTTTACTTCCTATCATTACCACTCTTTACCAGTATTCTCTCGGGCTGTTTACAGTCTCTATCTTTGCCACGAGAGAAAACGTTGATGAAATTTTGTCACTGCCTACGAATTGACTGTCCGATTTCTCTGTTGTTTCATTATTTTTCCTGTCTTCCACCATGCTTGACCGGCATGAACCCTCAGCATACAAGCAGTTGTTAGCCATACCAGAGTTTATAGCATGCAAGGAGATGTTCATTCGGGCTGGGTGGCATTCATTTTTAACCAATTTACAGGGCCACGATGATGTTGTTTCTTTACAGTTTGCTTTGAGTTTTGACGGGCATACATCCACAATCGGGTCCTTAGAGTTTTCAGTGACAGAGGAGTCCATTTCATTGGCTACGGGGCTCCCACGCATAGGGGATAGGTGGTTTAAGAATTTTCTATTGCCACGGAAGGAATATGACTGTGTTTTCAAACCTGAGTTTTTGGCAGTGAAGGGTGAGAAGGGCTTCTCCAAACTCTGGGTTAGAGATGAATTTCACAATTCTCTGATGATCATCACCAAACTGATTACCTGTGAAGGCCGATTCTCCACTTATAAATCCTGTCATTTTTGCCTATTAGCTCACTTCGAGTTCAGTAAGCTTCTGAATTTTCCATTTTATTTTTGGAAGAGTCTGAGTAAAATGGCTTCACAAGTTAGGAAGAACTGAGAACATCCAACTCACAGTCTTTACCATCATGGACTTATTAAAATGATCGTTTTAGCTGAATTAAAGAAGCAATACCGGGCATGGGAACAGTTCGTATATGAGCTATCTAACCCTCATCTTTAATCATCCTTGGGGAATGAATTGGATGAGCCTTGTATCCCTAATTTAGTGGAGAAAGCTTTCTCTGCAAACAATTATGTTCACCAAAATGATTACCCTCATGAACCAGTTGTTAACAGTTGTAAGAAACCTACCCCATTACATACTAAGAGGTCTCCAATTTCTAAGGGACACTGTGTTAGCTCTCGGTCTGGGGGAGATAAGGGTCATGAAAACTTGTTTGTTTTGCCCAATAGAAGTTTTACTCGCAGCATGGCTGCTAAAGAGGGGAGAATGGAATCCAAGGGTAAAGAGCCTGTCCATGTTGCCTTGTCATCATCCAATGCTTCCTCTGCCCATGATAACTCTAATTCTCCTGGTTCTCCTCATCATTCTACAATGTCAAGTCCTGTCAGTGAACCTTTGCTGCCAGCATCCCCTTCAAAATCAAGTCTAAAATCTGCCAAGGCATCACTTTCCAAATCAAGTTCAAAATCTGCTAAATCTCATAGATCTGATACTTCAGCTCAAGGAATTGATTATTTTAGGCAGAAGAATTTTAAACTGACAAAGAAGTTGCAAGAGTATGTGAGATTGGATCAGTTCATCAAGCAGGAAAATGCCATTTTAAAGGCTAAGGTAGCTTCTTTACAAACTTTGGTTGATGAGGTTACAGGGACAAATCGCAGTCTTCAGAAATAGTTAAAGAAGAAAGATAAACAGTTTGAACAATTGGTTAGTGTACAGCAACAAACTGCCCCGTCTCCTCCTCAGGTTCAAGTCCTATTTAATACCTCAGCCTCAGTTTCTGGAGTTGGATCCAAGGATTGATCATCTACTTTGAATTTCAAATTTTGTCTGTCTAAAACTTGCTTGCATAGGGACATGCAAGATCTTCCATCTAGGGGAGATGTTGGTCTCCTATTTTGACTATCCAGTACAATATTTTCTAGCCTAAGTCTTATGAAACCAAATAATAATCAGTTTTATTAGTGTTGTTTTGTACATGGTCATGTCTTTTGGAGATCAACGTTGTTAGGTTTTGGTAAGTGACTCTTTACATTGCTTATTCATTACTTTGATTTGTTTTATGCATATAATTGGGCCTTTAGGCATCCATTTAAATACTTGGTCAACTAATAGGGTCTTTGTTTCTTTCATGCAGTAGTCTCGGCGCTCCAAGGAAGATTTATGCTAGCTGAACCAGCGCGATTTGGGGGATTCGATCCACAATGGGGGTGTTTCTCTTGGATTCACCTCACCTTCCAGATGCTTGTGAGGATTACTCAGGTGATGTTTCATGGATGTCCTTCGTTTGAGGAGCTGTTGTTTTCCATCTTTAGAAGCATGTGGATTTTAGGGGATTTGAACTTCCATCTTTGGTTTAGATATGCCGAGATAGCTGTAGGGTTGTTAGCTGAATCGATCCTTGTTTCAAGGTCGATTTTATTTTGTATTTTCAGTATAAAATGACTCTTGAAACCCTAAGTAATGGTGGATACTCAGAGAAGACTGTAAAACTTCATTTTATTATTAATAGATTCAGTGATTATCTTCATTAAAGTTGTGATTTAAGATTGTTAGGCATTGAGGGCAGGGCCCACCTTCAACACCAAACTCTGGTACTTCAGTATTGTGTATTTTGCAGTAGTAGAGTAACGTTTTTCTTCCTTTGATACTGTTTTATAGAATGCTAATGGTTTTACTCATCTGTGAATTGGAATAGAATGCATGTCTGCAGATTCTTAGTCATTTGCAATTGATTTAGCTTGTTGAATAGATTTAGGAACAATTTGTATTTAAAACCTTTTCTGGTTTTCAGCGTGGATTGTGTATTAATGGTTATGATTATTGTTTAGGGTTATGGTATTCACAAACCGTGTGATGGATTTGATTTAAGTTTTACTTCATGAAGGATTACAAGTAGACTAGATTTCACATTGTCTTCACTGCCAGCGTATAATGATAAATGAATGGCTACAAGATTGGTTTAGTTCCGTTTGTTTGCAGGACTATAGGATATTTTTATTGTGTGGATTTGAACAACGTTTGTAGTATTTTGTAGAGGATTTGAAGACTTTAGTCTACAGAGTATCTAGGGTTTGTCAAGCAGCCTTTTGGATTGCTTGTGTAAGGATTGAAGCATGTTTTTGTTCATTTTATGAGCTGTAACAAAATTCAAACAAAGTATTGCAGTCCACTAAGTATTTGACAGTGTTGTCTTTATGGTATGAAAACAGGTTTTGCAAGACAGGTAAATGAACTTGAGTGTGTAGTGTTGAATAATTTCAGGATACTTTAATGTGCATAGGGTGCAGGTAGAGTATACTTGACACCAACAACAAGCTAGATTTCAGTTTGTCAACTATTTATGAGTGACATAGGATTAAAGAAGAGTCAGACTTTGTTTCTATAGTTGTTTAATAGTGACAGTTGTTTGCATGAACGTAGACATTAGGGTTAATGGTGGATTTTTTAGGTTAACTGAACATATTCATTCTGAAACTAGGCTTTTATTTATTAATCTCTTTCATTTGTAGAATAGATCATTACTGTAGCTGAGTGTAAACTGTTGAGTGCTTTAAATGATTGCTGTAGTTTAAGGGTTTATTTACTTTCCTAGCAGGTTGTTTTATCTTAGAAATAAATCATAGTATTTCAATTCGATAGTGTTTTGAAAATTGTTGTAGTTTAAAATTTCTTTGGAAGATTAGTATTTTTTTTGGAAGATTACTGTAGGCTACTATAGGTTAAATTGAATTTGACAGGAAGATAGTGATCAGTAAATTGATTTCCTTTTCTCTAGGAACAGATCTAGTAATCCTTAGCATTTGATCTTTCAAATACAGTAGTTGCTTCATCTATTTCATTTTCGTTTGAAAATAGACTAGAATTTCTATCAGCATGAGCATTAAAACTACCTTCCCTGCACATATAGTGTAGCAGCTCGAAGTTTACGTCCTCCGGTCGATAATTAAATCAAGGTGAATTAAACAGCATTAATTTTAACCAACACCAACCAACCTTAAGATGTAGTGGACAAACCCTATATTATCCAGTTTGTTGGAACTTATATGTTGCAGCAGAAAAACCCCGTATTATGGTTGTTGAAACTAATATATTAAGATGAACCAACACTCAGCAATGTAGAATATTACACCAACCAACCTTGAGATGTAGTTGACAAACCCTATATTATCCAGTTTGTTAGAACTTATATGTTGCAATAGGAAAACTCTAATTCTATATTCTAGTATATTCTAGTTTGTCTAAACTAATTATATTAGATTGGCATTTAGATATTATCTTAGATTTTGGAATTGCTTGAGAAGATCAACAAGATTAACCTAAGAGTAACAAGTGTATAGCTAAGATTCATTTTAAGGTGGTACTACTTTGTTATGCTTAAATTCATCTTGATTAAGATTTAAATAAGATTCAGTTAACTGGTGATTAAAGAAGCTCGTAACAATTTTCTTAAATAAAATTAATATTTTAGTATTTGTTTAACATCCAGCTACCTCTACAAAGCTAAATGGTTGATTATGTCTATAGACATTGGCCAGTCACTTTACTTGTGGCTATATACCTATGTTAATTAATATATTAAGATGGACCAACCCTCACAACAAAGTAGAATATTACACCCATCGACCTTGAGAACAATCATAGTATGTTGGGATTTATGGCAAAGCAGCCCTATATTACACGAAATGTTGATATAAGACCGAACTCAACCAATTCTATCTCTTTGCATAGCAGTCGTACTTTGTCACCATGAAATTTGGTGGGATAAGATTTGTATATAACTGTTGTTCAACTCAAATAGGAGAGTATAGGTTGACTGAGAAATATTACACTCATCTGCCTTCAAAAATAATATTATGTTGGGACTTATAGCAAACCAGCCCTATACACCAAATGCTGGTATAGCACAAAAGTCAAGCAATTCTATCTCTTTGCATAACAGTCGTACTGTGTCACCATAAAAATTGGTTGGATGAGGTTTTGTATATAACTGTTGTTCAACTCAAATTGGAGACTACAGGCTAACAGAGATGCACAGGATAGATGTGCATCAATAAAAGCTAATGCCGCGACGCCAAGTTGTTTTCCTTTCTAAATATGTCGACGTCAATCAAAATAGTAACTATCGTCACAATTCAAAAGGCGTTACAACCTTACATTTCAGAGATAAATGACAGAATATTTGCTGAAATAGTGAACCTGACAGCGACCTGATATAATTTCAGTGGGATACTTCAAGTTTTTGAGGCTTGGAATTCGTAGGTCTCGATGGATTAGGTATTGTTTATTGTGGTCTTTGTTTGTTTGTGCACAGTGAAGGGCTTCATGGCTCTATTTATTTACAAACATTCACAAATTGTGAAACTATAAACAAGACTGATAGTCAGATATAGTGCAAAATTGTAGACAGTCGTTTGTTGAATAAAAGAACCATATTACAGTATTAATAAGATAAACTTGGCATTATGCAAAGCCCTCAAGGGTTCTTACAAAACTAAAATCATTACATTATCAAAATAAGTAGCAGAACTGCAATAAATACACATTAAACATTTTGCTTATAAAAGTGGCATAGTCGCTATGACTCCACAGACGACGAAAATCCCTTACAATATCAAGTTCATTAATAAAGGGAATTTATCACTCACACCGATGAACAGGCACAGATATCAAGACCCAAGTCTATGGAGATAAACACACAACAATACACCAAGTTTTGTCCACATAGCCATGAAAAGTAAGGCCATAAGTCTTACATGCTGCAAAATCTTCTCGGCGAGTATCCAACCAAAAACCCACGTCGCAGAGAGTCGTTATGGTTATCTCGTGCACATACATTATTCTGGGAGTTAAAAAATAATTTTCTAAACCATGTACAAAGAGAGAAAATTAATAGTGGAAGTATGGAAGAAGCATTTACCTTCTCAAAGTTCATAAATCTAATCAGATTCCCCCAAACATTACCAGAACAAGGTTTACAAACTTCACCGACGAACTGATATATATATATATAGTGAAAAAAAGAGAGAACAACTAACACTAAACAGATTTCCATCGAAAGGATAGACGTGGTCTTCAAGACGCATTAAACCCCTAGGGTTTTGCACCCTGTCCATTTTCCACCAAATGGATATTTTAATGTGCCCACATGGCCTGCATGTGGATGAATTTATGTCACGTCCTTTGCTTAACACTTTCACCATCTTGGTTCCAAGATTTATACCAACTGTCGCATCATAACTAAAGATCAAATCCTTATGCATAGTCTCCCCACTATGAAATTTATAATATATAGTATGAATGTCAATTTAAAACTCCGTTAAGGTTTAGGTTGTTTTCAAAACCTAGGTGGACCACCTTTTTTTATGTTGTTTTCGATACCTTGTAGTTTAGGATTTGTTCCTGAGCAAATCTTAAGGGTGATCTCATCCACCTGCACAAAAGAAAACAAAGATTCATGCATTAGCCTTAAAGGCTAAGTAAGACTATGACCATTTCCTTAACAGTTCATGAGTAGACCAAAATTGAAAGAACGAAAACAATTTTACAACATTAAAACCAACAAATTTTAAAGAACAGTTTTGCCACAAAATAGTACTGACCAGAATGTTGACATAATATCGACAAGTGTCATATAAAGATGCATGCTAATGAAAAACATTAAACTTAGGCACATGAGTCCTACATATTATAACAAAGCCTTTATCATTTCGAAAGAGAAGGTTTGAAGTATAACATCTCTTGGAATTATTCCTTAGAAATTATTAAAGTTATTTATAGTAAACAATTTTATTTATTTATTTATGAATTTTTAGGGATGTTACATGTGGTATCAGAGCGATGTTCCAAACACTAGGCCTGATTGAATCACTCCAATGCAAACAAGAAACAAATATATTGATCATGTTTTACATTTATATCTCTACAAAAATATAAAATTTGTTTTGCAGGGAAAATGGAAGGTGTTGAAGCATCTGCTGAAAATGGATCTTAGCACAACAATCCAGACAACATTTATGTAGAACTCAATAATCCACCTTTAGAATTACTATAAACAGTTAAAGAGTTAAAGGATGAACTACAAACTGTAAAAATAGATAATGAAATAATTCTGAAACTGAATCAGATGTTATTCAACAAAAGAGGAAAAGATAAAATAAATATCCATGAAACTCATTATGAAACTATGTCCTATAAATATAAAGAAAAGAAAAGAAAATATTATGATAGTGTTGTGCCCCTACCCAACAGCCTTTAAAAACCATTATTTCATCAAACAAAATTGTATTTTGTTTTGATGAAATGTTTGAATTTCATATAGCAAAACTAAAGAATTGACAGCTACTGAAATGGTAATATTCCAGAAGCTACTGAAACATGAAATTCAAAGTTTTTAAAGAAACCTTTGTGAACTATGGATTAGTTGACAAAATCACTATTTTGAAATTATTATTTTGAGTGGATAAGTGTTAATAATTTGTTATAACCTAGTAGTGACTTCTTATCCAAATATTTATCATCCGATTGTGTGATTTTGTTATCATAAATGTTGATAAGGTTTTGAAATTGGAAGGCTGATTATTATATTTTTGGCACCTTATAAATGGTTAATTTTGATTCAATTATTCAACTTGGTAATGTTGATTCATGAAACAATGGATATTAGAGGATAAAACCATGCATTCGAGTTAAGAGTTTTACTAAGCCTAGCCTATTATTTTTGCTACATTATTAAAAAAGTGTTGAATAAATAAAGATTAAATAAGTATCTTTATAATTAATAGACTTTATTTATTTTTATTATTTATACAAAATAAATAAACCTTTTAATTATTTTGTATAAATATGATATAAATAAAGTTCTTTGATCTTTTAAATGTTTACCTAGAATATTAGGTATAATTGACACTTTATTTTAATTATATCATTGTTGCAAAAATACCATTATCTTAAACTAGGAATCAACGTAAATTTTATAAAGGACTTTTGTCGAAACTTTGAAAACAACAACACAGCTGGATCGACAGTCACGCTGCTCTGTTATATGATCAACCTCACGGCGATCTCAAAGAATATTTGTATCAAACATCACATAGTTTGTGAGCAGTTGTTGAAATAATGATAATCTATCAATGAGGTAGATTTGCCGAAAGGGAAGAAATAATACTGATTACGTGTGAGATTATTGCCTAAATCTGCTAAGCTGTATGAGATTGCGGAGAGATTTGTTGGTGAAACAGTGATTCGACTGCTCAGCTTATGGATGAGTTTATTATCACAGCTATTTTTGAAGTATGGTTTCTGGCAGGGCGAAGAAATGACTGCTTAAATTTCGAGATTGTGGACACCGTGGCGAGAAGTTTCTGAGTTAACAATTATGGTTTTAATCACAGTAGCATATATTTATTTCCAGATTCCATGAGGCCGTTACAGTAGCAAAGCGGGTTTTGTTATTTTTAGTTGCTTCAAGTGTGAAGATTCCAAGAATGTTAATTTGTTTGAAAATTTTGTTGAATAACCTGCTATTTGAAGAGAAGTCTTTTATTATTTAATTATTGTTTTATTTATAGCGGATGCTCATTTACATAATTTTATATGCAGGTTGGGACGGGGATTCAAACAATCAATTGGTTGACATGGAATTTACTCGCCACGAGATTTGCCGAGTATCTCCTTCATGAGAATGCGATTAATAAGCCAGAGAAGAGATGGTTTGATCCAGATCATGATTTGCAAGGATTGACTCAACAATTCATGAAATAATTAATGGTCTATCACTCATAAAAAAAAACCAAAATTTTCAGTTGTTAACAGAAAACGCGTTTTCAACTGACAGGCGTTTTTCCAGGCTACATTGTGAGCAAATGAAAACAGATCTCAAAAATCCACCACATGGGTTTTCTTCAGAACGGACCCATTTAGTTTTACTCAGGTGGATTTCACCAGAATGTGAGGGATTTTGGGATATTTTTGGGGTTCTCTGAACCCGATTTTTACAGTTGCGGCCGGCAAGGAAACGGTTCTTTCCAGAAATTTGCTAGTGCAAAGCTCAAATTGGATTTTCTTCTGATCTCTGTCTATTTAAACCAGGGGAATTTGATTGAAGAGGGTGTGGTGGAGCTGAGAGACTTTTCTTTCAGATCAGATCGCTGCTGCTAGGATAATTTTGGGATGGATCAACAACATTGAAGAATTTCTTTTTCGTTGTTTGAAGAGCAGACCAAGGGCTGGAGCTGAGGGATCGATATTTTATGGAAAGGAGACAACAAGACTGCGGTTTGATTTTCTGTAGCTGGAGACAGCTTTCTGTCAGCAGATATAATCTTTAAACTGGTGATAAAGTTTATATATGTTTATGGTTTTATGCTTAACACATGTGTATGCTATCCATAGTCTTGTTACTATTTTTCTATTTTATTTATGTTTGTCATAATCTCACTTATGAAATTGTGCAAATACATTATTTTCTGGTTATTGACTTATGCTGAATATCGTTCTGTTAATTAAGCTATGTTGTAAATTAATGACTGTCATTGTTACATACATGGTTTATAAGTCTATTGCATGATCTTGGTAATTTCTTAATTTATTTTGAAGATCGTCAAGATTATTGATAGTCCTGTTAACAGATCTTATTTCAGTTTAATTCGCATTGCTCCCGATCGAGATAAGACATTTTAAGTAGTTTTTCTTCATGCAATTTAACAGGAAAATTATTGGACCAGATTGTCACATTTATTTTTTGATATGTTATCATTTCAATCCTGTTTTTTAATGTACATTTGTTAATACTGTAAGTTATGTAAATTGATTGGATTTATTAATATTTTATTAATTATTTGTTATTGCATTCATAGATTAATTATTTTATTATGTTGAGTACAGTAATTAGTTGTGTACATATGTCAAATTAATTTCGTAATTACTTTTAATAATTTGTTGTGTACATTTACAAGTATACTATAGATCTATTGAACTAATAAGTAGTAGTTTTTAGTTTCAGCTTTTAAACTTAGTTTAGTTATATTTTCAGGCTAACAGAGCATTTAAACCTGTCGGAAACAACCATCCCAAACAGCTTGGAACCTGCTCTAAGGATCTCGGTCTGGGTTGTCTTCACCGTTACGTGCATAGTCATATATGCCCGTCAACATTGGCGCTAGAAGGAGGGCTAGTAGATGACAAGTTAATCTACTGAAACTATATCATTAATTGATGGCTTCTGTTCCGATTTGGAGATGTTTTTCTCGGAAAATCATTATTGATACTCCAGCAAGGATAGTTGATCTGTTAACTGAAAACAAGTTTAATGGTGAGGAAGTAACATCCGCATATGAACATGTTTTACAATTTATTGATCAATGTATCTTTCACAAGATTACTGATAAAGATGTCCTGTGCATATGTTTGACTCTTACTTTTGAAGGACGAATCAAGAAATGGTGTGAAACCTTGCCAGTTGCTTCTATCCATTCTTTTGAGCATTTAATTAGTGCATTCTTATTTTCTTTTGGGAATTATGATTTCATTAGTTTGCGCACTTAATTAATAAATTTAAGGAAAGACAAAGATGAATCAGTGGAAGACTTCATTGATAGATGTCTTCATTTTTGTTATAGGTTTCCTTTGAAAGATATTCCTTGTTTAGGTGAATGGCTTCATCATTTGATTCTTTCAAATGAACAAGAGTTAGAAGCTAATCAATCTGAATTTTTATTTAATGATCATTCACAGTTTGATTTAGTTTTTCATGAAAATTCTGAAAATTTAGAAGTGGAAGAAAACCAATCTTGTTTGACAACATTTTTCACTTTGACGGATGTGGATTTTGAAGAACATCATATTTCAAATTATGATATGTCCATATCTTCGTCGAATGAGAAAGAATTTTATGAAGAAAATGATCATGTTCCTACTTCTATTTCATAAACAAAAGAAATTGAATCTAAAACTTCTAGTTTGGCTAAAGAGATTCGAGATTCATCTTGTGGAGATCTTATCATTGATCATTTTATCACATCTCCATTAGTTCTTGATTTTTCTTTTTCTGAAGAATCCAATGACTTTCTACCACATCTATATTCTTATGATGAACATAGTAAAATCTCAGATAACTTATTATGTTCAGATTTTTCTGTGGATCGTGTCACGAATATTAATCAGTTTATCCTAGAAGAAGAAACCAAACCACCCATAGACTTGTCTTTTGAAGAGGAATTATTTAATGAAGAGTTTTCCTGTAATGATATTTCTTATCCATGAAACAAATTTCATTCTCTTAATGCTTCAACATATTTTTCTTTGTACCCTGATATTTTTTATCAAGAGGCAATGCATAGTTCATATTCTTATGATTTTGATTTCACATTGTCACAATCTTATGTGGTACAATACCATCATGATTTGCATTTAGAAAATGAAGATATTAATCTTTCTTCCCATGAAACATTTCCTCAATTACCTACATGGGAATTAGGAAATATTCAAACAAGCAGGCTTGAAGAAGTCTCTTATGATTCATCGAAATTCTTAGATCAACAATCTTATCATGATCAGTCGCTTGAGTTTGAAAATCAATATGGAACAGGTAATGTCAATGTTGATCATCATCATAATTTACATCTTATAACAATTAATGATGATTTTTCACCTACCTTGTTGGATTCCATTAGTTCATCTCAAGTTAGTGATTATGAGGAATTTAATCCCTATCAAATTGATCAGGATATTAATCATAATGTGGAGAAAACTCTTGAACTTGAATTTAAGAAAATTGAATCTGAATTTCATGATCTTTTTAAACGACATGTTTGTCTGCAAGATGATGTTCATAGGGATAAAAACCTACAGGAAGTATTGTTTAACTTTGAGTTTCTTTCACATGATTCTTTGCACAAAACTTTAGCACATGATTGTCACGATATATCTCTCTCATTATCATATTCTTTCAAACAATCCTATTTTATTAATCACACATATTATGATAGGATTGCATATTGGCTCGAGAGATATTTTCTTGCGAAGTTTCCGGAGAATGGTAAGTTGGCATTTACTTTGTTTTTTGAAAGTCAAAATGGTAAGTCTGATTTGTTTATTTTTTGTTGCAAAATACCTCAATTCTTATTGCTGACTTTCATTTTGTTTAATTTTGCAGGATTGGAGTTATTACGATGGCTTCATTGGAAATTTCCGTTTACTTAATTCGTATATTTTATTAGTTTAGTTTAGGTTTATAATTTATAAGGATTTATGTTTGTTTACATTTGAATAAATGCAGATATATGGAGTTGCGACAACATCATTTTAAGAATGAGATGATGACATCATTATTAGGGAAGCAGTTCTTTACTTCCTCTCATTTTCTTTAATTGTCTCATTAAAAGAAAGAACCTTTTATCCTTTTATAGCTGCATACTCATTAGGATTTATTTTGTTAAATTTATTTCGGAATAAACACATTAGATTAACATCTCATCAATAATTAAAAAACAACTTTTACTTAATTGAAAATTTTTTAAAACAAATATAGGGATAAAAAACTTTAAAACATGTTAATCTATTTTAATCTCTCATTTTATTTGCTGATAATAAGCCGTAGGTTGTTAAACCCATTCTCCATTTGATGAGATCCTAATTTAACTCATGTGTTATGTGTGTAATTTATTTTAAATTTTCATTTTCTTTGATAAGAGTTTTCTCGTAGATGTTGAAATCTTTCGTTTTTGTAATTTGCTCAAATAAAACTTATGTATATATTGGTTATTTTCTTTTCAATTATTTTTCTTTTGATTTTTGTTGTTCTTTTGATTTTTTTTTTTCAAAACCAGGAGACATGATTCGGATCTCGGAGTGTTTTTATGTCATAAAATTGGAATCTGATTATATAAGACATGAAGAAAGCTAGATTTTTAGAAATCTGTTCTTATCTCAGAAATAAAAGAAAAAGAAATTGAACTGTTGCAAATAAAATTACTAGACGAAAACTTTCACTTTATTTCGTTTCTTTTATCATTATCCTCAAATTATTGGATTTAATGAATATCAAATTCATTATTACTAGGAATTCTATTACTTATTTAGAAATCAGTTCTGGGAAAGCAGTTGCAATTTAATAATAAAATCAGTTATCTATAGATCCTTTACGCTATCTTACTCGTAAAGAGTTTCCTATTACGTTCCCCCATTATAAACATGCAAATCTCTTGTGGATGAGCACTTAAATGTTGAGTATGAAGCCTTTTTTTAAATTTTTTACTTTGGAATATAAGTCGTTGGGTAGAATAGGTTAAAAGACGTACCCTTTCGAGGCTATGGACGCCTGCGGGTAGGAGGGCTCCGTCTGTGGCATACTTGGATTCCAAATCATAAATTGTTATATATACAAAAATCTATAAGAATCTGAGGTCATCCCACACTCGTGAAGAGGTTCCAATGCAGCTTACCCATTAATAAATTGAGAAGTTCTAAATATTCATGTTTTATCTTATCTTGGGACTAGAACAGTAGGATGCATGGTTAAAAGTCGACCCTTTCGAGGCTATGGATTCCTGCAGGTAGGAGGGTTATGACTGTATTATTGGGATCATATCTTTAAAAACTGGTCGAATATCAAAATTGAATTGTATTTCCCAGGATTAATTTCTTTTGGAGTCTTATGTTTTCTGAAAAAACTTAAAATTCGTATCATTTTTGAAGGTAATCTTTGGATAATGATAAAAGAATTGAATCTAGTTTTAGTTTGAAATCTAGTTTTATCACAAGGCACAGTTCTTTTATCTTCAAGAAAATGCTAATCTGAGATAAATAAAAATTTTCTTATCTTGCTACATACATAAGTCAGATTTCATGTTTTCGCAGAGATAAATGTTTCGCCCAGTCAGTCGCCATCTGTTGTGCCCCTACCCAACAGCCTTTAAAAACCATTATTTCATCAAACAAAATTGTATTTTGTTTTGATGAAATATTTGAATTTCATATAGCAAAACTAAAGAATTGACAGCTACTGAAATGGTAATATTCCAGAAACTACTGAAACATGAAATTCAAAGTTTTTAAAGAAACCTTTGTGAACTATGGATTAGTTGACAAAATCACTATTTTGAAATTATTATTTTGAGTGGATAAGTGTTAATAATT
>LPNX010150158.1:2590-22440 GCA_001517045.1 Pseudotsuga menziesii
CCCCCCTCCCATATTCCCTCACCACCTTCATTTTCTCTTCCAGGGTGGCCCGTTCCATTCTACAACCAGTTGGAATTTATCGTCGTACATCACCACTTCACCCACTCCAACCCACACCCTCTCCCACCATGTCCCCTAGTGTTGTATCCAACATCAATGTGGCTACATCCTCTACTATTCCATCCTCCCCAGTGTCAGAGCATGTTGTACAACCCACTGCTCCACCTACCACCACTGAGGACTAGTCGATTGATCCGTGTGCCAGCCCCTAGTACAAGCCTGTTGTGTTCACAGTGAGATTGATTAGTTTATGAAAATATCATGCAATATTAACAAAAATTAACATAGGTAGTAAATTGTATGAGTTGTCTTACTGTTTAAATGTTTCAAAGTGGCATTGTCGAGAGACTTGGATCATGGAGGAGGGTATCCCTCTCACCACTTACGGTCTCATTTCAGGTGAGCTATTTAAAATTTGAAAACATAATTGTAATTTTTAAATTGTTTTTTATACTTGTATAATTTCCTGTAGGAGTTGACATTTGATTGTTGTCATTTCAGAGCCCAAGGGGAGGTGGTCGAAGAGGCCAGAAGAATCGAGCTTTCTCTAGCTCGAAGAAGAGGAAGATTGATTTTGGAGTTGTACTTGGGAGCTCCGAGGGTGGGAAAGAGAATTGGGATACCCTCCTATGTACACTAGCCATGATGTGTCATTTTGGCACGAGTTGCCATATTTTGTATAGGGCACGAGTTTCCATATTTTTTATACAACACAAGTTTCCATTGTATAGACACTGGGAACAATGTTCCATTGTTCATTACTACTGTATATGATCGGAAATTTTTGTATATTGATATAACATTTGTACTTATTTATATTACTTTGCCTTTTATTATAGATTTTCATACATTACGTTGAATGCAGTAGTAGTTTACAATTGATGCATTTGCAATACTTATTGTTGGTGAAGCAATAAAGTCTGTATGTTCACAATAAAATGCATAAAAAAATTAACATTGTTGGTTAGTTAACAAAAAATGCACAAATGCATAAATGTGTAAAATAACAATGATAATTGAACTCTATCTTCTATAGAACCCTAACTCATATCGAACCAACATACTAACACCTACAGTCTTATTCATTATCCAAATTGCAATAGAAAGCACTTGTTTGCCTTTGGTATTTACATAGTAATTATTGTTTCATTTGGCCTTCTACTCCAATTTATAACCTTGACTAACCCTAGGACTGTATATCAAACTAGACTATAATACTACCTATTAGGAAGCTAAGACACAGCTAAACCATTCTATTCTTGGCTAACCCTTGCTAAAACCCTTGCCCTAGACTCTTACCTTTTCCTCTCTCTAAAGCAAGGCTTATTCCTTTCATTTCCACACTACTTAGACCCACATGGCTCTCCCTATATCTCTGACTATAACATCCATTTTGGACAGCCCTAGAACACCACTAACTCACTTCCTTGCCTTCCTATCTTACCCACTCACCAATGCCTCACCTCAATAACTTGGAAAAATACTAGAAAAGGCCTTGAATTGCTTGAAAGTCATTGTGTCGTCAAAAGCCAAGTGAATATACTTCTTATCATTCCTACTTGAATGGAAATTACATCTTGGACTATCATAAGACATTTTACTTGACTGGAAATTACATCTTGGATTATCATAAGACATTTTGCTTAACTGGAAACTTGATTTGGTTTAAGAGTCCCATTGGCTTGGAAACCTTAACCCTAACTCAAGTTTAAAGGGTAGCATGCATAACCTAGTATTTATAATCAAGGAGGAAACCCTAACAGCTAATATTCTATTTAGGAAAGCTCTAATAGCCTTCTTACCCCCCTATCATAGCCTAAGGTCACTTCCTTGCCTTCCTATATTACCCACTCACTTCCTATCTTGTCATCCCTATTGCTCCTTCCCTTGGTAGTGTTGATGGGCATTGTTGACTAAGCCTGCAACGGGGGAAACAACCCAGACCGGGATCCTTAGGACAGGCTCCAAGCTGTTTGGGATGGTTGTTCCCGACAGGTTTAAAGGCTCTGTTAGCCTTAAAGTCTATACTATGTAAAAAATCTAAGATGCAGATCTAACACTACTGGTTATTATTAATCAGTGTGTTTATGCCTATACATATTAACCAATGTTATTATTTACATGACTAATCAACTTAAGTTAAATCAATTTATATAGAATTTAACAACTATTAACAAGTTAGTAGTATAACAAAGATACATGATATACATCTGTACACAAACCAACAATGAAGGGAATAATCTGCATGTGATAATGAGTATGAACAACTGATTGAAATAGATCTTCTAAACAATATGCTAATCATAAAAATAAGAACATATTATCTAAAACCTATGTAATATCCTGATCAGGAGCAATACGAATTAACCGAAATCGGATATGTTAACGATGACCATCAATAACCTTGACAATCTTCAAAAGAAATTTAGAAATTATCAAGATCAAGCAACAGGCATATACCATGTATGTAACAATGACAGTCATTAATTTACAACATAGCATGGATTAACAGAACGATATTCAGCATGCTCAGTAGCCAAAAAATAATATATTTGCACAATTTCAAAAGTGAGATTATGACAAACATGTATAATATTGAAAAACAGTAACAAGACTATGGATAGCATACACATATGTTCAGCATAAAACCATAAGCATATATATAATTTATCACCAGTTCAAAAATCGTATCTGGTAACAGAAAGCTGTCTCCAGTCTCTAAAAATCCAAACTGCAGTCTTGTTGTCTCTTTTCATAAACCATCGACCCCTTATCTCGTATGTTATCTCCCCTTAAATACATGAAATTACTAAAGGAAAGCGGTCCTACAAACTAGAGATAGCAAAATCGGATTTTATAACCAATTCCCCATAAAAATGACAAGTAGAACATGTCACTTTTCACTATACGTGAAGACACCTAGAATTGGTAAAGATTCACTCCATGAAAATCGAAAATCACGTCGATGAAACAGCACCTGGAAAGTTTGATATTCGATTCGTTCCGATCATGTGGGCGACGATCCAGAAACAGACAACCATCAAAATCTGAGAACGAACAGTAACCATATCACCTACATCACAACACATGATAATAATATAGTTAGCATGCATGCAAAAATTGACATGACAAACAATATATAATAAACAAAAATAAAACAAATTAATACCTGTACAAAGATAATCCGGTCGTCAATTTCATCAACACTTCAAAATTAAAAACCGAACAGCAAATAGACCCAACAACATTACAAGTTTACAGGCGCATTGAAAACTTGAATGTTGACACCACTCGACTGACTCGGGATTTCCCCCTAAACTGCATGAGTGCAATCTGAGCATTAAGCTCCCGAAGCTTCTCCCCATTCTTGTCATTCTTGTTCTAAAGCTTAAGAACCCTTCAGATCAGCTTATTCTTGTGATTTTTCAATCGTAAGAGCTGTTTATCAGTCACATCCACCTTTTCCTTTAACATATCGTTATCAGCCTTCATCAAATTATGATTTGCTGCTACTTCATTAACCCTTTCCTCCATCCTGTGAATTTTGTCTAAAAGACAGTTAACAAATAGAGGATGCATCATACCCTCAATGCCATAAGAACCGGGTGAGCTTGAATTTACATGCTTCTCCATAGTTGGATGGCCAATTATAGGATCGACCTATATTTCTTCATCAGTCGAAGGAGGATTATCATGATCATGGTTCAAATCGAATACATGCTCAACAGACTGATCATTCCCAGGTGGACTGGGATCTTTGGCTTCATCGTCAATCACCACAGTCTCAATATGAGCGCTATCAGACATGGGGGATTTGACAGACTGGCCTTTTGTCATACTCCTGGTGAATCTACCCACCAACTTGGCCTTCGATCAGTTTCTTCCCTGATTACTTGTTTTACCAGCATTGCTTTGTGCCGTAATCAGAGATGAGAATCCCCTCATACATTTAGGAACCACGGGAGTATCAACCCTTTTTACTGGAGTAGGCATAGAATCACTGCAGGTTTCAGGACTCATACAAGCAGTATGGTTTGCCAAGGGTTTATGTGAAGGATGAACCGGAACTGAACTTGGCTCTTTGTGCTTGTTATAGTCCTCAAGGTTATCAAACATACAGTGACAAAAAGAGAAAAAGCCATTGGAGTCAACGAATTCATCCTAGGACCGGTTCGACTTCGACAACTCCCTATCAATTAGCATACGGACTAAGCCATGATGGAAGAGGATATGACTGACATGTTTAGGTCCTTTTTTTATCACATTAGACATCTTAAACAGACTATGAAAAAGATAATAAGGTAAGTTCAGCGGGAAACCTATGAATGCAGACATAAGCTGGAGATGATATACGTACGCTGATGACAGGCAGCCTTTGCAAGTCAAATATCTGTGGATCAAATCCAGAATAGGATGCCACTCCTTCTTGAAGTACTTTGGAGCTACCCCGGTTCGAAATGAAACATCCTGGCAGGGGTTTTTAAGCAGCTTCCGCCACTATGCTATATTCATGCGCTTATATTTGAACCATCGCTCACCTTCTAGTGACAGACCTGTAGCAACCACCACTGATCTTTCATCAACTCGGAAACAGAGGTCACCTACTTCAGCCTGATAATCGACTAGGGAGAGAGTGAAAACCCTTGTGACTTCGGGGTTCGAATCAGAGAATTTACCTATGAACGGCATCCACCCAATGGCCTGAACCTTTGCTGATAGCTGAGGGTTCGAATCGAGTAGCTTCATTTTGCAAGGCTCTACCCTCACCACAGGCGCCATGACCTGCCGTGTCAAAGCACGTAAATGCACACAGAAGAAGAACCACAGCTCGACAAAAGACAAAAAACCAGATAATGAGCACTCAGGATAAATCTTGAGCAAGAACGAGAAATGACACTCAAACCCATGACGAGGAAAATGAGCCATGAATGAACGCGGACTGTACCCCTATAACTTCGGCATGGAAAAGAGCATTATCACTCAGAGAGGTAATTGATTAACAAGGAATGACGGTTGAAGACTCCAGATAACTCCTGTTATCATTATTTATCCGGTGTGACTGATATGAGACCTCTCGCTGTACACGAGACAGATGTTCCATTGGGAGATAGACACGATGGCAAACAAGTACTGAGCATTAAATGTGGTAGACAAGTTTCAGTGCCAAACTAATGATACCATATCAACTTCTGAATAGGTGGATCAAAATTGGAGGCAGCGGCATAAACCACAATACATATCATCCTCACCGTAAGTCCAACTTACCCTTCAAAGGTGGCGGACGATAAATCATAATACAAACCATTGAGTTGAACTTAGATTTTGGAATATGAACTACATAAAAATCGGCATTAAACTACTATGGTAGCATCAACTATGGTTTGTAATCAAGGGATATGGTGGATATAGCACATAAAACCTTTTGCCTTCGACACTCTAAGTTTTACCAAAGTCACAACAAACCAACCATGCAAAATCATTAATCAACCTTGCAGTAATATCTATGGTAATGCGAGAAATCATACCAAGATTAACCATTATAATATGTCCACCTTATCAACCATGATAATAACAAAATCAAACAATAAAATTTATAATGCTTTTTGGATAAGATTCGATGTTAGGATGACGATAACTAATACAAAATCATTTATATCCATCCTCTGATTTTTTAAGTATAACTCTACCCAAACAATAGCTTCATAGTAATGATTTCGTTAATTTAATATAGTTCACAAAGGTTGTTTAAAAATATGGAATTTCACTGAATCAGTAGCTCAAGGAAAACCACTCTTTCAGTAGCTTGATAATTCATTTGATTTGTCCCTTTAAAATTCAAACATTTCATCAAAACAAAATGGGATTTTGTTTGATGAAATATGTTTTTAAAGGCTGTTGAGCAGGGGCACAACAGATGGCAAGTTGCTGGGCGGAACATTTATCTCTGTTTTATGACCTGAAATCATGCGAACAAAGAAATTAAATCCTTAATATAAGCCATTGTACAGAAAACACTATTTTAACATCTCAAACAGATACAAGTATTTCACAGTTCTAAAAATTACCAGAAAATTACAGTTTCAGTCATTTGTTTGATGATTATCAGATCTCTAACAAAAATCAGTCCTTAAAGAGTAAAACAGTAAGATGGCTTAGTTTTAAAGAATGAAATCTCAATACCATAAGCATGGCCCTGCTGCCAGCAGGAATCCATAGCCTCGACAGGGTTGCTTTGAAACCCACAGAATGCCAGTATCCCATCTACTAGTTATAAATATACAATTCTGCTCAGGGTGGACTAATACCTTTATTTTATTTAATTTTATTCCTCATGAAGGCCATGGTTCAGGCTTGGTAACCAGATAGTAACCATGTCAGTCACCAGTCTGCATTGCAGTAAAATGAACCGGCCCATGATGAGACATTTCACCCCTCAGAGTTTTTTGTCCAAGGGTCATTGCCCAGGCTTGGTGACTAGAGACGACAATGTTACTAGATGCAAACCTATGATCCTGAGTAGATCGGCTCGTCATGAGGCCTTCTGTCCTTCAGATTGTTTTTTTTGCACATGTTCCAGTCCATCCTTATCTAGAAAGTAATTATTGTTAATCTCAAATTAGACTATCTTAGCAGATAGGGAGGCAAATCTGATCCTCTTTGCGAGAAGGGATGGCGTAAAATATTTAAATAGATAATTTTACCAAGTACTGTCCCAATCCCTTTGGGCAAATCTTTGCAGAAACTGATATAATTAATTACTACTAACATGCTTAAAAAAAATTCTGGTAAAATCTGGAACGATGAAAACATCATTCTCTGTTCAAGAAGTAAAACAGAATGACAGTTCCAGGATTGTAATGTCTTTGTGCATGATTTACAGATAAATTACAGAAGTTGAAATCAGTCATTAGTTTGAGGTTTGATGAATTGATTAGTCTCAAAACACACACACAAAACAACAAATAAATATGGGAAAATACAAACAAATCAAAAGAAAATGAAATAAAATATTCCAAGCAAGCACACCACACTAGGTATATACACGATGATCCCTTGGGGGGGATCAGCAAAAATATCTCTTAATTAGGTGACCATTTACTAGAAGGTTGTCAATGTCACCTTCCAATGTTTGTAACCTGAAAGTGCTAGGACCAAGTTTTTCTGTAATAATAAATGGCCCTAGCCACAGGCATTGGAACTTTGTGTGTTTTCCTTTATCTTTGTGTTCCTTGTCCCATTTCAGGACTAAGTCACCTACTTCCAAATCCCGACTGACTGACTTTCTGAGGTCAAACCAACGATTCACGGTCTGCTGGTGTTTTTCAAACTTTTTCCTAGCCAACTCCCTATCTTCCTCCAGTTTATGCAAGGTGTTCATTCGATACTCCATGGCAGAACAAGGTGTCTCCTACACTGACTGGGAAAGATGTAAAGAGGGTAAGAACAGGTGAGGAGGAAAAATGGCTTCCTTGCCATAAACCAAGAAAAAGGGAGAATTTCCTATAGTAGCTTTGGGAGTCACTCTGTTAGCCCACAAAGCATTTGACAGAGCAGTATGCCAATTCCTATGATGGTTAGCCACAGTACGTTTCAGAATCTTGATCAGATTTTTATTAGAGGATTCTGCTAACCCATTACCCTGAGGATAATAATTAGCTGAATATTTCAACTTTATACCCCTATCCAATGCATACTCAGTTAATTTTGTAGAAGAAAAATAAGTTGCATTGTCAAATATTAAAGATTCTGGAACACCGAATATGGTAATAATAAAAGAATCAAGGAAATATATCACCTATTCTGAACTGACTACCCTCAAAGGGATGGCTTCAACCCATCTAGTGAAGTAGTCTGTGGCTGTTAGAATGTATTTATGTTGCTGTGAAGAAGCGGGTGTGATTGGGCCAACAATATCCAGACCCCATTGCTGAAATGGGACTTCGATAATAACCGGCTGGAGGGGTAACGCTGCCTTCTTCAGTCTACCTCCTGCTCTTTGACACTCTTGGCACTTTCTGGCGAAGGAATATGTGTCCTTGAACAATGTGGGCCAGTAGTACCCAGATTTAAGTATCTTATGGGTAGTATTTTCTCTGCTAAAGTGTCCTCCGGCTGGTCCTGCATGTAGTTGAGATAACACATTATCATCCTCATGTCCTTCTAGACAATGAAGGAGAACTCCTTCGAAATTCTTTCTAAACAAAAGATTATCAATAAGCTGATAGGGTGCATATTTCAATCTCAAAGCCCTCTTATGACGTGGGTCTAAATGTTCAGGGGCAGTCCCATGCAATAAGAAGAACTTAATATCATCATACCAAGAATCAGGAGGAGTGGAGACCGAAAAAACTTCCCTTTCAAATAAAGAAGGTTCGCTAAAGAAGTGCAGATCAGGTTCAGAATTGTCCGCAGATCCAGCTGCTAGCTTGCAAAGTCCTTGTCCCCTGAAAATCTTTAAAGGTTTTATTTCTAGGTCGTATTCCTAAAGTGCTGTGACCCAATGTGCTCTTTTTTCACCAAGATCCTTCTGTACCAAGAGATTTCTAACTGCAGAATATGGTACAATGACTTTGGTGTGGGACTTCAGCAAGTAAGGCCTGAAATGTTTAACAGATTTGAAAATGGCGAAAGCTTGCTTGTCTACTTCTGGGTAATTTAATTCTGCACCATTCAGACCAGAACTCGTAAAAGCGATAGGAGCTTCATTATTTTCCTGTTTTTTCTGTGTCAGAACAGCAGCATAAGAAGAATCAGAAGCAAACATATACAAAATGAAAGGTTTGGAGAAATCTGGGCTAGTTAGAGTGGGAGCTTCAGCGATAGCTTTTAAGATGTCATGAAAATATTGCTTCTCATCAGTGTTCCATTTAAAATCAGCATCCTTTTTTATCATTTTCTGAAGCGGCCTAACAATTTCCGTAAACCCAGGAATAAATCTAGAAACAAAATTTATCTTTCCAAGAAACGATTGCATAGAATTTTTTGAGTGAGGCATCGAAATCTGTGATATAGCACGGGTACGTTCTGGTTCAATATTGATGCCTTGTTTAGAAACAACAAAACCCGGCGACTTACCTTCTGTGACTGAAAAAATAGATTTCATAGGATTTAGAGAAACCCCATACTTCCTGCAACGCTCAAAAACTCTCCTGAGATAAGTTAAATGATCAGTTCTGTTTTTTGAGAAGACGGTAATATCATCAAGATAAATAACAACAAACTTACCGATCAGACCTTTGAAGGCGATGTCCATTGCCCTCTGAAATGTTGCTCCGGCATTTATGAGACCAAATGGCATCTTCCTATACGCATAGGTTCCCCAAGGAGTCCTAAAAGTTGTCTTCAACTGGTCAGCTTTGGATACCAACACTTGGTTGTATCCTGAAAAACCATCTAGTAGTGAAAACATTTTAGATCCGGAGACCTGTTGCAAGATTTTCTCCATTGGAGGAACAGGATAATTGTCCTTATCTGAAACCTTATTCAGGTTTTGGAAGTCGACACATAACCTGATGTCACCATTTTTCTTCCTCGTGGGTACAATATTTGCTACCCACTGTGCATGCCGAACCGGGAAAATTATTCTGGCTGCAAGGAGTTTATTCAGCTCCTTCTTGACAGCTGGTTCTAGGCTGGGATGCATTCTCGTCAATTTTTGTTGAAAAGGATTAGCCTCTGGTTTCATAGGAATGACGTGTTGCATGATATTAGGGTCGAATGTTTTCAAGTCGTCATACGTCCATGCAAATATGTCTTTAAACTCATTGAAGAGTTTAATGAAGGCTGTTTTTTCCTGGGCAATACATGTACTGCCCAGATTTACACATTGAGGGTTTTGCTCAGTTCCTATATTTACAATGTCAGATTGCATGATGGAGCTATTAGTTTTACAATTACTTGTAGCTTTAAATTTATCCTTTAAGTCATAGAATTTCTCAAGTTTTATTACTGATCTGGGAAGAGCACTAACCTGATTGAGAGATTCCTGAATTGAACAAGGCTTATGGATTACCGCAAAATTGTATAGATCCTCATCGTGAGTCATCTCGTCCAAAACCGCATCCTTAAAAGTATCTTTCAAAGTCAGAAAATCGATCAACTGCTCATCGTCATTGAAGACTCTCCAATTTGCTATGTTGTCAGGTATAGAAGGTCTGAACAGCAATTCAACCGAGAAAGCATCAGTAAGGATTCCTTCGGATGGAATCAATCTTGAAGAAACATTAGCTAAAAGATCGGCTTCCTGATTTAGATAACGAGGGATGGAACTTATGTTAAATGCTTCAAATGCTAATAGTAAATTCCATACCTCAGCCTGATAATTTCTCAGGTGTCCAGCTATGCAGTGTATTGTATTACGTTCCTGTCGAACAATGATCTCAGAATCTCCTAAGACTACCAAAGCTTTGGCTCCCAAGTCGATCGCTCTCTTCAGTCCTTGAATGTGGGCTTCATATTCAGCGACGTTATTGGTGCAATTGAATTCTAACTTGCAAGCAATAAAATACCTTTTCCCATAAGGATCTATAAGAAAGCATCATGCACCAGCTCCTTCTTTTGACTTGGAACCGTCAAAGTAAAGAGACCAAAAACCGTTGTTGAGATCTAAATGTGGTGTATCTGGGACTGGAAGTTCAGCTGGGACTTGTGTAAAATGGCAAATTTCAGACTGCTGATTTGAATCTGGAATTTCTGAAATTTCAGCTTCCAAGTTCCCAAAAAATGAGTCAGCCATGTAGTTACCCATTATGGTATCAGTGAACAAGACTGGTTCATTTGAGTCATCAATTTCAGTGACGGTATGCTTCATATACTGTTCTCGATCGATTCTAATCTTATTCGGGCGACCATTATGAGATATCCACAAGTGTGACCAGTCTGTCGCAAAATATCCATCGAGCTTTTTCTGACCAATCCCTGCTAAGAAATAAACCATATGCTTCTGGGATGTCAGCAACAATTATATCGATGATAAAGTGAACTTGAGGATTCGAAGCTAACCTTATCAGCACCTGCTTCAGCTTACCTATTACTTTTACGTTTGAACGATCAAGCTGTACAATACTTGTATCACACGGTTCAGGGACAGCATTAAGTTTTTTGCATACATAGTAAGGCATTACATTCTTGGATGCCCCTGAGTCTATCATACATTTGTGTAGTTTATTATTAAATATTTCAAATGTAAGTAAAAAAGGCGGGGTTGAAGAATCAGATTTCTTTCCTATAGATGATGCATTGACTGAAGATTTTTTTGAGCTATCCTTAGTATTGACAGAACTATTTTGATTGGAAGAAGTCTTACCAGTTTTACTTGGGGAAACTCCTTGCATCACTTTCTCTCGAATCAGAGGTAGCTTGAGTGTCACGTCCCCATGCCTCTGACCGGCAAAGAGGGCGCGACTACACACTTTATCAGACTGGGCTAACCACCCACGAACATGTACATGCTTAAATAAAATGTTGAAACAGAGTGCTAGATGGAAATCTATTGAAGTAAAACATGCATAGGTGCCATTGTTTATCAAATACAACTACAGTGAAATATCATACACAGCGGAATCATCATCATACATTCAACATGTTCATTTCATTTTCATTAACAGTAAATATAGAATTGCAGAGGTAAAATACACAGGATCACTTATCTTATGAGAGCTTTGCTCCGCAACCAGCTACGTTGCTGCAACGTTCCACCCAACCATAGGCCAGCATGCTCATCAATATCTCAGCAACGCTGCCACCCCTGAGCTGGGCATGATTCTCCAAGGAATAAGGGAACTAGCAGGCTGACACATAGCCAAAGGTAACAAAAACATAGCCAATCCAACTAAGTTGGGTTTATCAGGCCATCCAGGAGTTGGAGAAGGCAAATTGCTAAGCTGGTGAGCTCATTACAGAGCCAAGAATACCCACACCAGAACTAGCCTGACCTCTAAGACACCCATCCACACCCAACACAAGGAATCAGTCCCTTCTCTGCTACACAGTCCCTCAGGCCCTACATTCCCTTCCAGTGCTATTCAGGGATGGTGGAGAAGAAGTCCATCCCTCTAGTTCTGTCTGTGTGGTTTCTAACACCAGGTTTATCAAGCAACCAAGCCAAAATCCTTACTCCTCACACAGTCCAAAGACCAACCATTGCACTCAGGAAACCAATTAACTATCACAGCTTAAGACAGGGAAAAACGGCTCCCAAGCAATCATACAACAAATCCCCAAACGTAACAGCAAAAATGGTTCAAAACATGGGGGAAAACACACAGTCCTGAAGCTTATCAGTGAGCACAACTCACAGCAGGGGAAAACGCCCCAAATAGCCTGTGCGTGAGACCAACAGTCAGTGAGACAGCCAAAGAACATGAATGGCTCTTCAGAGCCATGGTAAAAACACATGAAACTTCCAAAAACGTGAATGGAAAATGCACCAGTAGCTCCAAGAACGTGAGGAAGACAACCCAATCCCCAGCACTACAAAAACGACCTCCCATCCATGGGAAAAATGAAGCCAGCAACCAAAAACGTGAATGAAAGACACAGGAAAAACTCCAGCTGCTCCCAAAACGTGAGGAAAACTGAAAAACGTGGATGCATAGCAGAATGGCATACATTTTTGGGCATTTTTCCTTGCCAAGGAAGTCAGAACACGTTTTTCAAAAATGGGTCTCTGCCCAATTCGAATTTTTGCCCATACTCTTCCCATTCCATGCAATAACTAACTCAACCACATTCTGGTAGAAATGAATGATTGGGGAAAAAGACAAGAAAGGCAGTTGACAGCTTGATGGGTTTTCTCATAGACATTTGGCTTTTCCCCATTGGCCCATAGGTTAAATATTTCACCCCCCCCTTATCCTTGGGAAATCATGCCCCATTCGATTTAGTTGCCGCGACCATAGCTGGTTGTGTCCATTAATTAATTATGATGCATATTTACATGATGGCCAACATAATATATGCCGCATGCCCCAATATACCATCGGTGACAAATTTAAATCCAAAACATAGAATTACCGATCAATGGTGGGGCTTTGGCCTTTAGCTCCGCACCATGATCATTACATTATATATACATCATATACATCTAGTGCAACGGGGTCAAAACTGGGACATTACATTCCCCTCCCCCTTCAATAGCACTGTCCTCAGTGCTCACAAAATTGAACAAAAATGGATGTGCCAATCGCATGGAATCCTCCAGCTCCCATGTAGCCTCTTCAGGCCCGAAGTGCTCCCATTGCACCTTTACCTGACCTATGGCTCGGTTCCGGAGCATTGTGACCTTCCTGTTGAGGATACGCATTGGCTCGATTTGGAACTCTCCCTCAGGTTCCACCTGAATCACATCCCAATTTATCACATGGTTAGGATCATGTACATATCTCTTAAGCAAAGAAACATGAAAAACATTATGAGCTCTAGTGCTAGCAGGAAATACAAGTCTATATGCAACTGGCCCTATTCTTTCAAGCACTTCAAACGGCCCACAATATCTTGGTGACAACTTGGCACAACTTCCAAGCTTCAAGGAACTCTTCCTTTCCCTCACTCTGAGGTAAACATGATCCCCAACACTGAACTCTCTGTTCACCCTATGCTTATCTGCATAGCTTTTCTGTCGGTCCTGTGCTGCTTTCAGCTTCTGCCTAATCCTAACAACCTCTTGCTCCATTTCCTTGAGCAATTCTGATCCAAGCACAATCCTATTAACTGGATTGTCCCAAGTCACAGGTGTCCTACACCTTCTTCCATACAAAGCTTCATATGGACTCATCCTCAAGGATGCTTGATGTCCATTGTTATAAGCAAACTCTACCAAGTGCAAGTAATATTCCCACTTGGTTGGTTTTTCCATTACGTACATGCGAAGCATGTCTTCAAGCACCTGATTAACTCTCTCGATCTGACCATCTGTCTGAGGATGGTATGCAGTGCTGAAGTTTAGCTTTGTACCCAAATCTGCAAACAACCCCTTCCAAAAGTTGGAAGTGAACTTGACATCTCTGTCAGATACTATTTCCTTAGGCAATCCATGCAATTTAAATATCTCCTTCATGAAGACCTTTGCAATGTCACCAGCCTCATATGTAGACTTAACCGGTATAAAATGTGCTGCTTTTGTCAACTTGTCTACCACAACCATGATGGAATCATGTTGCCTCCAAGTCATCGGAAATCCTGTAATAAAATCCATGGAAATAACTTCCCATTTCCATTCTGGAACTGGCAAAGGCTAGAACAAACCTGCGGGATGCTGATGCTCAACCTTCACCTGCTGACATTTCATACACCTTGAAATGTATTCAGCCATATCCCTTTTCATACCTGGCCAAAAGTACTGCTTTCTAGCTGTGGCAATTGTCTTCTGATATCCGGGGTGTCCAGAATACGGAGCTTGATGGATTTCATCCATAACAACTCTCCTCAAATCTACCACACCTGGAATATAAATTCTGCCTTTATAAGTGAGAATCCCATCTCCTTCCAATTTATATCCCTCATACCTCTTCTCAAGACTTTGTTGCTGCAGTTTGTCTTTTACCTTCTCATACAATTCATCTCCAGCAACATGATTAACAATCTGCTGCCTCAAATTTGATTGGAAAATACTAAGAGATGCCACATGCATTTCTTCCATCTTCCTGCTAAGTGCATCAGCTACCTTATTCTCTTTTCCCTTTATGTGCTTGATTTCAAAATCAAATTCACATAAAAACTCCAGCCATCTTGCTTGCCTAGCATTCAGAGTAGGCTGATCAAAAAGATACTTCAAACCACAATGGTCTGTTCTGAGCTCAAATCTCCTGCCCACCAAGTAATGTCTCCACATCTTGAGAGCATGTACTATGGCTGCAAGCTCTAGGTCATGAGTGGCATAGTTCTTCTCATGCTCCTTCAACTTCCTCGACTCATAACATATCACGTGGTTGTCCTGCATAAGGACTCCTCCAAGCCCTTGTCCACATCCATCGGTACACACCACAAAATCTTTCTCTAGATCTACAACTTTCAATATTGGTGCACTAGTGAGAAGATTCTTCAACTGTTGGAAGCTTTCTTCACACCTCGATGTCCATTCGAACTTCATCCCCTTCTTTTGCAAAGAAGTGATAGCATGTGCAACTTTGGAGAATCCCTCAATGAATCTCTTGTAGTATCCTGCAAGTCCCATGAAAGATCTTACATCTGTCACATTTCTTGGAGTAGGCCAATTCATAATGGCTTCTATCTTTTCAGGGTCCACAGATATACCTTCCTCTGAGATAATGTGACCCAAATACTGAATTCTATCTCTGTAGAAGTCACACTTGCTCAGTTTTGCATACAACTGATGTCCCCTGAGCACTTGCAATGTCAATCTCAAATGCTCTTCATGTTCTTTCTCATTCTTAGAATAAACAAGAATGTCATCAAGGAAAAAAAGAACAAACTTGTCCAAATACTTGCTGAAGACGCTATTCATAAGGCACATAAATGTAGCGGGTGCATTTGTGAGACCAAATGGTACCACTACAAACTCATAATGCCCATACCTTGTCCTAAAGTCTATCTTATGAATGTCTTCGTCCTTGATCCTTACCTGATGGTAACCAGACCTCAAGTCAATCTTAGAAAATACCTTTGCTCCCCTCATTTGATCAAAGAGGTCGTCAATCCTAGGCAAAGGATACTTATTCTTCACAGTAACCTTGTTCAACTGTCTATAATCGATACATAACCTGAGTGTACCATCTTTCTTCTTGACAAATAGAACCGGTGCTCCCCAAGGAGACACGCTCGGGTGAATATACTTCTTTTCCAACAACTCTTGCAGTTGCATCTTCAATTCTAGCATCTCTGGTGTACTCATCCTGTAGGGTGCCTTGGACACTGGTGCTGCTCCTGGCACAAGCTCAATAGTGAAATCAATGTCCCTCTTTGGAGGAAGCCCTGGAATCTCATCAGGAAACACATCCCTGAATTCCTGTAACACCTAATAGTCCTCCAACCTAGGAGTCTCATTTCTTGTTTCCTCCAAAATCTGAGCTGCATACAACTGGCAACCCTTCCTACAGAACTTCTTCAACTGCATAGCTGAAACCTGCCGTACTGAAATCACCTTTGGAATGCCTTTCACAACTACTAGGTTCCCTTCTTCATTCATGTATTCGAAAGTCTTATTGTAACAGTTAAGCTTCACCCTATGAGCTTCTAACCAATCCATTCCAATGAGAACATCATAGGAACCAAGTGGTAGAACATTTAGATCTACACAAGTGACCAATCCATTCATGACCAATGGACATTTCTCTACCACTTCACTGACCTTTCTCTTAGTTCCTGTGGCTAGCTGAACTAACCAAGACTTCCTATGCTTTACTTTCTTAAAAGCACAAATTTCCACTACTCTAGGAGTAATGTAACTGTGAGTAGAACCAGGGTCAATCAAAATAGAAACAGATTGCTCAGCAATCTTACCTGCTACTTCAACCACAGCTGACTGGTGATCTGCCTGGCGGTCCTCCAGTGCTGCATAGATCCTAGGAACTGCCCTTGCTACTTGACCCACTGTTTCTGCTTCTTGCACGTTATAGGCTGGTCTTGCACTTTCATTCTTGAGTGGACAATTTCTGCGCATGTGGGGTCCTCCACATTTCCAACATTGAAGTGGCCCTCTAATCTGTTGTGGATCTTTAGGCTTTTCTCCTGTCACTCCAACTGGCTTACTGGCAGCTTGAGATGGCTGCTTTTGCTGATTCCTGAAGTTAGAAGGTTTGAAACCTTTCTTCCTTTGGTCAAATTTCTCATTCTTCTTGTCCTTCCATGCCTTATGGTAATCTGGCTTACCTTTGCTTTGCTCATAGCAATACTTAGCCTTCCTTATTGCTTATTCAAGACTTCTAGGCTCATAAAACTCAATTCTATCTTTATAAGACTAAGGTAATCCACTCAGAAAGCGTTGGACCTTTACTTTTTCATCTCTGATGTATCGGACATACCTCAACAGTTCCAAAAACTTATTTGAATATTCTTCCATGGTTTGCTGTCCTAGTCTCAACTCATGGAACTCCTTAATCTTGTCATCATAATACCTGTCAGATAGGTATTTCTGCTTGAAATACTTCTTGAACTGCTTCCACTTAAGTCTTCTTTCACTGATCTTCTTCACTTGCTTGAAGTGTTCCCACCAAATGGATGCTCTTCCATTCATATTGAATATGGCAACTCTTGCCTTCATGTAGCCTGAATAATCATGCACTTGAAAGTACTTTTTAATCCCAAGAAGCCAAGCTTCAGCCTCTTGTCCAGTCTTTACCTCACCATCAAACGTAGGAGGTTTAGCTTTCTTAAATTCATCTCGAGTGCGATCCCTATGGTGTCTCTTTCTTTTTATTTTATGAGAAGAGAAGTTCGAATCCCCGCTGGATTCTTCTGAATCAGATGATCCACTAGAAGTCCTTCTCCTTCTCCTAGTACTGCTCTTACTGCCTTCTGGTCTTACTGTACCTTGTCCAGAGTCTATCTTCTTATGCAAGTCTATCAAACTCTGCAACATTGGAGCATTCAGCTGATGCTGCTCTTCCTGGGCTTTAATCAGGCTTCTCATAGTGGCTGCAACATCTGGAGGTGTCTCTTGGAACCTCCTTCCATTAGACTCAATGTCATCATTTCTATTTCGGACATTTTCTCCCATGGCACCTTTTTCTAGCTCGTAGGAATCTTGAGCATCATACCCATCATGGGTTCTCATACTGAACCGCAACTTACTTACCAACTGCACTACCTGGAATACTGCCCTTGAGGGTAACTTATGATTCTGCAAACGTGTTAATAACACAAATGTTAGATGCATACATTGATACAAATCAACATTACTTACCTTCTCCGGAAATAATCATAAAATTACAAATGCCCAAACACACAAAATTTCCTTCATCCAAGAACGTCTATCTGAGGGGGACGACGGAGGTCAATGGGGCTTGCCGTTATGAGATATTCACAAGTGTGACCAGTCTGTCGTAAAATATCCATCGAGCTTTTTCTGACCAATCCCTGCTAAGAAATAAACCATATGCTTCTGGGATGTCGGCAACAATTATATCGATGATAAAGTGAACTTGAGGATTCGAAGCTAACCTTATCAGCACCTGCTTCAGCTTACCTATTACTTTTACGTTTGAACGATCAAGCTTTACAATACTTGTATCACACGGTTCAGGGACAGCATTAAGTTTTTTGCATACAGAGTAAGGCATTACATTCTTGGATGCCCCTGAGTCTATCATACAGTTGCGTACTTTATGATTAAATATTTCAAATGTAAGTAAAAAAGGTGGGGTTGAAGAATCAGATTTCTTGCCTATAGATGATGCATTGACTGAAGATATTTTTGAGCTATCCTTAGTATTGACAGAACTATTTTGATTGGAAGGAGTCTTACTAGTTTTACTTGGGGAAACTCCTTGCATCACTTTCTCTCGAATCATAGGTAGATTGAGTGTCACGTCCCCATGCCTCCGACCGGTAAAGAGGGCACGACTACACACTTTATCATACTGGGCTAACCACCCATGAACATGTACAAGCTTAAATAAAATGCTGAAACAGAGTGCTAGATGGAAATCTATTGAAGTAAAACATGCATAGGTGCCATTGTTTATCAAATACAGCTACAGTGAAATATCATACACAGTGGAATCATCATCATACATTCAACATGTTCATTTCATTTTCATTAACAGTAAATATAGAATTGCAGAGGTAAAATACACAGGATCACTTATCTTATGAGAGCTTTGCTCTGCAACCAGTTACGTCGCTACAACATTCCACCCAACCATAGGCCAGCGTGCTCATCAATATCTCAGCAACGATGCCACCCCCAAGCTGGGCATGATTCTCCAAGGAATAAGGGAACTAGCAGGCTGACACATAGCCAAAGGTAACCAAAACACAGCCAAGCCAACTAAGTTGGGTTTATCAGGCCATCCAGGAGTTGGAGAAGGAAAATTGCTAAGCTGGTGAGCTCATTACAGAGCCAATAATACCCACACCAGAACCAGCCTGACCTCTAAGACACCCATCCACACCCAACACAAGGAATCAGTCCCTTCTCTACTACACAGTCCCTCAGGCCCTGCATTCCCTTCCAGTGCTATTCAGGAGTGGTGGAGAAGAAGGCCAGCCCTCTAGTTCTGTCTGTGTGGTTTCTAACACTCGGTTTATCAAGCAACCAAGCAAAAATCCTTACTCCTCACACAATCCAAAGACCAACCATTGCACTCAGGCAACCAATTAACTATCATAGCTTAAGACAGGGAAACATGGCTCCCAAGCAATCATACAACAAATCCCCAAACGTAACAGCAAAAATGGCTCACAACATGGGGGAAAACACACAGTCCTGAAGCTTATCAGTGAGCACAACTCACAGCAGGGGAAAACACCCCAAATAGCCTATGCGTGAGAACAACAGTCAGTGAGATAGCCAAAGAACGTGAATGGCTCTTCAGAGCCATGGTAAAAACACATGAAACTTCCAAAAACGTGAATGGAAATGCACCAGCAGCTCCAAGAACGTGAGGAAGACAACCCAATCCCCAGCACTACAAAAAGGACCTCCCATCCATGGGAAAAATGAAGCCAGCAACCAAAAACGTGAATGAAAGACACAGGAAAAACTCCAGATGCTCCCAAAATGTGAGGAAAACTGAAAAACGTGGATGCATAGCAGAATGGCATACGTTTTTGGGCATTTTTCCTTGCCAAGGAAGTCAGAACACGTTTTTCAAAAATGGGTCTCTGCCCAA